>JAJGOT010000387.1:0-492500 GCA_022457155.1 Cladopsammia gracilis
TCTTCTAGTTATTATTGTGCCAACATTGTTTTAATATCATTCCAACAATGTTCCAATATCTGTCTCAATATTGTCCCAAAATTGTTTCAATATCAATCCAACATTGTTCCAATATCTGTCCCAATATTGTGCCAGCATTAGCCTAGTATTGTTCCCTAGGGAGCCACTGAGTACCTGCCACAATTTGACAGGAAGTTGACAGTCACTTGCGATTTGATACTTGAGACTTACACTGTAAGGTTTTTATTTGTAATCATAATTCACAAATTTTGTGAAGCAACACATTAGTTTAGAGCTCAAATTTCTAAATTCCCGAATGTCTCATACAATTTAAGCATTTACCCTGGTCTCTTACGTGTTGATCAAAGAGGAAAAAAGTGAATTTATTGCCTGTTATATAAATTTAAAATTTCTCATCAGTAGCTTAATTGATAAGCCCAGACAGCAAATCTTGCAGACTGTTATTAACAGCCTTCTCTTTGCTCATCATCTCTGACTTGTTGCTTACTTAAATTAAATGTGCCTTGCCAAGACAGCATCACATTATTGTGGATAGGAACTGATTAGTCCCCGCAAATGAGATAAACTGAACATAACTCAATCACGCTGCTATACACTTTCTCTACTGATTACAGGCACAAAATTTTGACCCAAGTTGCTTGTTATAACAAGGGGTAGTAAATGGTAAATTTGTGCCTTTGCAAGATGCCAAAGAAATGGAGAACCACTCAAAAAACAAGACTGCGAAACCTGTGAAATCCCAGTAAAATTTTGCAAGACCAACCACTTGCCATCACTACACAGTAATACCTCCATTAAGGGGACACCATCAGGACCAGGAGAAGTGTCCCCTTAATAGAGTTGTCCCTTTAATAGAGGTGATAATTACAAAAATTATGTGAGCATTTTGGTGGCTGGGACCAGGAGAAGTGTCCCCTTAATAGAGTTGTCCCTTTAATAGAGGTGATAATTACAAAGATTACATGAGCATTTTGCTGGCCAAGACCAGGAGAAGTGTCCCCTTAATAGAGTTGCCCCTTTAATAGAGGTGATAATTACAAAGAATGATTATATGAGCGTTTTGCCGTCCAAGACCAGGAGAAGTGTCCCCTTAATAGAGTTGTCCTTTTAATAGAAGTGATAATTACAAAGAATGATTATATGAATGTTTTGCCAGCCGAGACCAGGAGAAGTGTCCCCTTAATAGAGTTGCCCCTTTAAAAGAGGTGATAATTAAAAAGAATGATTATATGAACGTTTTGCTGGCTGGTACCAGGAGAAGTGTCCCCTTAACAGAGGTGATAATTACAAAGATTACATGTATGTGAGCATTTTGCCAGCCGTGACCAAGAGAAGTATCCCCTTAATATTACATATTAGAGGTGTCCCTTCAATAGAGGTGATAATTAAAAAGATTATTTTGTTGGACAGGACCAGGAGAAGTGTCCCCTTAATAGAGGTGATAATTATAAAAAATTATATTCATGAGCATTTTGCCAGCTGGGACCAAGAGGAGTGTCCCCTTAATATTTCATATTAGAGGTGTCCCTTTAATAGAGGTGATAATTAAAAAGATTATTTTGTTGGACAGGACCAGGAGAAGTGTCCCCTTAATGATGCTGTCCCAAAGTAGAGGTTCCATGTAAACTACAATAATTTGAATATACTTTTTAACAATTAATCAGTAAACAATTTTATCAGTTGACCTACCAACTTACCTACCACCCCTACTGTGACCAGTACCAACTTACCTACCACCCCTACCGTGACCAGTACCAACTTACCTACCACCCCTATTGTGACCAGTACACGTACCAACTTACCTACCACCCTACTGTGACCAGTACATGTACCAACTTACCTACCACCCCTATTGTGACCAGTACCAACTTACCTACCACCCCTACTGTGACCAGTACATGTACCAACTTACCTACCACCCCTACTGTGACCAGTACCAACTTACCTACCACCCCTACTGTGAAATGATCTCCAAATTCACTTCTTATCAATTTAACAAGGTCCACAGTGTAATCAAATCCATCGTCCTTTGATCCGTGTGCTTCCTCATGGATTACACCTATAATATGTTAAAAAAGTATGTTTATTATTATTATTATTAGGATATTAGAAAGATAGTAATACAAGGTAAAACATAACAGGTACAATCTTTTCTGCATACTGGACCACCTTGTTTTTCTAGTAAGTACAATTTAATTCATGAGAGATACCTTGTCCTCTAACTGCAAGCACACTTCCAATCCCAAGATTCTTAGCACGCATGAGATGCTCTACAACCTGGCTCTTAGTAGTTTTTGCTGAAGGAATGTGAATCATGATATTTTGTCCATACAGATCTATTGCTGCTGCAGAAACTAACAAAGTGCTTGGCTCCGGCTGGCACTTGTCTGACATGGGATCTTGTGAAGGCTTCCATGTTATATCACAGAACAGGGGGGTGCAGTGTTCATTCATTCTGCCGATGATGGCCATGAGATTTGTCGCTCCATTAAAAGTCTTTGGTGGATAGAACTCCAGTGAGAAAAAATGCTCGTTCTTCTCTATTTTCTCCCTGATAATGTCCACAAGCTTTTGAGGCTTAGAGTCTCTCTCACAAAAGTTTTGTGCCATGCTTAATCAATATTGAGGTTTTTTAAACATATACAATGTAAATGACGAACACTCTGTAGATAAAAGAAGTTCATAATGAAAATAAGATAACTGCAAATTCATAATTGGACTAACTTAAGCCCAAAAGAGGTGGGAAGGCCCCGGGAAGGGGGGGGGGGGGGGGGGGGGGGCGGGTACTACAGATTTAAAGTGATGGAGATGTGCGAATGGTTAGTAGCAAAAATCAATACCCAAAAAAATCCCTAGGGCTTCCAGGAAAACCCAGTAAAGTTCCCTGAACCAATATTAAACCCAACAAAAAATCCCATGCTGAATTTTGAACTATATTCATAGTGGGCACTACGCATGGCAACAATTCTTTACCACGAATCTTCAAATTGTTTTGAATACCCACAAAAAATCCACGCTTCACTCAAGCCACCCCAAAAAATACTTGCCAAAATGTTCTTACCTAAAAAAAAAACCTGGAATCGAACATTTCAAACCAAAAAAAATTCTTCGCACATTCCTGTCACTTTAAATCCGGAGTACCCCTAAGGCCTAGGGGGAGTGGGGGAAGGGGGAACTCAGGCGACAAAGTGACAGCTGGGAGATGCAAATAAAGCCACAATTTAATACCAAAAATGCTGGGTATAATTGGGGCATTTGACTTTTCAGAACAATTTTTTTTTAAATCCTCACTCTTGTTCCACAAGTGGTATGGGTGAAATCAGATCAAATTCCCCCACTAAGCACAAATTACAGTGCAATTCTGAGTACATTTGCTTTTATACTACAAGTATAGTCATAGGTCCTGATCCCAGGACCTGTCTCTAACCCTGAAAATAGCCTGTTCCAGATGTTCAGATAATGGAGAGCAAAGGATAGGTGGCATATACAAGGAAAAATATCATAATAGTGCTGACAAAAGGGAAAGCAAGGCAAGGGAAAACCTGTAAACATTTTTATAACAGATCCATTCTGCCTACTGTACACCACCAGCTACAGTGACCAGGTACAGTGTAACATAAACTTCATAATTATTCGCTGTTTGTAATCAACATTGCTGTAGATTTTTCTGGAGGAAATTGAAATTTGCATACATGTATATAAAGCCTCCTGCAAAGAAAACCATGTTTATATTTTATATGCTTAGCGAGTGCACAGGCATGTCATTTTTTAAATGTGTATGATATACTGATAATTATCATTTTATTTGCATCGCCTTGCTCACAAGGTAGAAAATTATTTGTTCAAGTATCAAGGTATTATGCAGTTTATAATCCGGCAAATGAAACACCAATAGCTACTGCTACAACTCGCTACAATTGCTATCTTTGTCCTCCTTATTGAACTTCCTTCAGACTTTCCATTTTCGATTTCAAAATTGGCATTCTGCTACCCCAATCCTTTGACAAGTCTATAAATTGCTATGCAAAAACTCCAATCACTGTTTACATAGTTCATCCCGCTAGTTTTTCAAGACAGTCATTATTAATAAACGTTTTTCAATGACAAGATTCTCCAAGCATTTTTTTCTGTTATTGAAAAAGAATATCCATTCAAATGCAAGACTCCCGTATTGAATTAGACTGCCAGCAGTCCATTTCTGAAGAACAGAGAGGGTGAGCTAAAATGTGATTGAGCTTGCAATAGACAAAAACAAGCTCGACAAGTGTCATCTGCAATCAGGCATTTAACTATTCATTTTTGCACAAGTACAAAACTCTTCACTTATCCATTCCCATTTAAATACACTCGCACAGAATCTGAATAGTAGGGCTATTTGCAGGATAACTCACAAGCTGAGAGACGACTACCTTCGCCCACTCCCGCTATTTAACAAGAAAGAAGTTTGCCTGCAGACGCTCAACTATCCAGACCTACAGACACTGAGTTTCAAACTCTGCATACGAGTCAATAAAGGATATCTTGCCTCCTGGCCGGCCATATCGTATTTCTCGTCCACGTCAACGAGGCTTGAAAGTTGACAGGAAGTGTCAAAATGAACCAATGAGACGGCCGTATACCAGGAGCTGGTATACCAGAATGACTTTTTGTTAAGAATGTTCACAGGCATTCACGCACCCCCTCTCCCCAGTCTCCCCACAATTTACCCGCTCGTTCTTGCGCCAGTTTTCAGCTGTTTCCCAGGCCAGCCCCACATACTTAACGCCTGGAACAGGCTACCATGAAAATCAGTATGTCAACAGAACAGCCGCACTTAAAAATTTCCAATCGATTTCTTTGACCCATTCACGCTGTATATCAACTTATAACAAAATCGTCCACATAAAATTCAATGCTAACACACTCTCCATGAGTTCTCATGAGTTCCAGAAACAAACGAAATTTTGAGATGTTCGGACACTTTCGTCATAAGGTTTACACACAAAAGAATTGAAATTTTCTGCTTGGAAGCAATGATCGAACGTATCGGAGTGACATTACACAATAGTTTCTGAATTTAAAAATCTCTACATTTATTTTCTATGAACATAGACATTACCTTCCTCCTAAGCGATGTCAGTGCATCCAAGCTTTTAACTGGAAAGGATTACCTGAGTTTTACGGCGATGTAGTCTGCAATACATTGTATAAACTTCGAAAAGCTGAATGAAGGTCACACTGGTCACATGAAAACAAACAAGAACTTAGTCCTCCTCGTCCTTTGCCCCAGCCCCCTGCTCCACCCCCTGATTCAACATTGGCATAACAAGAACAATGAATAAGTCAATGTTCAATCAAATGATTCGATAGACTGAGCTAACTAGTGTAACTAGTGTATTTTAAAGTTGGTAGAAATCAACACATAAATAGAGGTTCGTTAAATCGAGGTTCCACTGTAAACAAATAAATAGAATAGAAAGGACATAGGTCAGAGTTGTTGTTCTATTCAATATATTTAATAAAAAGTAACTTAGATTGGTTTGACTCATGTTTAGCAGAACACCTGATAAGATGAAAGGGAGCGGCCAGGACATACCGCCATGCAATCAAAAGTTACAGTGGAAGTTGTGGGCAGTTGTTATTGATAAATAATATAAAGATTGAGATGATAACATCATTCAGAACAAGTCCGTTTGACAAGAACAACGCACGTTTTGGTACACTACAGCGGTGGGTGATTTCCAGTAAAGAGTCATGGAGCAAAGTAAACTGATTCATTTCCAGTGAAAAAGCTTGCAGTGTTTCCCTGCCTGTTGGAGGGCTGGGGCATACCCGTTCCTACTCCCCCGATAGAGGCTCGCATTGCCAAGCATTTGAGCAACACGCGCGGAACAAATTTAAGAATAATACGTTAGAAACCCAAAGAACGTTTATAGTCCGTGGGGTAGAAGGTCTGTTTAGCTCTATTTTGTGATAAAAAAGCAGTAAACGATATACAAGTGTGGTTAATTATAATACGAGCGAGAATTGGTGTCAGATTGGTCACGTGACAGTCTAAACTATTCTACCTTCGCTCCGCTTTAATATGGGTTGTGAGCAATAATAAATGTAAGATGGAGCGATAAGCCATGCATAATTCAAAATGGGGGGTTGACAAGGGTAAGGCTGCAAGTTTAGTTGAAAAGAAAAGGAAATGTCGAACTTTGTTGTCTTATTGATGTTCAGTTGTGCTCCATGTATGAGAGTTAAACAAATAAACAGTTGACGTAAATTATTGAGGTAATCGTTATGTGCTTTTTTCAGCAGCGTAACTAGGGCGTCGTTCACACTTGGTGCCCGAGCACCGTGCCCGGGCACAGTGCCTGACGGGCACAAATGTGAACAAGGCTTTTTGTAAGTGCCCGTGCCAATAATTGGGCACGGTGCTCGGGCACGGGTACAAGGTCGATACCTTGTACTCAGGCACCGGTGCCCGGGCACAGTGCTCGGGCACCAAGTGTGAACGACGCCTAGGACAGAATGAGGTGAAACTTTCTTACGACTTACAATATTGTGGATGTTTAAAACGAGAATAACCTGAATTGAACAGTCTATCCACGATTATTCCATATTTTATTTCAGTTATTAACCAGTTATTTAAGGTTCGCGGTTTTCCTTTTCTCGTTAGAACGGACGGTTTTTATCCTAACAAACATCATGTGATGACATGCTGCAACTGTAACATAATCCTGATACAAGAGTGTGTTTAAAATCGTTTGCTTGCTTTACTGCAAAGTGACGTCTTAAAAATTATCTCGTTCAACATCACGTTTCGCCTGCTCCTCCAGCCAGTGTGTGTCCAGTTTTCTTCCGTTTTCATCAGTTCTCCCAACATTTTCGAAATAACGCAGCGCGTGTAGCTAGGACGTGCATACAATGAAAAAAGGGCCGATTGGCTATCGTCAATCACGTATTGAAAGTTCAACTCTTGGTTATCTTGATTAAGTGTCTTCTGGCCCTGCTCGTCATAACTTCTGTTTCTGGCGTTGCAAGAAGGCCACGAGCGGCGATGCGGCGTTTACAGCCAACGCGCAAACAATATCGCTACTGCCATTGCTTTTTTTTTAGATGGACTATCGAACCGCGCCATAGGAATGTACTGTCGTAAAGCTTACATTTGAATGGTCACAGCGTAGGATGTTCCCGGGGGAGATTCCCATATAAAAACGACGAGGGTGATTGTCATACCTTTAAGGGGGCAAAATTTGTAGATTGGTACCGCTTTAGGGTACTTAAATCTAAAATGACTACCGTTAGAATTATCACAGCCCCTTTTAGTGTAATGAGCCAAAAAATATGGCAGAATATGACATGTGTTGTTTTAGAATTGGTGCCTCTTAAAGTGAAAATGAATTTGAGCCACATCAATAAATCAGGATTCTGGTACCTTTTGCGTTTTGTTTTTCAAAAATTTCTAACGATCACCCCAGCCATTTGTGCAGTGTTAGAGGAGGAGCGACTGTACAATGCAGGCATACGAACCACATTCAGAGTTCAGAAAAGATGTGGTCGTTCTAATGACAAGTCACTTCCAAAATAATTCATAGAATAGAATAGAATAGAATAGAATAGAATAGAATAGAATAGAATAGAATATAACTTTATTTAACGTGGCACTCCACTTAGCTAAAAGCTACTTTACAGGAAGCCCACAAATGAGAAAAAAATAGATTACAAAACAAAAGGAAAAATAAAATTTAGCTAATCTAAATTTAAAAATCTAAAATATCTAGAAATTAATTATTTATCTATTAATACGTGTATAATTACAATTAAAATTACAATTTAAAAAGCTACATAACTACAATAATTACAATGTTTAAAATACTACATAACGAATACTACTTAAGAATTCCCTAGTGCCGGCCATGGCGCGAATCGAATCCGGCAGCGCATTCCATTTCTTTGCAGCGAAGTACCGAAAAGACCTTAGACCATGCTTGGTGCTTCTTACTTTGGGCAATGAGACCATGTTTGTGCCCCTTAAGTTATACTTTGTGTCCTTTACTTTAAGTAGGTTCACGATGGGGGTCGGTGCTTTCTCCTGAAAGCAACTATTTATTGTGATTAACAGGTCCTGGATACGACGTCCCTCTAGTGTGCTATGCAAACCGATCCAATTTAGCAATCTATCGTAAGAGTTTTTCTTGTCCTTATATACAAATCTAAGCGCACGTTCATTTACTCTCTCTAATTTCTTGGTGTTCCTGGCTCCACAATGGTGCCATATCTGGCTACAATAGTCGAAATGTGGTAAAATAAAAGCACGATATAGTGCTTCCTTGGTTTTGCAAGGCAAAACATTCTTAAGCCTATTCAAGGCATTAACTTGACCTCCTACCTTTCGGCAGATAGATGCAATATGAGAATCGAATTTCAACTTATTATCTAATGTTACGCCTAGTAGCTTTATCTCGCTAGAAACAGGGATGGATTTTTCTTCACATTTTATATCGAAATCGTGAGCCGTATTTCCTAGCACCAGAGCCTGATATTTATCCGGATTTGCTAACATGCCATTTTGTTGAAACCACTGTATGGTGTTAGTCAAGTCTAGATTTATACCGTCTTCAACAGCTTGGGGATCCTGGTGCGATAGATGGAGTTTAGTGTCATCCGCGTAACTTATCAGCGTACAATCTCTGATAGCAAATGTAAGATCATTTATGAAAATATTAAACAATAGTGGTCCAAGTAAGGACCCCTGTGGCACTCCTGCCGACACACCCATCCAGGTGGAGAAGGTATGACCCAACTTAACTCGTTGATGTCGGCATGATAAGTAACTTCGTAAGAATGCCACTGAATTGTCGTTCATACCATAAAACTTTAACTTCTCGAGAAGCAGCTCGTGTGGAAGGCAGTCAAGTCCCGGGGGGCGGGACTAGCATATTTTTTGCGAGACCGAGACTTTTTCAAATGCAAGACCGAGACTCCAAGGCTCTCGAATTTTTTGGTGTTTATTAATATTAATTAAACCGATAAGCTTCGTATAGGATGTCTAGCAAAACAACTTATGACATCGCGATATATACACCTTATATATGCGCACGGATATTTTACGAGTTGAGTAGTATTTTTTTCGAGTCACGCAGGGGCGACAATAAATGCGAGCAATGAGTAAAAAAAAATTCTGCACGTATTATCTGTTAAACCATCGAATAAGGGATTTAAAAACATCGCGCGATATACGTGCGCGTACATTATATATTATAATTAAACACATTGCTACACTGCCCACTGTATATCCAGCGATGGCGGTAAATTTCGCATTTTGAAGGAAAATGAAAATGACCGCTGCCTGCACTTTCGTGTTTTTGGGAGAAAAAATCGTGAACTATTAGATAAAAAAGGGAAAGGAACGAAGAAAAGAGAAGAAAAGAAAAGAGAAAAATTATTGATCACATTATTGGACAAAAAAGGCGCGAAATTTTTTGGCGAAACTGAATGAAAGTTGGTTCAAAGTCAACCGCTCGACAAGAAGTGAATGAAGGAGCACAATTTTCGGAAAATACCTTTAGTAATCACTTCTGGAATATGATTAGACTTGATACTTCCTCAGAAAAGTTTCTGATCTTTGTTTTAAGCGAATTGACGCCATTACGGCTGTAGGAACTAAAACGAGTAAGTTTGTAAACAACAGCGATCGACTCACATCAACTACAGCTAACGATGTTTTCAAGCCGTTTTTAAAAAAGGCTTGTCGGTGATATTTTTCCTTCAAACTGTGCTTTGTTATCAATGTGTTGAATTATAAAACTATTATAGCGCTTAACCTTGCGTCCTCGTCGGCTAAGTATTAGGCGATATCACGCGCGCTTTCGCGCTATAATAGTTAAAGATGCGCGCGATATACGTCCCCGTACATTATATGAGAAATGGGAAGTTCAAGCACGTAACCGTGGACGACAATCCTGCTGGTATACGTTGGATCAATGGTGATCTGATCGGTTTAACAAGTGAAATAAACTAAAAAAGCAAGGACCGATACAACGTAGATACAAATTTAAAAGGTGTGCTATATTTCGGCTGGCCAAACCAGCCTTCTTCAGGTACAATGAGGTAAAATTTACATTGGCTTTTTATATATAGTTGACATGTATACGTAACAACGGAAATATGTAGGGCTACGCCTAGAAAAATAACAATGATAGATAGAAATAAAAATAGCTGATAATGAAAATTATACAGAAAACAATGAAAGGAGACTAATACAAAAGTGAATAATTGAAGAAATATACTAATTATTCACTTTTGTATTAGTTTCCTTTCCTTCTTCAGGTAGGGCTACGCCTAGAAAAATAACAATGATAGATAGAAATAAAAATAACTGATAATGAAAAATATACAGAAAACAATGAAAGGAAACTAATACAAAAGTGAATAATTAGTATATTTCTTCAATTATTCACTTTTGTATTAGTTTCCTTTCATTGTTTTCTGTATAATTTTCATTATCAGTTATTTTTATTTCTATCTATCATTGTTATTTTTCTAGGCGTAGCCCTACGTATTTCCGTTGTTACGTATACATGTCAACTATATATAAAAAGCCCATGTAAATTTTACCCCATTGTACCTGAAGAAGGCTGGTTTGGCCAGCCGAAATATAGTACACCTTTTAAATTTGTATCCACGTTGTATCGGTCCTTGCTTTTTCAGTTTATTATATAAGACGCGCGCGGTGCGAGATAAATCCGCACAACCTCGTACCCAGGGCCTTCTCCGCTTTCAAAATGACGGGTCTGGCGTAGAAGGCTCTGGGGACGAGGCTGAAATTCGCGAAGAATTTCTGCGAAACAAGCTCGTTCCGACGAACTCGCCGCCATTTTGTTTTAGAGCCCGCGCGCTTGACCAGCGCTCACCCGTAAGAGAAAGAGACGGCGTAGGGACTTGGGTAAGTGCTCGTATGATATTGTCACAGCCCCAACAGTCTTTCTTCTGCCCCAAGTCTCTCGACTGCGCACTGGCACCGCAGTCCTTTCTAAGTAACCGCGACGTCCTCTAGCAAAGGTTCAAACTGAATTGTTTGGAATCTATTTATTTAAATGAATTAGCTAATTTGTTCTTTACCTTTCAGCTACCAGATCTAGAATGATTAAGTGGGCAATTTTTTTCTTGGTTTCGTCAGTGGCTACGGCCGTGTTAGACGCAGAAATTCCTGTAAGTTTTGACAATCAGTATGATTTATTAATGTTATTTATATCATTACTTATTAGGCTGCATTATACCTATCATATTAGTTCGTTTTAAACAAAAAGAGTTTTATCATAAAATTAAACGATGAGAGATTCTTAGAAAACATTTTAAAACTCTAAAAACCGACGACGTTTCGACGCTACTTCACGTCATTATCAAGTCAAAAAAGGTACAATTGAAACAAGAACATATATGAGTTAAAACAATACAAAAAATATTTGGTGGTCCTATGGGTACAATTCCAAAGGTAAAAATAATAAAACTAGTTATACAGTTCTGAGTAAAAAAAGTGTCACATAGACAGTTTTGCGCTATTCGAGTATGTTTGGTTTGATCTCCTTAATAAACAGCATTTCATAAATAGGGCAATCGAACTTGCTTCTGCATTTCTTTAGTACTTTAAAAAGATGGTCAATCTGTGCTTTTCCATGCAATCCATGTTGCGTTGCAATATGTTTTCAAACGACAGAATAACGATGCTCACTGATGCGTTGATGTAAGTGTCGAGCAGTATATATACCAAATAATAAAAATGATGAACAATGCATTTCGTTTTGACGATCGGGTTCTAAGACTTGTTCTCCTTTACGCTCACAAGATTTGAGTTGTTTGGTCACCTGTTTGCTCTGATGAGAGCAAGCAGGTGACTAAACAACTCAAATCTTGTGTAAACAATTTCTTCGGTTGCTTTAACCTGAAAATAGTTTTTCAGAACACTCACAGAATCAAATCTTTTTTCCCTTACAAAGACAAAATTTCTCGCTCGTTTATGTCTAAAGTCATTTATAAAGCCAGCTGTTGGGATTGTAATGACTTTTATACTGGGAAAACAAAACGCCGTTTATGTGACAGAAAAATGGAACACTTCAGAGCACTGACCTCAAAATGTCATGAATCAGCAATTGCAAATCATATCTCCTCGACCAACCACAATATGAAATTTGATCATTTTGAAATTCTGGCAAGAGGCCGTTCGGACATACATTGTAAAATAAAGGAGACACTTTTAATTCGAGATTTAAAGCCTGCCTTAAACGAAAACATCGGCAGTGAAAAACTTTACCTTTAATAATTCTATCAGATCATTACTGTTGTTATTGTTCTCAATCATTACTCGGTGACACAGTTGTAATTTTGTCTTACTAGTTTCCAGTTCTTTGCTTTATACATTTAAATTTAGTTCGCTTTAAAATAACGATCTCTTCTGATGATGTATGTGGCACATACGAAACGTCAAGTAACTGAAAGAAATGCATTTTAGACAAATGTTTGTAACCGCTGTTTGCGTTTTGTTTTTGTTAAAACTAAAATGGCCCAAGAAAAAGAATTTTTATGAAACAGATTATTTTTTAGGGGAGAGGGTCCACAGTATATGTATTTCAACTGAAGCCGTCTATACATAACTTTGTATAATTCAGGGGATTCCGAAGGCATAAAAAAAATAAACGAGAATTCTTGTTAAAGCAATCAGATTAGTTTCCTTGGTTCCCTCCAAAGTGCGAGTGCCGTTCATAGGTTATTGTAATTAAGCTTCCTGAATTATTTGAAATACTTTGCCATTTTCTCAACTTTTTTTGGTTTCAAAGATCGTCACATTTAATATTAATTGCAGTGAAAGTTAGCTCTACCTAATGGGGTAACTCTATTTAATTTCAAATTTTTAAATATTGCATTTTTTTTTTTCAAAAGCATTTTTTCAATGAAAGAAATAAAGACGTTGTGGTTTCTAAGCAAAGTTATCTCGTATTGTTTCTCATTATGTTATATTTCCATGAACTATATTTCAATGCGAAAGCCTCATTTTATATTCGCGAGGTGCGAATTGCCGAATACGTGGATCAGTGTCTCCCTAATTGAGTTTCGTTCGAAGATCGCGCCCGGACAGAGGCAAAAATACAGACTGTTTTGCAATTTAAAACTTTAATTAATGATAGACGAAGCGTACAAGTTTCATTTTTTCCTTTGAGGGGGAAACTGGCTAGATACCATTTTTGCACAACGTTAGAACCTTTTTATAGAATTATCACTCTAACATGACAATAAATAGATGGATACCAAAATTGGATATCAATGGCTTTGGTTTGGAAAAAAAACTTTCCGTCTTCCATCCCTTCTTTTAATTAGTACTCTTCCTATTTCAGAAATTTCAGCCATTTTTCCCTCTTAAATAATTTCAGCATTTTATCGAAAACTGTGGCTTACAATATATTTTCAAAGGTGGCAAAAGGAGCACTGTGATGTGGCCATTGTAGGTGGTGGCCATGGAATTGGAGGACTATACCGGCTGCTGAATCACTCCTAAGACACGGCAAGGAAACTAACGTGTGCATGTTGGAAAGTTAGCTCTACCTAGTGCGGTAACTCTACTTAATTTAAAATTTTAAAATATTACATTTTTTTTTTCAAAAGCATTTTTTCAATGAAAGAAATAAAGACGTTGTGGTTTCTAAGCAAATTTATCTCGTATTGTTTCTCGTTATATTATATTTCTATGAACTATATTTCAATACAAAAGCCTCATTTTATATTCTCTAGGTGCGAATCGCCGAATGCGTGAATTGTTGAGTCTCCCTAAATTGATTTTCGTTCGAAGATCGCGCACCGGGACAGAGGCAAACATACAGACTGTTTTGCAATTTAAAACTTGAATCAATGATAGACGAAACGTACAAGTTTCATTTTTTCCTTTGAGGGGGAAACTGGCTAGATTCCAATGAAAGAAATAAAGGCGTTGTGGTTTCTATTGTTTCTCATTAACTATATTTCAATGCAAAAGCCTCCTCTTTATTCTTTCAGTTCAGTAAAGTGAAAAAGAAACAAACAAAAAATCGAGGTTTCTGTGAAAAGGTCATCCAACTTTGTAAAATGCTTTTGAACTCTCTGAAGCAAACAGAACTTTCAAGTATGATAATATAAAGTATAAACTTCTTTTTAGCTGAAAAAATAAACAGAGAAGAATTGGCTCAAATTTCATATCGGACAAGCGGCACATCCATGACCGTCAATAGGCCATTCGTTTCAAAATTAAAGAGTGAGGCCGGCAGAGCTTCTTGGCCATGGGTTTCCGATATGCTATTGTTGTCATTCAATTGAAAGCTACTGAGCAATACTTTCCTGTGGCAACATAAATATGCTGTACAAGGTGGTCCTCCTTTTGAATCTGTAGATAAAACGGTCATAAAACAAAAGAGGATCTTCTCTCGCTCAAAATGATTCGATGTACAGTCAGCGCTTTAGGCAGTAGCCATCTCTGAGACTGTATTCGAGCTCATACGCCACGTTAGTGAACTCTACAAACACCTTTTTCGTGGAGAAGGGGGAGGTACTCATTTTCCTGGTCTTAACAGGGACGTGCGGACCGACAGGATATGGTTTTCAGGGTCTTTTCTCAAACAGCCAATGGAACAATTTGTAAATGTCTTAAATAGGGTATGAAAGCCAGAGAGTTGTGTCTCGAACGTTAACAGGGTCAGGGATTGAGAGGCCCGGTCGCACCTCCCTACCCGAGTGACTGTCGAGTACCCCCCTCCCCCCACCACCGCCCTCAGGACATTTTTGGTGTCCGTGATAGCAGGGTAAGCGACTAAATACAGTAGACCCTCTACTTTAGGATACCTCCATCAAGAGCACACCTCCTTTAAGGGAACAAACACTTTTGTCCCGCCAAAACGCTTATATAATCTTTGTATTTATCAGCCAAACTTATGAAAACACGATATATTAGCCGAAGCCGGAGAACTGTCCATTTAACCCTTTAACCACCAAGAGTGCCAAACATCAAAATTCAGGAAAAATCCCAAATTTCATTTAGTAGAATATTGCAAAACAAATAGCACCATGCAAAAGTACTGGCGAAGAGGTTTCATTTGAATGGTCACACCATAGGATTTCATCAACAGACTCAAAAGTTAGAACAAATGGTACCATGCAAAAGTACTGCTGAAGAGGTTTCATTTGAATGGTCACACCATAAGATTTCATCAACAGACTCAAAAGTTAGAACAAATAGTAGCATGCAAAAGTTCTGCTGAAGAGGTTTCATTTGAATGGTCATACCATAGCATTTCATCAACAGACACAAACGTTAGAACAAATGGTACCATGCAAAAGTCCTGCTGAAGAGGTTTTATTTGAATGGTCACACCATAGGATTTCGTCCACAGACTCAAAAGTTAGAACAAATGGTATCATGCAAAAGTACTGCTGAAGACTGAGGTTTCATTTAAATGGTCACACCATAGGATTTCGTTGACTCAAACGACGCTACATGTCTCCATAATTGACTTTGAGAATGAAATTGTTGGCACATCCGATACAAACGTCGAAGGTGGATGGTAAAACTTACTCCCATTTGCGCGTTGACGGTTAAAGTTTTTCCCGACCTTTTGTCACTAAATAATTTCTTTGTCGCCTGTGGTTGTGGTAAGAAATGTCCTATTTGGCCATTCCTGATTAAAACTAGAGGACATTTCCTTTTTTACTGGTTCAAGTTCCGATGAAAAGAATTTAACGGACTCTCGCTTTTCCGTACACCAAATCGTGGCCCCAATGGTGTCTGTTGTATAATGGGAGTTGATTGTATTTTATTCACTAATTTTATTCCCATATTTTTTTGCAGTTGGTGTGATGTTCACATGGACTTAAAATGTACTGATCAGTAGATGTAGATGTAACGAATCGTCATTAAATCGATCTTTCTATCTATTGCAGATTAAACGCAAGAGCCCACGAACTGCTGGTAAGCAATTCATGTTTGAAATTCACAGCTCTCATCTGTAGAAACAATTGGAGACGAGAAAACGGTTAGAAACGAGGTTCAGTGTCCAGTCGTCTATGTCCCGCTGCGTCCGCGATTCTCTCCACCGCCGAGCGCATGGGTTACGCTTTTGTTTAAATTGACCAATCAAGGGAAAGCTCCAGAAATCTAGTAGAGAGGGAGGGAGTGATTTTGACAGACATTAATAATTCATGACGAGAACACAAAGGAAGTCACTACCGTGAAGGAGGTTTGGATACCCGGTCTTAATTTGCATAGATTTTGGCGATTTTATTCCTTCGCTTTCTCTGCATTTAATGATCAGTTTGAGAAGCTATATCAAACACTCAAAAGAGTGTTTCATCAGGATATCCAAACACCTCCAAGTGGATTAAAAAAACTCGGCTGCGCCTCATTTTTCAAACCACTTCTCTGTGTTTGGATATCCTGATGAAACACTCGTCCTCGTGTTTGATATACCTAATTCAATAAAGGTTGCTTTGGCAATATGGTCATTGGTAATTGGGCTTTGACATTTGGGCATACGGAAAACAATGCAATGCTTTGCTTGAGTGACCGCCAAACAATAGCTTCCCAATACCCAATGCCCAATGACCAAAGCAACCTTTATTGAACAAGAGGCTCCTAGCAGCCTTACTCATGCGCATGCGTAAGTAGGCTGTACCACAATGAAGGGAATGATTCTTCTAAGACTTATATATACCAAACATGAACATTGCTAATGTAAGTAGGGTTGTAGGAGACGCTGTCGTGACACTTGAGTAACGCTCTTTTACCGGAAGTGAGAGTAGCCGGAAGTCACTAAACAGGAAGTGTAGTGGAAAAGCTATGAACCCGAAGTGTACAATTTAAAATATGCGTGCATAAATTTGCATGCAAAATCGTGACACAAAAAATAAAAATAATAATAATAATAATAATAAAAATAACAAGAAAAACGGAGCCGAAACCTTACCTCATGCCGCTACGCGCATGAGTAATTAGGTGTATATTACTTGACACGCTTAAAGCGGAGGCATCTATCGCCCGGGAGGTGCGAATAGCCGAATGAGTGGATTGTTGAGTCTCCCGAAATTATCAAACTTATCGTTCGAACATCGCGCGCGGCCAGAGGCAAAAAAAAAACAGACTGTTCTGCAATTTAAAACTTGAATCAATGATAGACGAAGCGTACAAGTTTCATTTTTTCCTTTGAGGGGAAAACTGGCTAGATACCATTTTTGCACGACGTTAGAACCTTTTTATGGATAGATGGATGGCCAAAATTGGATATCAATGGTTTTGGTTTGGGAAAAAAAAAAACTTTCCCTATTCCATGCCTTCTTTTAATTAGTACTCTTCCTATTTCAGAAATTTCAGCCATTTTTCCCCTTTAAATAATTTCAGCATTTTATTGAAAACTATGGCTTACAATATATTTCAAAGGTGACAAAAAGGAGCACTGTGATGTGGCCATTGTAGGTGGTGGAATTGCAGAACTATACACTGCTGAATCACTCCTAAGACACGGCAAGGAAACTAACGTGTGCGTGTTCGAAAGGGATGTGCGTGTTGGTGGAAGACTCTACGATTATGTTTTTCCCCAGGTGCCTGATGAATCAGTAGGTCAGTGTGATAATTGTTTAAAATAAAGCTCTCCTTTTGAAAGGTCTCTGCAGAAAAAACAGAAAGTGAAAGGATAGAGACGGACAGAAAGACATACAGTTAGTCAGACGGAATGACAGAAAGAACGACACAGAGACAGCCATACAATTATTCAGTCGGAATGACAGAGAAAACGACACCGAGACAGACATACAGATAGTCAGACGGAATGACAGAGAAAACGACACAGAGACAGACATACAGTTAGTCAGACAGAATTGAGTGACAGAGAGAACGACACAGAGACAGACATACAGTTAGTCAGACGGAAGTGATTGACAGAGAACAACACAAAGAATGAATGAGTCATTTTCATTTAGATACGGTGGTTACATAAGTTTAAAACTTCTTTACATGAAAACCGTATAAAAAATAAAGAGAAAGACAGACAGATAGATAGATACACAGACAACAGATCAGACAGAATGGCAAACGCAACGAATGACCGACAGACAGACAGACAGACAGACAGACAGACGGACAGACAGACAGACAGAATGACAGGATGATAAGGATGTACAGAGAGAGAGTATGATACGGAGATATACAGACAGACAGATAGACACGAAAATTTAGTTTTAACAAATGAATTGGTAAGGTAAATTGGCCAACGTAAAGAGAGTAAAAATACTGACGTTTTGAGCGCCAGTCCTTCATCAGAGAGAATGATTCACTCCTCCGCCGACACAGCACTGCAATTTCTTTAGGAACAAATACCTCTAAACAAACAGAAAGCAGACAGACAAACAAACAAACAGACAACCAGACAAACCAGTATAAACAGACAGACAGACAGACAGACAGACAGACGACAGACCAGTAATATATATAAATAGCCTTAGCCTAACAGCGGAGCTCTCTGAACACAAACGATAATGTTAAGGTTAACTTAGGTGAAAGGTGGGAAGCACAAGAAAAATTAGAATTAAGATTGACGACCGGGCTATTTTTCAGTTTTAGCAATTCTCAAAAACAGTACTACGAGATCGTCTGCGCAGTACATTTAGACTGCACAAAAGCTCACAAAAACAACTTTTTCTCGGTCTAGAATAACTAGTATGACTAATTTCCGAATAAAATACACCAGTTGCGTGTCGAAAATTGCCCGAGAAGTAGATTTGGAAATCAAAATTGCAAAAATATCTTTACGCAAGCGGACGTGAGTGAAGTTAGAACTATGAAATCCAAGTCTTGTTTTGTTTACATAAAATCGCTTTTCAACATATGTAATGAATGAACAAACACATATAAATGGACAACAAAATCTCCTTTTTTAAAATTTTATTTAAATATCCGTTAGTTTATGTTTAAAAGCAAAATCGCACCATTAGCGCATCGAGAAGCTGTCTGGCTGAGCATATGGCGAAATTCAAGATGTCAATGCGGTTGAATTTGAGTACGTTTTATAAACATTTCTCCAAAACTAACGAGAACACAAAGAAAAAGTCATCACAAATTGATATCAACATAAATTCCCATCGAAAAATGTAATTTCTTTTACCGTTAAGTCCCTCGGCTGCTTGAAAATTTTTTAAAACTCCGCTTCTTCGGTTCTGACTAATATCACCCCGTTTTGATAAAAACGTATGAAGGTTTAAAAATAAGCACTTAGCTCTATATTCTTCCAAAAACGCTTGACTTGCAGAGTTGCGCAGCCTCAAATGCGATATTGACCACCGTTTGAGAATTGTGAAACCTGTCTTGAGAAGCAACCGAGAAAAAATGCAAGGAAAAACGATTTGCAAACCGCTTTCTCCACTAACCCCGACAACAAAAGTGTTCACTGTAGCTGAAGTAACATCGGCCGTGTTGCCACGCGAAAAACAAAGCCTCGCTTTGGTTTCAAAATTGCGAAGATCCCGGATGTTACCTGACGTCATACGCACATGTTTTGCGACGTTATACGCGCTCGCGAGCTAACCCTGCGCGACTTATGGACGGACGCGCCCCACGAAACATTTCGCTAGCCATGACCATGAAAAATGACGGGCATGGTTCTATGCCTGGTTTTATGAGTATGGAGTTCCGCGAGCGGACCTTCGGACCACGAGAGCTCCGCTATAAACAGACAGGTAACCAGTTATATATGCACATTGCGCTGTTTTACTCTGTCACTTTTGTAGGTCTGGGAGCCTGGAGAATTCACCTGTCAAATTATAACGCCAGGTAATATAATCTTTATAATTCAACACTTAACGTCTTTTAGTGCATGAGAATTGATCATGAGAACTGTAGTAAATGTCGATGAATCATGCCCTTTCTCTCGACTGCCAACCTTCATAAAGTTAACTGTCCTAAGGCACAAAAATGTAGAAATTAGTTTAAGGATTATCAATTGCCAGCTCTAGTCAAATTAAAAAGCAGAAGAACGATTTTTGTTACAGGTTTCAAACAAATTTTGCAGTGAAGCAATCTCAAGCACATTGTAGATATTCCCTGTCATATGGCGAATTTTTGGCGCGAAAACCGATGCGGTCGCACACGTTTTCCCACTTTTTTTTTCTGGTCTTAACGTTAACAGTCGTGTATTTTAAGACTTTTTCAAGTGTGTAATGTTTTTGTCTCTTATGTTTCCGTTTTCAATGGCATTTAGGTAAAGCATTTAAAAGTTATTATCATTTTTACCCGATCCTCAGTTGTTTTATCCAGTGTACTATAACTATTTATCATATGACCCGTACGGCCCTGCGAACCTTTTCTTTGCAAAACCATTGATGAAAGTCCCGTATGAGGGCCGTACGCATTTGCGCGAGCGGGGCCGGAAAAAGGCGTACGGCCCTACTACAAAAGCGGACGGCCTCGCGCGTTAAAATTTCAAGTAATTTTGTCTCCAATTTGGTC
The DNA here is from genome assembly GCA_022457155.1 of Cladopsammia gracilis. Classification (NCBI taxonomy): domain Eukaryota; kingdom Metazoa; phylum Cnidaria; class Anthozoa; order Scleractinia; family Dendrophylliidae; genus Cladopsammia; species Cladopsammia gracilis. Next base: position 20,501 of record JAJGOT010000387.1, read on the forward strand.
ATATGATAAAATGCTTATTGACTAAGTTAGGTCGGGCCGGCTGCGTTCGGTCCGTACGCCATGACCTCAAGCCAAATATTTTCCCATCCGGCCCTCCCACTTAGTCAATAAGTACATATTATTTTACTGTTTCTTCGCAGGAGTATTCTTGAGAGGTTGTCCATTCCATATCGTGACTGGAATTTCTACGAAAACCCTCGAATAGAAAGCAGAGGCCAGTCGTCACGTGCAGAGCAAGAAATCAAAGAACAATCCTACCCAACCCTACTCCAAAGCAAATTTCAGAACATGAGCTGGAATGAAATGCATCAATACCTTTTTAATGATGAGCGCGTGAATGAAGCGTCTAAATTCGCCACCTTTCAGACTTACCAACAGCATTTCCTCACGCCGGAAGGATCGGAGTTTTATTTCGATATATTCGGTTATAGGAGCATCTTAAGAGGAGGTGTGTTTGTTTGTTTGTTTGTTTGTTTGTTTACGTAACTATATTTCATTCTTTAAAGTAGTTTTTACCACAATTGCCGCTAAACTCGCAATCTGATTGGTCGACGTGAGTGGTAAATGAGAGTCCAGACAACGGTGCTGACGCTAACATCACGCGCGCTTGAAAACAACCAATCAGATTGCGATAAAGTTATAGACAACGCTTGCTCTTTCTCTGCTGTCACGTTTTGTAACAAGACTTCGATTTTTCCTTATATTTTTTTCTAAATATTGTTGTAAAAAACAAATTTACACCGGTTTTCCGTGGTGTGGTACCTTATTTACCACGATTTATGTCATCACATGGTCAAAATTTGTTGCTGACTCACTCGGCTGCGCCTCGTGAGTCCACAACATTTTGACCATGTGATGACGTAAATCGTGGTAAATAAGAGTCCACACCACGGAAAACCGGTGTAAATTTGTTAATTTTACATAGATAACCGAAGCTTGCTATGAGAGCCTTTGAGCCACAGTAAGCTCCTAAAACTTCGTGTGGGAAATTTTCTTTGCTCTAAAAGAATCCTAAATGTGCAATAATTTTTTTCTTAATTTTGAGCTCACTTTTAGTGTTTTCTTGTGTTTTTACTGTTTTTCAAGCCTTATAGCTAGGGACGCCAGTAATGGCGGGAATATTTTTTTTTAGCTAAGAAGGTTACTGTGGTACAATGGCTCACACATCATAACGACCTTGGTATACCTGTGTTTGTTCTTATTGTTATCGTCACGAGGTACGTGCACCGTCTTGGCTGATCAACCACAGGCATCCCAAATTCACGAATAGAAAACGTTGATGATGGGACACCCACATTTGCAATTTATTAAATATTTTAATATTTCTTGTTCAATATAGGATCCTGGCATTTGCCAAATTTGAGCACCCAGAATGCACCAGATTGCATCTCAGCTAAAAATATCAAAATGTCCGGGAAACATGCCCCCGGACCCCTCTAGAAAGGCGCCAAATGGGCGCTAACGCGTCTATTGTCTCTCATGAACATTTTTACGGCCCCCTCTTTCTGCGATTCCAGGATTCGCCTCTGGTAAATGCTGATCACTGGCAAAGTTGTTCTGATACCTCTTAGGGTATTCAGCCAGAAAAATATCCAGACATCAACAACGTTTCAAAAAGAATTATTACCTCTTAGGGGAAACAATTAACGGAGCAAGAGAACACGATCTTGATGTGAGCCATAACCACAAAACGGGTTTTAATTTCTGGTACCTTTTAGGAATTCCTTTTAAAATTCCCGACGAGCACCCCGTCAATTTTATATGGGATTACCCCACCCGGGGGAGGGGAGGGAATAAATATGGGTCGAGCTCAAGCTTTCGAATTCACTACTCAACAGATACAGCCGGTATATTGGAGTTTCTTAAGTATTTAGACGAAGATTTTTCGAAGGAACAAATCCGACCCGTCAAAGGAATGTCCGCACTTACTGATGCTCTGGAGGAATCTGCCAAGTCCCTTGGGGCAAAGATCTACACTGGAAACGAGATCGCATCGATAAACAAACGAAAGAAAACCTTTGTTCTTAAAACGTCCGCTGGAAAAACGATAACTGCGGAAAAGCTAGTGGTTGCTGCCCCTCCGGGCTCTTTTAAGAAAATTGGCGGCAAAGTGGCAAAGAACATTCAACAGCAAGAGGAGTTTCAGTCCATTAAGGCGTTCCCGGCATTCAAAGCGGCAGCAGTTTACCCCAGGGCATGGTGGGAAGACCTCACGGATGAGAGAGAGCGCTTGTATCCAATGGAGAGATTCCTGTCTAGCAGTGAGTGCCTTGGATGGACTCTACCGCACGCGTAAGTGCCCAATGCCCAGGGGGAATCAGGTATAATAGCGACGGGGAGCTACGAAGGCATCTTTGTGGTTTGAAATTTGCGATCTGAGTACTTTTTGGATTAGAAATTTTGTGGTGACTTTTTTGGGAAGGAACATGTTGGTGAGGACATTTTTGGGAGTTACGTTGGACTGTTAGACTTTGATTGGGTATAACAATTTGGTCTCGTTCGCACCTCCACGTTACTATTGAACCCCCCTCGAGGTTCAATATCGACTTTTTTATAAACCCTTTCAGTTATAATAGTGACAAAGTTAATATATGGAAAAAAGTTTCAAAATCTGTTTTGTAAAACAAAGAGAAATGAAAATTTACCAGTACCATAAGAAAATGCTGCTCTGACAACTTTGACCCTAAAAACTTAGAACCACCTTGTACAGCATGATAAACATCACCAAAGGAAAGTACTGCTTAATAGCTTTCATTTTCATGGTTAAACTGCAGGATTTCATCCACAGATTCAAAACATAAAACCACCTGGTACAGCATAATAAACAGTACCACAGGAAAGTACTGCTTAGTAGCTTTCATTTGAATGGTCACACTTTAGGATTTCATCCACAGAATCAAAAGTTAGAACCACCTTGTACAGCATAATAAACAGCACCGCAGGAAAGTACTGCTCGGTAGTTTCATTTGAATGGTCACACTTTAGGATTTCATCCACAAAATCAAAAGTTAGAACCGCATTGTACAGCATAATAAACAGTACCACAGGAAAGTACTGCTCAGTAGCTTTCATTTGAATGGTCAAACTGCAGGATTTCGTCCACAGATTGAAAACATAGAACCACCTTGTACAGCATAATAAACAGTACCAAGGGGAAGTACTGCTCAATAGTAGTTTCATTTGACGGGTCGAGCTGATGGTCACACTTCAGGATTTTAAAGCACATTTCAAGACATAAATAATGGGTGAACATGCCAAATACTTTATGTTATGGTATTGTATCCAGTTTGCTAATTCAAACGTAGTTTACTTAAAATGGCTACAATACAATACAATAACTGGGGTCGTGTTACATAAGTAAGACACGGTCAGGTGATCCCAAGATCAGAACGCCAGAGGTCGCTGATTTACCCGAGATGCGTGAATAATAAAACAAAATGAAATACAGGGAATGGCTAATATTAAATTAGTTTATAATTACATTATTTCCACTGAAAAACGTTTAATCTTCTTCTTCTTCTCCTTCTCTTGCTTCTTCTTCATTAAAAAAGCAGGCATGTGTCCCAATGTGTTCTGGGTCCGTATGTGGGTTGAGTTTGTTGTTGGTTTTCTCGTTAATCCATAGGTATTTTTCTTGAAACTAAGAAGGATTTTACCTTTTCCACATCAACTGTAACACTTTCAAATTCCAATTAGATTTGAGTAGTCTTCCCAATTAGCACTCCGTGTTAACTCCTTAAATCAATTGTTTTCCCCTCTTTAGTGGGCGTGGCAAAAACGGCGAAGCAGTGCTGCACTTGGCCTACAAAGATGGAGAGTGTGGTGCGAAGTGGGGACAGATCCTGAACACAGTACCGAAAACATTGGTAGACCTGGAAGTTCACCGGGCTATCGAGTACAAGTTCAACATGACAGTTCCTAAGCCCTTAGAAACGGTCTATCAGTACTGGGATGAGGGCGGATGGTAAAGGGTATATGAATGTATGTATAACTCTGCATGTATCAACAGATAAAAATTGGTAGGATATATGTTATTTCGTGAATCCGGCCCCTGTCCTGTAAGTTTGTGTTCTTATGGGTTGTAAACAGATCAAGGAAGTAACAGTATTTATGAACTTTAAATACTCTTGTGCAAAGCTGCAAGCTACAGTGCATTAAGGTGATTGCCAGGTTGGCACTACTACACCAAAAGAAAAGACGTTTTTGACTGATATTTAAAATAGAAAACCTAATCTGGGGCCGTATTCACGGAAGCATCCTTAGTCTAAAAAGCCTCCTAAGACGTAACTTAGGAGATAACTGGTATTCACGAAGACCTTCTTATTTTTTCTCCTAAACTTAGGACCTCCTAAATTTTTAAGACAAGTCTTAACTGGTAGTCACGAAGACCTCCTAACTTAAGATATGTCTTAATTTTTCTCCTAAACTTGACCTTCTAACTTATTAAAAAATGTCTTGACGGGGGCTTAATTCGATTGTTGACGAGTTTAACGTCGATTTTCAGCGTGATTATTGTGTATCACAATAGTTACCGATTAAATAAACATTTTAAAGCATTATGTTGCTTTCCTAAGATAAATTAAATATTTTCTAGTAATGTCCGAACAACACGGTTAATTACATATAGGCCTTCGTGTCATCAACGGCTTCCACATTTCTTTCTCATTGCAGAGTTATATTTCCGTTTTTCGTAAAAATAAGCCCTTGTACAAGAAATATCGAAGTAGACCCAATTAAAATGATGATTGATTTGTTCGTCAGCTTTATGGAAAAACTTAAGGGTATTATTCTTATAGTTTGACAACGCTGATCTAGTGTCGTTGTATCGAATGGAAATGCGCTCTCAGAGTTGCGAAATACATTCTTAACAATTTACATGTCATTATTTTCATTTTGCCTTCGTTTATACACAGGTACTTCCAAAGGCCTGGAACCAATGTGTCCATGAAACAAGTCAAGAATTGGGCAAAGAGGCCGTTTCATAATGAACAGATCTACATTGTGGGCAGTGCATATCATTTTTACAGAGCTTACTCCGAGGGGGCCCTGGCGTCAGCTAATAACGCGCTGTTGGAGGGCTGGGGCATACCCACTCCTTCTCCCCCGATAGAGGCTCGCATGGCCAAGCATTTGAGCAAAACCCGCAGAACAAATTTAAGAATGATATTTTAGAAAAATCAAACTTGTATATCGCACAAGGTAGATTTTATTGCTTTTCTTTATCAATATTTGAGCTTGGGCTATTAATAACAGAGAAGGGACTGTGCATGGAAAAAACGGGTATGTACTTGGTGTATCCCTTATTATTTTGTATTTAAACACTTAGTTTTTATTTCAGTAGAAAAAGAAGATAAAAACAGCAGAATAGGGAATCGAACCCGGGCCGTATAATCTGCTCCGTGCACACTATCCACTACACCACCGAGGACTAGCTGCCGGAATCTGTAATTTTTAAGGGATATAAGACAATATGCTGCTAGCCCAGACCATATATAAGAACTAACCCTTTCGATACACTGGAAATACTGGAATCAGTGCTTAAACCTAAATACTAAAATCAGTGCTTCAACCCTAGATACTGTAATCCGACCCTAAATTACACTGCAGTATATCTAATTACATTACAATAAAGGATACATGAAGTACGATACATTATGATCAGGGATACACCAAGTACCTAGGAAAAAACGCAGGGAGAAATTGTATCGCTTTAAGATGGCTGGGTATAGTAGGGATTTTTTTTTTTGGGGGGGGAGGGGAAGGAGGGGCTTCAGGCCAAGGGTAAGACTGTAAATTTAGTTCAAAGGAAAAGCACATGTCGAACGTTGTTGTCTTATTAGTGTTTGGTTGTACTCCTTGTGTGAGACGGTTGAACAAATAAAGAGTTAAGTTTGTTCAAACGCTTGTTCAAACGCTTTGCGCTTGTTCAAACTAGGACAGAATGAGTGTAATTTTATCATGACTTCCCATATAGTCGATTTTTATAACAAGAATAGACTGGAATTAACTGTCTATCCGCGATTATCCCCTCCCCCCACCCCGGGATGTTACCTTCGGCAGACTTCACGTTAGGGCTCGTTTACATGAGAGTTTTCCCGCTGAGTTTTCATCGCAGGATGACCTTCGTCCTAGGATGCGTTCATCTCGGTATCTGGTCATTTCCTTTTTGTTGTTTACTGTTTAAAGCCTCTTTACCACTTTTGTAGGACTTACATTATTTCCAATTCCAAGACTAATTCATCCTGGGAAAAAATTGTTTTGTGTCGTTTACGCTCGGCTGAGATCAACTCTCACTTCGTCTCGGGCGGGATGACTTTCGTCCTGGGCAGTTTCGAGATGAAAGTATCCAGAACAGAGCCAAAACACCGATTTTGAGAAGCAACAACTAATGAATGAACCTACTTCTAAATATGTGTTAGTTTGAAACAAAAAATAAACGGCTACAGAGTCAGCGTTCTGGTACATTTATTAACAATTGACGAATCTATGTAAAGATGTATTCGCAAATGAATATATCTATATTAGCAGTAATCACAGATTATGGAGACGCATTCCTGGGCGGCCATTTGGAAGACCGTCTACCAAAAAATCTCAAATTTTATTGCACATAAACCACAGGACAACCAACACGATCTTCGAACGCGATAAGGATGCGAAATACTCGAACCAAAGTCGTACCATCCTGTGTTTGTGTCTCTTAAAATGGCTTCATCCGTTATATCGAGTTGTAAATTTAGCCTTTCTAGACGCGATATTTAGAGCTTTTTAAACAGAATGAAATAAAACGCTCATAAACATGACTACGATGTTGAACTTTGTTGTTTAAAAATCAACACAAAACATACATATAACTTACAGCTTGCGATGCGAAAGCAAACATAACAAAGCTTAAAGTTTGACAGAGTGAATTATTTTGAGCGTTTTTAGGTCATTTTAAATTCCTCTGAAAGCCCTCAATATCGCATTTAGAAAAGCCAAATTTATAACCGTCATAACCGCTGCAACCATATAAAGTCACAGTCAACCCAGAAAAGGAGGATGGTACTCCTGTGCTCAAACTAACTCTCGGACCTTGTCGATATCGATTATTTCGATTTAAATTTTCGTGCAGACTTTTATCTGGTTTAAAACCTTTCTTTTGACTACAACTTGAGATCGCTGAGCGCTTAACTCCACCACCAATTTCTTCGGAGCGGAGGCGTCTTTTCTCTCTCCACCGCGCGCGGCGGCCGCGAGTACGATCGTATTTATATCTGTATTATGACAAAGACTGAAAATTATTTCCAGCCTCTAATGCAAATTTGAAGGTCCCAAATCTCCGCATCCTCGGCTTTGAACACGTTTCTTAATTTCGGCTATGAAAACAAGTCTTGAAATCAAAACAGACGAAGGATTTCCAAGCTTGAATTACTGATCCTGATACCCATGATGCAACTGTGCTTCTGCTATAGCGGCCCTTAGCTTTATTAAGCGATCACTAAACAAACCCCCGGAATTGAATCGCTCCCCATATTTACTGTAAACGTGACCTCTTTTAAGTTGGCTATAGCCCGATGGTGACCGCTTAACACAAGTTTGAATGTATTTCGTCGGCCTGAGTATTAATTAGATCAGTGTAGAATTCAACTATCGACGGTAACTATGTTTGGAATTAAAATTAAATTAAATTGGAATTAAACTTTCAGTACAGACGTTATTTGACAGCTAGAGAGTTTGGAAGAATTTATTTATGTTTTTATAGACCGCGTCCACCTTTTAATATTTGATCGCAGCATCACGAAGATCATAAAGTCAGCAAAGCAGTGCTCATTTATTTATTTATTTATTTATTTAATAAAAAAAAATTGCGTCTGTGAGGAAAATATTTTTTTATGTATTCTCAAATTTAGTTGAAACAAACATAGAAACTGTAAAAAAGAAAAAGAAAGGAAAAAAAACTCTTGCGTTGGCCGGGAATCGAACCCGGGTCAACTGCTTGGAAGGCAGCTATGCTCACCACTATACCACCAACGCCAGACAGGAAAGAATTGGCCAATTTTAATTATATGAATAATGTACAGTAAATCGCGGATTGGACCTTTTTAGAAGGCCCCATGCGTTAAAACTTTTAAACAGTAGAGCATAGTGGCAATGTACAAAATGGATTTATAGATGTTATTTGTGATTTCAGTTTGCGATTTTGTCGCCATGAATAATAAAAGAGATAAGACAAACATAGCACCCATCCTTTAGTTTGCCATAGATAACTGATTCCCCGCTCCACGATCGTGACTTCGTTTGAACTGGCTCCGGCACTTTTATAATTTAGTGTACGGTCCGAGGAGTGATTACCGGAGGGAACAAGACATGTTTTCTTATTCTGTCATTGTGAGTGGGAAGCTAGCCTTCTGGGGAGAGGGGGGTTGAATCGTGTTGGTCTGTTAGTTTCAAGAAATGGGCCGCACCACTTCCCCACCATTTTAAGAAGTTACACACCTGTGCGGAGTGCGGAGTGCGGAGTGCGGAGTGCGGAGTGCGGAGTGCGGAGTGCGGAGTGCGGAGTGCGGAGTGCGGAGTGCGGAGTGCGGAGTGCGGAGTGCGGAGTGCGGAGTGCGGAGTGCGGAGTGAAAAAAACATTACTAAATGGAGTGAAAAAAATACTAAATGAAGTGAAAAGAAAAATCACTAAATTTAAGTGGAATGCTGCTTATAATTTTACCCTAAATAAAAAAAGGAGCGAAGTGCGGAGTGAAAAAAAAAATTACTAAATGGAGTGAAAAAAATGCTAAATGGAGTGAAAAGAAAAATCACTAAATTTAAGTGGAATGCTGCTTATAATTTTACCCTAAATAAAAAAAGGAGCGATTTTCTTTATATTTTGTTTTTAGGGCAACATTCGATAACAGTTACAGACAAATTTTAAATTTAAAAGAAAAAATAATAGAAAAGAACAAACATTTGCGCAGCCACTAGACAGCGTGACGAAAGCGTGACCGTTGCCGATTGAGTTGTTTTTATTGATATTTTACTGTTAATCCACACCGCTGTTGTCAATAAATTTGTGGTTCAATGTGTATTTTATCCGAGTTTCAAATATGCAAATGTTTGGCAAGAACTTATCATCCCTGCTCTTCTGCGCCATCCGCCATAGCCTGTTCCAGGCTCCGAGATAGTGGAGAACGCGCGAAGTAAAAAAAAGAAGGAAAAAATCGCGGGGGAACTGGGGAGAGGGTGGTCGGCGTTCTTTAAAAAGCTTTTTCCGGTATACCAGCTCCTGGTATACCCTCTGATTGGTCCGTTTTGACAGGTAATGTCAACACCTCGCTATGCACATTATACTTGTCAATCGTAACGATGGCGTACGTGATCCTCGCGCGTGGTGAAAAGGAATCAAAGTTATGTAGTATTTTAGACGAATGCCTGAAGCGCTCAGGAAAGGGAAACAAGAATGTCTTGTAAACTTGGCGCGTGGTAAAGATGTCTTCGCGATTCTGCCGACCGGTTTCGGGAAAAGCTTGATATTTTAGCTCTTTCTACGCCTGGCGAAAGCAGCTCTGGCAGAGAAATCGACGATATAAATAGTCGTTTCTCCATTGGTTTCAGTGATGCAAGATCAAGTCGAACAACTGAAAAAGCTCGGTTTTTATAAAAGGTGACAGGCCTAACACAAATCCTGCTCGTCGCTAAAAGCATTTTAGCCCAGCTTTAGAATAATATGCTTAGGATCAGTTCATTTCTCAGTCCGTGATTTAATGTGAGCGCAAGTCTGCGGTTAGCATAACTTGCGAGATAGTGTTTCTTCGTCACGGCTAAAAGAGTCCAAGATCCTTGAAGTCTTATGCGATAGTCACGGTCATTGTTGGAATAGTGGCATCTTGCACTTGTTTTTAGTTCCTCAGAGTTTATTCTGCGTTTAAGTTCACGTGTTTCTCGGAGCTAGGCAGTACATGTACCTCCATTGTCAGACGTATGGCGTCAATTGTTGCATCCGATTTGATTTGAATCTCCAGCATCTCGGTTCGAGATGGGGGCTAACTAGAAAACTTACCGGTTAATTTAGCTCCCAGACTCAAAATTATATTAACTATTTAAATTATTAGTACTTAGTTCAAAATGTGTGTAGATATTTTAAAATATAGTTGTAAAATATAATGAGTAAAAATAAAGTATTATTATCGAGAAAACGCCAGCAATTCCTTATTTCTCACTACACTGAACAAAGAAACTCTTGGCACCTTGGTTCCTCTACATGCTACGTTTTTTCTACAACATCTGCTGCACTTTGAAGTGTGGACTTCGAGATTCGAGGACAGTATTTTCGTCAGCGTACGCGTCTTACAATACATGCGGATTTCGTCACGTTCTTGCACTTGCCTTTGCGCGAAATACTCGCGCGAGAAATTCGAGAACTATTTCTGTTAATTGACATTTTGACATTTTGACGACAGAAAATTGGATTACCGCAAAACTTGCCAAAAGAGGGCGGAAGAGCGTCGGTAAAGAAATGTTTACAGGCTCCGCCGACCTCCCTCTCCCAGTTCTCCCGTGATTTTTTCTCCTTTGTTTTTTAATTCGCGCGTTCCCCACTATCTCGGAGCCTGGAACAGGCTACATCCGCCATGTTTAACTCGATGGCGAACATAATTATACTTTGGAAGTAAATTATCGTGTCAGGGAGTGCCCGGTTTGTTCAAAAACTGATCACTGAATGCCATGCCGAATAAGATGTCATCACTTCATAATTCAATTCTTATTATTATCCAACTGCATATTTGAATATTACAATATTACAATACAACTTTGAATTTTGATGGAAATCACACTTTCGTTTTCGTTGTTGTGAATTCTCGAAAGCAATCTCGTTTGACTATACCAAAAAAAGATACGGCGAAATTTCATGAGAATGAAATCTCTGAGAGATATCATGGAGATATCGCGAATTATTGTTGCAACACGATGGCAATGCGTGCGATATTTCGAAAGATATATTTCTTTCTTTTTTTTTTTTTTCAATTTATACAGGTGCATATGTTGTGGTTCAATATTTTTTTAAACCAGTTTAATTTTTATTTTCCCACATTCATGAACATGATCTCAGACAAAGGAAAACAAAAATCAAACTGGTTTGAAAGTTTTCAAACCTAAGAAAAATTCGAACCACAACATATGAACAGTAATGATATATTTCCTATAGCTTAGAGCAGTTTTCAATTGAGTGTGGTAAAACCAAAACCAAAGTAATTACTCTGACTAATCACAGCAGTCGTAAACAATCCAATGAACCAATCAGAACTCGAAGCAATCCTCGGTAGGAAAAAAGATGGCGACTGGTACATTTACCCATAATTCTTAGCGCACAAAAACCTTAACAATGTTCATAAAAATGTAAAGAAAAGTTATAAAATCTTCAAACCTGGTCTACACATTGTCCTTAGTACTGGAACAAATATTGTAAAAAATTTGGCTTTCTTTGTGCCTTATGTGCTGTGTTAGGTCCGCAAGGTATTGTGGTAAAATGAACAGCTGCCATCTTTTTTCTTACGGTGGATTACATGTCGGCGGCACCAAGCGCGGGAAAACGCGTGCGAGCAAGTCACGATTGGTTTTGGTTTTACTTCTGATTGGTCGAGAAAGTGGCGCGAGATTTTTTAGCCAATCACAAAGCGTAGCAATGCAAAACCAAAGCAATTGTGTAATTACTTTTCACACTCAATTGTAAACTGCTCTAATAGGCATTCATTAACGTTCTAATAAGCTTAATTGGCTAACAAATTAGAAATAATGTCCAATCAATAATTTCGACAGAAGATATTTTAGAATCAACAGTTATCTAATTCCTGTCGTCTGGTTTTTCTTTAGACACCAAGTATAAATAATCGATGCTGTACATGTTGAGAAATGTAATTTGTAGCGTGACACCGTGACACGAAATGATCTTGGAAACACGCGAGATAATTTAAAAATCAATAGTTATATGTCAATCATAACTTCAATTAATTTCATCGGACGCATTCCAAATATGTACAGTACATTGCATAACATAGCAGCAACAGATCTTGTTGCCGAGATCGCTTTGTATGTTTTAGTGACCTTTGTTCTAAAATGCGTTAGTTGTCTTTGAGAGAGAGAGAGAGAGAGAGAGAGTATACAGTCAATCTGTACTGTGAAATCGGAATAAATCCTTCTATAAAACTCATTTATGCTATGACATACTGTGAAGTACGGATCATCCCGTGAGTAGTTTTACGGAAAAGTTGGAATTGATGGCCGCAACAACTGTGGAAAGCGTTCTTCTTCTTGCCAAACATTTGCATATTTGAAACTCGAATAAAATACACATTGAACAACAAATTTATTGACAAAAGTAACTTTAGTTGATATAGTCAAAAGAGATTGTTTCCGAGAATTAAAAACAACGAAAACTAAAGCGATTAGTTCTGCACAACCGCCATGTGGAATCCGCCATCTTGGATTTCTCGATTTCTCCAAAAAGTCAAAAATAATCAAAATCAATAAAGAAACACCAAAATAGTATAAAAGTGTAAAAGTTACGATGATTTACTTAAAATTTTTAATTAAAAGGTAACAAAATCGAAATTAAAAAAAAACATGGCTGACAAAATCTTGTTGTCAAGGAATAAATTAAAGTCACGTGAACAATGAAATGTCAAATCAGATTGTTGCCAGGTAAATTTTAAGAAAAGTCACGAAGTTTTGTGGCTTTTGCTGTAATTTTACAAAAGTCACGAATGTTCAAAGGTAAGGTACTGGCCATACTGCGGAGTAGGTGTCTCTTACAGTCAATAGTTCCCCCCTGGGGTTAAGATTCCTGCAATCCCATCCTCCCCCCCCCCCCCCTCCTCACACACACACACACACACACACACACACACACACACACACACACACACACACACACACACACACACACAGGCTGAATGGTGTTTTAGATTCCAGGAATCCAATCCATCCCCTCCTCCGCAGGCTCAAAAGAAGATTTCAGAAATCCTATCCACCCCTCCCAAACTAAATAGGGTTAGGATTCCAGAAATCCTATCCATCCCCTCCCAGACTAAATAGGGTTAGGATTCCAGAAATCCCATCCACCACTCATCCTCTACCCAGGCTAACTTAAGATTCCAACAATCCTTTTCATCTCCCACCCCATGCTGAATAAGGTTAAAATTCCAGCAATTCAATCCATTCCTCCACAGGCCAACGTAAGATTTCTGCAATCCCATCCAACTTCTCCCAACCAATAAACCAAACCAATAAACCAAACCCAACCTGAATGGGGTTACAATTACAGCACTCCAATCCATTCCCCCACCCGCAGGCTAACTTAAGATTTAAGCAACTTATCCGACTTCGTCCAACTATACATACGTTTGAACTATCATTGTGTAACGATACACGAAATTATTTTCCAAAATCTTTATGCATATATTCAATGATGAAAGTTAATATCTCACTTGGATCTTCTCTCAAGTATGTTTCGGCCGACTGATTTTAAAACAGTACACGGTCCGGGAAAATAAAAAAGGCACGACTCTGTTGTTGTTATTGTTGTTGCAGTTACGTCCGCTCTAGGCTGAGATTGAGAATAGCTCTTGTTCGCCTTCTCATCTTCTATCTTGAGTCTTCATTTCTATTGAAGTTGTCGGAGAAGCAGTCCGATCTGGTTTTTGGGAATGCTTCATTCTTTACTCTTTTAGAACAGTAAGTAAAGATGGCTGATAGCCAATTTGGCGAGCTTTGATAACTCCAAGGAAGATGGACCAATAAGCTCAGAGATGTAAGTTGCTTTCACTGCGAAAGAAATTATCAATCTTGGTCATTTTTGGGGATGTCTCATCCTGAGTTGGGACAGCAAGAAATGATGGTCGGCGATCGTCTTGGCCCCAATCAGGTACCGTGTCACTGAAAGGCGTGGTTTTAACCACCAAACTTCCAACTGCGTTTGCCGTCAAAGGAGCTTGCAATTTTGGTTCTGGGGTTGCTGCATTCTCATTTGGGACGGTAATCATCGACGGCATACATTCATTAGGCGGTCCGTATGCTGGTAATTCCGTACGTAACAGACCAATAGGAAAGGTAGTGAAATTTTCAATCTGGGGCCCAGTGGTTGCTCGTTTGAAAAATTTTCTGAATGCGAGCTTGAACTCGTTAGACCTTAACATGTAAATGATCGGATTCATAGCGCTGTTTATTCCAATCAACAATGTTAATGTGACACGGAGAGCCATGGGAATTCGACTGGCGCCGAATTTGATCGACAGCACAGCGATGAATGCCGGAAGATAGCAGAGAGCGAACGCACCAATCACCAGTACTGCGAACGAAGAAAGAGACAGGTTCTGCAAGTTACTAATGTTACTATGCCAAATTGATACACATGTGGATGGGTGATGGGCGGTGTCTAGTGCTAAGTGCATAGAACTTTCGACATGAACGTCGGTGGTTCGTATCCCGGTTGCATAAAACAAACGTTGTCCGTGGATAAATAAAGATTATCTATCTATCTATCTAACGTAACATTAAGTGCAGATTTTATACAATCCATCCGTTCCCTCCTTGCAACAAGATATTTTTGTGCTCTCTTAGTGTTTGTTATATTTGTTAGTCGGCCTGAGACCAAGAGCTGCGCAAACGCGCAATAGAAAACCTTTGTTAACCAGCCGGATTGCTTTCATAAAACCCATCACCTATCTTACGGTTGTTTTCCTTTTTGCGACCGGGCCCTGGTATCTCCTGTCATGTTGCTTATCTTGTCGATAATGAGCAGTACCTTTGTGTGGTGTTCTTTATTATACAATCTTCTATCAGACAAGATGATTCCAACTTTTGAGCCCGCGAATGTAGACTGCAAAACAATCGTAATTTTTGCGTTGGTCATACGAATGCGCGCGGGTCTTTGAACAAAAGGCCTGGAGCGAGTGTGAATACGGATTTCTCGCCTCCGCCACCTGTGAAGCTCGCGAACTTCGCGCGAGTATCTACGCTTTTGACGCTTGGCGCTTTTGCGAGCGAACGGCGAAAAAAACCCGACTGTATTGCAGTCTACCGCGAATGCGATCCGTGAAACCTTAACTTTTGAGTCGGTGGATAAAATCCTGTAGTCACTACTCAGATGAAAGTTATTGAGCAGTTCTTTCCTGTGGTCCCGTTTATTATACTGTTCAAGTTGGTTCTAACTTTTGAATCGGCGGATAAAATCCTAAAGTGTAACCATATTAAATGAAAGCCAGTGAACAGTGCTCTGCAGTGGTTGTGGATAAATGTTATTTCGGCGTGACCAAATGAAAAATAACAGCTACTAAGCAGTACTTAAATGTGGTATTGTTCATTATGTTGTACAAGATGATTCCAACTTTTGAGTATGTCTGAATGATCCGTAAAACCTTAAAGCCGGTATTGAGCGGAAGTTGAACTTGAAAGGCTAAGTAAAAAGTTGTTTATTTCGCTACATACGTACCTATCGTCTTCATCCACTTCATCTCCTTCTTTTGCTTTTTCCTCAATTCAGCCGTTTCAGGATTCAGGTTTTCTCCGGGCTCAACTCGGTTGCTATGAGACCATGAGATCTTAGCGATGCGAACGTAGATGAACACCACCACAGCAAAAGGAATCGCTACGAACAAGGTAGTGTTGATGGCAACATGGATTTTATGAACAAGAAAAAGTTCACCCTGCGACTCGGAGCAACCGATTAAGCTTGATCTGAACGAAGCGCGGTCGCTGGTTGGATATGCCACGGGGACGATTAGTATAGATAGCACTGGAACACACCAGGAAACTACGAGGGTTCGTCTGACACGTCTTCTGGTAATGATGGCCATGTACCTCAAAGGATAAACAATGGCGACATAACGATCGCAGCTGAGAAGACAAATGTGAATAATGCTGACGTGTGAGACTGCTCCCAGTACCACTAAGAAATACTCGCATACTTTAGACGCTGCTTCCAAGTCGTACAGACGGATTAAACGGAAGAGAAGGAACGACAACAAGGCGAGGTCAGAGATAGCTAGACTGGCAAGGATAGATGTGCCTGGTCTTTGTCTGAGGGAACGCACACGAGAAACAGCCAGGCAGACGCATATGTTACCGAGCAGGTTTGCTACGAATGTTGAGCATAGAACTGTAGTTTGTAAAACTTTGGACAAGGTGCTCGGAGACGACGCCGTGAAACCATTTTCGCCCATTTTGTTCCGCGTTTATAAAGCATCGGCAATCGATGAAACGGTGAAACGGTGCTCAGTCACGGTAGTGCGCTTTTATTTATATAACTACAGTATAAAAGACAATTTTCCTTAATTATTGCTTCCTTTTAGCGGCCTAAGTTTATTTCCCTGTAATTGTGCGAACTTAATTAAAAAAAACTGCTATTGTCCAATGCTAAAAAGAAATTGAGGTTCTGGAGCGTTTTAAAACGCCGTCTGATGCGAAAATTAACAACTACTCTTACTATGGCGATTCACTTCCCCTCTGTTGAAGCTCGTGTTGTTATTATTGTCTTCTATTTTTTCTCCTGCAAATAAATTTATACAAGCTATAACTAATAACTAGCTTATAAAAACTAACGATAAAAGAGTCCGACGTTTCGGCGGCATCTTGGCGTCATTGTCAAGGGAAACTAAATTAAATATGCGATCACAAGAGTAACTAAGAGTCCAGAGTCATTAATTTGCATAAGTTAGACAAAGACCTTAGCACGAATTGAGTCTGATTGTACATTTAAACATGGTCGTAATTGTTTAATGAGTAACATCTCATTAACGAGACAATCAAACTTGTTCTGGCATTTTTTCAACACATTAAAACAAATATATGTTATAAATAACTGATAAAGTTAACGTCAATTGGTGCGGCAAAGTGGCAGTGCAAATAATGAAATAAAGAGTGTTAATCAAGGTTCTAATACAACATTACTCTTTGTCTTGCGCATTCTATATGTACAGAGCAGGTCTGTTTCAAATGTTGGGCATAAAACAGTGGTTTGTAAAGTTTTGGACAAGGTGTTAGCTGGTGAACCAGTGAAACCAGGGCAGAAGTAAGTCTGCAAGATAACGCATCATTCACTGTCCATCCATGTTCAGTTTACCAACCTTTTTCAAAGGCGCCCATCAATAATACTTTTTTTTAAGTGGATAAGCGATTCATTTCCTCTTATTTGAAAGAAAATTGACAACTATGGTAAGTGCGAAACGTAAACAATGGCAGCAATGAAATTAACGGTGTTTGTCAAGGTTCGAATGCATTTGTTTGCCTATTTGATTTGGTCAGGCCAGAGCAGGTCTGCTTCAAATGTTGGACATTAAATAGTGGTTTGTAAATCTTTGTTAAATTTCTTGTGATAATCGAATGAAACCGATGTCGAAGTTTGTAAGATGACACATCATTAGCCATCAAAGTTGTACGATCAGTGAGCTATTTTCTTTTCAAAACGGCTTTTGAGTGGGTAAACGGTTCATTTCCTTGTAATTGTGTGAAAACGTCAACACTAAAATTACAACACTATAATTACCACACTATAATTAAGCGCGCGTTTTAGCAAACAAGAAAATGAAACTTGACGAGCTTTTAGAGTCCTAGATTTCTAACTAATACGGAAATGTAAATGTCAACTGGCTAAAAAGCGCATATTTTGAAGAAACAGGTTTTTTAGAAATTTCAAGCACTTCTCAAGCTTGAAGTCGTTTTTTATAGATATTGAACTACTTGGAACTGAAGAAAAACATTTTGTGTCAAACGTGCGCACTTTGAATCAATTGAACCACGACACGACAAGAGTAATCAGAGTGATGGAAGATGATTCAGGTGATTGTGAAAATGTTTTATTTTATTTTTTTATCAAGTGGGTTCCAGTCTTTCACTCATTTGAAAAATTAAACTGGAGAAATAATCTGGGTCAGGCTTGACGAAATTAACTATAATTATTGCCGCAAGTTCGGCAAATCTACTCTCGACCCAAAATATAATTGCTGCGGAACGAGCGTAGCGAGTGAGCAGCAACATAATCAGGATTTAAGAGAAATATATGAGAAAAAAATATAACCTAGGAAAAATCTCGATTTGATCGCTTTTTACCAGAATTCACTCCGCCACGAACACATTTTGGGCCAGAATGCACTGCGCCACGAACAATAGCCTCGCTTGCTGCTTCAAGCTCAGTGTTCGCTGCGAGATTTGTAAACAGTATTTTGGTCCAACATGTCCCAGTCGAAATCGGAACTGAAGTGTCGAAGACTACTACGAGTTGAGCGGGGACTGCGAGGCATGGTGATAGGACCGTTGAATGGCAAAGATTTTCGAAGATTGTACGGAATAAAAGACAAATTTATTTTGAAATCACTCCGACAGGGGTCGATGAGACTGAGCTGAGCTGAGCGCTTGGGAACGCGAAACCTGAGCTCAGCTTGGGAGACGCGAACACACAGTAATTAACCTAAATTTTCACACCTTCCTCGTGGTGAACGCGTCCTTTACTCAACAATATTCTACAGACATTGCAGGAACTTGATGCGTGAATTACAAAACTTATTAGCTGGAATGATCGTCGATTCATCCCGGTTACATTTGCTTTGCTTCCCCTCAAAAAACGAAAGAGAAAATTCTGTAATACCAGCGAGACGATAAAACAGCATTGTTACAACAAATTTACCGCAGCAATTACTATCTTTTGGATACACTAGTGATAAATAATAACTGGGTACAAGACTGAGGTATAGGAAAGGGACGAATTTGTTGTTATCGTTGTTGTAGTTTTGTTTATCATTTCATACACTCTGGGCTGAGATTGAAAATGGAATGTATGAAAAGTGTCCCGGCTGCAGATATATCGTGTTTTCATAATTATGGCCAGGAGCTTGCCGTTTTATTTTGAAATACAGTCGGACCTCTATAAAGCGGCCACCGTCGGGACTTTGAAAACTGGCCGCTTAATAGAGGTTGGCCGTTTAATAGAGGAACAATATAAATTGGATAGAAATGGCAGTCAACGTAATTTTATTGCCTCTATATAGCAAAACGCTTGCTGAAAAGTGAACATATGTGAATATAAATGCAAAAATCATTGAAACAAAAAATTAAGTGCCCTGTATTTGCGCATTTCAAGTCCGTGCAAAGTTCTAGCTCTAACACAGAGAGCATGTAGTCGATAAGTACAGTATATTTTAGTGTTGAGTAGGTACAGAAAAATATGCAAATTTATGTAACAAAACATCAAGTTTCTTAGGCCTTTTTTGCATCAACAGTCTAAAAACTTTAGCTCAAAATATTTCACGGACGATTTATTGCGGCTTGTGACTTGCCATTATGGTGGAGATTAAATTGCAGTTCTTTTTGTTGTTATCAGTTATCACCTTATTATCTGTCACCATTTCGTTTGAAATGATAATTTGCTGGCCGCTTAATAGAGGTAAAAAACAATAAATACTAAACTTGCAACAGCAAAAAGGTGACCGCGGCCGCTTTAATAATAGAGGTGGCCGTTGAATAAAGGTATCGAATACATACACCTTATTCGATGGTTTAACAGATAATACGCGCGGATATTTTACGAGTTGCGTAGTATTTTGTCGAGCCCCGTAGGGGCGAGAAAAAATGCGAGCAATGAGTAAAATGTCCGCACGTATTATCTGTTAAACCATCGAATAAGGGATTTATTATTCGACTGAAATTATTTTATTTATAATATCTTGTGTCTTGAAATCGGGATGCTAAGGTGTAATACGGCAATCTACTGTGTAATACGCTCGGATATTTTGCGTGTTCTCTTTCCCTTATAAGGTAAAATGACGTCATAGTCGAATAATAAAGCACTTTACTGACAAATAATTCGGAACTTTGGAAAGTGGCCGCTTAATGGGTCTTAATGGAGAGTGGCCGCTTAATAGAGGTCCGACTGTAGGAAGAAAACATCGCCAAAAATGATGAACGCCAAGAAATATGAACTAAAGAAACAAAATAATGGCTGAACAAAACCTCAAAATTCACCCAGAATGGCAATTTTGTTTTCTTGACCGCCTTTCACGAAATCAATTTTTACGAAGTGTAATCCAATTCCATTCTTGTAATCTTGTACTTTCTCCAAACTACTGCTTCTGTTTTGCTCTTTAGAATCTTTTTCACGAATTTAGTTGTCAGTATATTTGGTGCCGGGCATTTGGTGACATAACATAAAAACTAAGTGAGCAAAATTTCATTATTTTGGCGGGACAGTGACAGTGACCTTTTAACTTACTTTTATCGAAGTCAAGTTTCGCAGTCAGGTTTCCGATCTTGCAATTTCATGTAGGGTTGCGTTCCTTTAAAACCATTCTAAATCCGGATTCTGCAATCTAAAATCGGTTTTCCGTTCCATTTTGTTACAAACCAATCGTAGATCGCAATCTGAACGATACACGTCTGGAGGTGGATCGATTAGATTGGTATTTGAATCTGGTTTCAGATGGTGCGTGCCATTTGGCGAACCAGTTTCAGAACCAGTTTCAGAACCAATTTCAGAACCAGTTTCAGAACCACTTTCAGAGCCAGTTTCAGAACCAGTTTCAGAACCACTTTCAGAGCCAGTTTCAGAACCACTTTCAGAACCACTTTCAGAGCCAGTTTCAGAACCAGTTTCAGAACCTGTATAAACAAACAAACATAAAATCCAAACAAACAATGTTACACGAAACACTCCGCGTGACATCTTGCATGAAACATTATAAATTACGTTTTTCACGATTTACACGAAACGCGTGTTACACGAACCGCTTCATAACATTTGCAGGTGCACGTATACTGTTAAAAACAATTATATTCTTATAGAAACACTAATATAAGTAGCTACAGCGCGAGTTTTAAGGCTCACTTCTGTAGCGCTCTTTTTTCCTCGCATGTGGTTGCTCGCTAAAACGGTGAAAGAAAAACAACTAAAAATATAAATAATTGCAGTAATGCAAATGAGGTCGCGCCCCAAATATGCACGAATTCAAATTTTTAGCGTTTCTTGTGCGACTGAAAAAAAAAAACATTTCCTTTGCTTTTTTATCACAGTCCACCGCAAAAGCCATTTCCTTTTTCAATATTTTTCACTTTACCTTCCAAAAATTATTCGTTGTATTAAAAACTTGACAATCACCCTTAATTTACTGGCATTACGTCGCACTTGAATATAATAAAAGCAATTGAAGTTTTATCCGTTGAAATACTAAGTTGTGAGTAAGTTTTTGTTACGGAAAAAGGTTTGAAGCCTGATAATTAACCCTTCGGTTTGTTTGGGAAATTAACTCCACCAAAAATGAAGCTATATGTTGGAAACTGTATAGAAAGAAACTATAAAAATATTCAGAAATCCTTCGTAAATGTAAAATAAACTAACACACAACTTATACGAAACACAATCATGTTTAACGAATCTCAACTTAATTTGCGACTCAGTGGTAATTTCTGGCTTTGGTTCAGTAGGTCGTTGAAGTACTTAGTAATGGAGGGTTTTGAGTTTCTTTCGTAACAGGTCACTGTGTCGGAAATTGCCGTACGTTATCAGTAAATAGACCTTTGTAACTATTATAGGAAATTATCAGTTGAAGGTTGAACGTTATTTAAATTCAGACACAACAGAGATGGTACAGATAAATCAGTTATATATATAAATGGTTTTACTTTAGTTCCTTATAGTTAAAAAACTGCAAGACATTTTATAAACTAATATTTTGCTTAGCCAGCGCGTCGAAGCAACAGCTGTCCACTAAAACAAAATGCTATGGACGATTTAGTAAACACTGTAGCTGAAACGTTTTGGTCTGTATCGAGGGCCTTAGAAACCGCAATTCTGTTGCCCACATTCATAGCAATTGTCCTTAATAGCCTGGGTGTCTGCTTGGTTATTTTTCGCTCGCCTTCTCTCATACAAAATCCAAGCGTTTTTTGTCTCCTACTGAGCCTAACCGTGTCCGATTTGTTTTTGATGCCGTATATTTTATTCCGTCTGGTGTTGCTGTATGACTACTGCCTCTAAGGAACAAACCGGGCACTCCCTGACACGATAATTTACTTCCAAAGTATAATTACGTTCGCCATCGAGTTAAACATGGCGGACGGCGCAGAAGAGGCAGGGATGATAAGTTCTTGCCAAACATTTGCATATTTGAAACTCGAATAAAATACACTGACCTTTAATAGCGAAGACATCAATCACGGTCCCGTTCGTATGGCGACGGCCAATTTTTTGCTTCTTGGAAGGCAAGAAATCAAAGTCATTCCCGTACAAACTCGTCTGTAAAATTTACGGTTAAATTTCTGACTCGAAGCGTCACTACTCTCCTTAGAAAAGAACACAGTCCATCCGCATGGTACCTCCAGAACACTATACCCCCCACCCCTCCACCCACCCGGGGGAGAGGGGGGTGCTCCCACATATAAGCTATACGGGTATGTGCCGCTGTGAAGGGTATGGTTTTCAAGCAGTTTAGTCTGGGATAGGGTATAGAAATCAGAGCGTTTTGGTCTAGAATAGGGTATAGGGTATCATTTATCGGGAAGCTGATCTTATAACAATATAGCGTTTCTGAATAATAGCCAGTCTGGGATACGGTAAAGATTTTTTGGTGCCTAGTCAAGAAAAAAAAATATACAAAGTACGTCCAGCCCCCTTCTCCCCCACCCCCACCCCCCCCCCCCCCCCCCCACCCCCCACCGGCCTGGGACACTATAGACCATACAACTCAGAACACTAAAACATGTCAAATAGAAAATTCGGAAATTATAATGTCAGTCGAGTGCAAAACAAAAAGAACTTCTTACAATCACATCACATCTCTTAACAAAACAATGAGTATTTTAAGACTCTCTTCAACGTTTTACTACGCTAAGTAAACACCACTAATGGATGTCCTATACACAGTATTCCTCTTCAAGGATCTTGATAATGCTGCAAGTGAAGTTAGTGTGGATTTCTTTTTCCAATCATCAGTTCATTTGCAGTTTTACACAGCCGTATAAGCCTTTACGGATATCACAGCGGTGAGGGGTGGGGGTTAGTATCCATTTATGCTCTGGGGGACGGGATATGGATATGGAGGAAAAGCCTTTAAGCCCCCTTGTTAACAGACAAATTCTCCTTACCGGTCTCCGTTCACTTCTTGTACTGAGTACTACTAATCACGACCTTTTTTGAAAACATGGTTGATGAAAATTGCTGCAGCATTTTCACTACAACTAAGCTCAGACATGTCCGGTTTTATGACTCCACTGACCTGAAAATCACACACCAGAGTCACGTCAAAAGAGCAGCATCGTTGTGAAAGATCCGGCAGACATACATAAGGAGAAATTTGTTGCTCATCATTATTGGGGGTTTTAAAGGGTCAGACTATAACGTAAAAGCATGGTACATACCCCCACGCTTTCGCTTATTTGAGCATCTGCATAAACAGGGCCCCAACGTCACAACACTGCGTTTGCTTTGTGGCGCCTTGGTGGACACATACATCTTATGGAATGACTTTTCGACAGGCAAGTGTCCAGGGCTTGTTAAATAACTGTTCCAGCATTATATAATATCTGAAGGCTCTCTTATTCAGCTGCTCTGTGTGTACCGACAGGAGAAACACTAACAAAACTTGGTGTCATGAATCTGCGTTTAGTCACTTGATGAATGTATCCTGCCCGAAAATGGTGAAGGCGTATCTAGTCGTCATTTTAAGTATCATCGGTATTGCGTTCTCACAAGGTAAAAAGATAAAGTTCCTTTATTTAGTATTTCCATTAAGGTTAACTTAGTTATAAAACTTAACTTTCCGCCTCTCAGTTTAATCGCCCTCAGCTTCCAATTTTAAAGCTTTTCATTTTTTTTTTTGAATTGGCTCTACTGGCTCTAACCATCTTTGGAATCTGCATATAATCATTCAAACGTGTGACCATTCAAATGAAAGCTGAGGTGCTGTTTTTACAACACAAGGTGGTTCTAACTTTTGAAGTTTTGTGGTTGAAGTCCAAAAATGTTACTTTCCCGTCGTGTTGTTTATCTCGCGATATTCAAGTTTCTCCTGCCCCTAGCTATATATTTAACGACGACCAGCACCCATTTATAAACACTGGATTAGAGTAAAACACGGTAGAGAAAATTGTCCCGGGGGGAGGGAACTTCCATTTAAAATATTTTTGAAAAAACCCTTAAAAGATATCAGAATCTCATTTTCACCCTTCTAAAACAACACATGTCATATTCTGCCATATTTTTCGGCTCAATACCCTAAAAGGTACCGCGATAGTTTTAACGGTAGTTATTTTAGATTTTAGCACAAGCAGTACCAATCTTCAATATTTGCCCCTAAAAGGTACGACGATCGCAACATAATACATAATAAGTAAGAACAGGCTTTGAAATGACTAACCTAGCCTAAAGCCTCCGGTAGGAACTGGACAACGTCATTTCAGTAGAGATGCGAGTTCGATATCCAATCAACTCAAGTATAAATACTTGAAAACTGCTTTCATTGCGAGTACTTTGGATGCTATAGCCAAACATAATATTTTCCGGGTAGAATGTCTCCCTGTACTATATTTGTATTAATTTGCATCTAGCCTCTTGCCTTCCAGAATGCAAGGACGAGAGCGGAACGAGGTTCTGTTCACACTACAAAAACCTATGTGCCTCAAACGCTGCTATTAAAAGGGCCTGCAAAAAGACTTGTGAACTCTGTAAGTGTTCCTAAGTGCTATTCATGTTTTTTAGCTACTGAGAATAGAGTACACTTTTTGTTATTGCATAGCTCTACGCTCTAAATATATAAATTACCAGTTTAGTATAAACTATAGTACTGGAAATTCTTAAGGTAATTCCTCTGTTTTGCATTTAAATTGCGCACATTAACTTCTAGCTGTTACGCATCAAAACGCTTGGAATAGGCCTTTATCACGCCCCACCATTTCGTATAAAAACAAAAGATTTACGCTGCCTAGCCTCGCAGTGAAAAAGTTGAAAACGAAGTTGGGCGGGCAAAAACAAAGTATTTTATTCTCCGGGGAGTCAACATGGCCGCTGCGTGATAAAGGCCTATAGTGTTGTGTCATTTTTTCCATATCATTTTAGTGCCTTTAAAGGAAACTATGTGAGAGCTAATATGAACTTTTCGGTTCATTCCAGTGCAGAAAATTTTAGGGACTGAAGGAATCTTATCTCCCGAACTCACTAGCTGTTTTCACTTTTCTGAAAATCGTGGCTGACCTTATTTCGTAGCCAAAGCGACATTTTGTATCCCTTCGAAAACAAAAGGCGCTAAATGTTCTGATATTGTGAAAGTTTGAGCCAACATTTGACTTAAGAAAACTCTTGTTTTTAATGTAATTTAAAATGAATTTTTAAGATGACTAAGGTGGCTGAACACAGTTTGCGCGCGCTCTTCAATTTCAGCTGCTTGCGTGAGTCAACGTGCGCAGAGTTTTGAGAAAAACAAAGGTGGCGCCTATTCAGCAATCGTTTTACTTTGCTCAGCGTGGATCGCGAAAGTGTTGTTTTTCGTCATAAAATCAAACAATTTCTTGTTCGTAGAACCATTGAACCATTGAAGAAATACACTGCCGTTTTGGTCGTTTTTGTCTTTGGATCGAGAACCCAGTCAAATGCAACGCAGGCGCAGTTGACCAAAAAATTGTGACTGGATGTTTTAGTGACTTTCCTCGGAAACTTGCTGATTTCTACGGAACCACTCGTTAGAATTTCACGAAATTTTGCACAATAATAGTTCTGAATATGCCGAACTCACCTGCCATCAAAACTTTGAAATCTAACAAAGGAGATTTTTACAAAACGCAAACATATTAAACCACAAATTACGGAAGATCCCTCTGTCAAAATTACATGAGACCAGTGTTAACATGCGAATATTTTTAGACAAATGATGGACAAAATCTAACGACTAGATTTTCTGAAAATAAACGAAACCAAATATTGCAGGCTGATTTACAATCCACCGTGTTGCCATGGCAACACCCTAAAAACTCAACAAAAATATCAAAATATATAGCTTGTTGCCGTTAATCGTATGCCTCACCAATTTTGGGCGCCCAGACGTTAGTGGTTTTAAAATGACAATGAATGACGCATAGGTACTGCGAAACTGTGTTCAGCCATCTTAAGGCCTTCCCAACAGCTTTCCATCGAAAAGATTAGTGGAGGCTCCTAACAATTTATTACGCACATGCACATTCAGAAAATGCAGGGAGGTTTCCACTGAGGATAAGCTCATCAAATTAAACAATGGTTGTTTCCTTCTAAACGGGCATGAGCACCCTATAAACGCTGATTTTCATTCGTTTTAACCAAGCAACTATGACCATTTTATAAGAAAATACAACTGATTAAATTTCTATTGTTGGAGATAAAACAATTATCATGGGATATAGAACCAAATGCTGTTTCATCTGTCTGCATTTTGATAGCTATGACAACAAACTTTGTTTGAAATTTACCCAGCGCTGACATGTCTGTCCAAAACAATGCTTTTGCTGTCCTTTTTAATGTGTCTTCACATCTCACCGTAAAATGCGCGGGAAAATTATTTTCTAGGACATCTCTTATTGTTTCCTTTTTCTTTGTTTCGTTGTTCATTGTATTGACATAAAAAGGTATATTTGTTACGAATTCAATAAACTAAACTAAATTAAGGTTAGTTTGATAACAGAACAGGATAGACTCAAAACGGATAACAGTAACCCCAGCTGTATATCATAACGATTAAGTAATGGTCCTAGTAAGAACTAGGCAACCTTACGGCAAGGAATGCAGAAAGGTGTTAACTGTGATACCGTCCACCCCATTGGCTAAAGCATGAAAATCTACCTATGATCACCTCATCAGGTAGTGCACTTATTTCTCTCTAGTTTTCTCTTTTAGTGAAAACTATTCTGAGTTTTTATGCAACAAAATTCTATGTGGAAAATTAGAAGCCTTTCTTGGCCATTGTTTTGGAGTCACGATTGGATGAAACATCGCTTTTAAATAAAGTTTCAGTACATTTTCTTTCAAAAACATGTTGTCGTATGCGGGAAAAGCTAAAATGCCGCAGAACAATAGAGGTCAGGATTGCCAAGTTCTTACACGCATTGTTACTTAAACTTATTTTGAACAGGTGAGGGTGGAGGTGGAGGAGGGGGCGGGAGTGGAAGCGAAACGTCAATGGATTGTGACATAGTTATTATTGGAGGTGGTATTAGCGGACTATACACGGCTGAATCACTCCGCAGACATGGCAAGGAAACTAAAGTTTGCGTGTTCGAAAGAGATGCGCGTCTTGGCGGTAGAATCTACGATCATGTTTTTCCCCAAGTGCCTGGTACCACAGTAGGTTTGTAAAACAATTGATAAATATTCAATTAACTTCCAATGACCAAGTACAACCCAAGAGAGAGCCAACTAAGGCAGTACTCTAATCAGGCCAAAAACAATGACAATAAATCCGTATCTTTGTCTGTATCTTCGTTTCAGGTCTCGGAGCTTGGAGAATCGATGTGGTTCATCATAACATGCGGTAAACAGTTCACCTTATTAAATTCCCAATTTAACAAGCATGTTTACCCACAAATTAAGATCATTTTAGTATTTTTCTTTTGATTTTTTCTCTAACATGATGGAAATCCAAGATGGCGTCCAGTCGTAATGATAACGCAATTCCCGCGCGTCGTAGACGTTATTATGTCGAATGACGTTATTATGTCACGTGACCTACCTTTCCTTAAACTGTTTTTGACGTACTTTAAACTCTTCTTTTATTATTTAATATTTTATAATTTATGCGGGGGGTGACGAAGACCGGTCCGCAATTGGGTTAAAGGTGATGTTACACGGGGCGATTCGCAACGACGATTTTTAGCGCAACAAAGTTAACGACAGCTATGTTACACGAAACAACTTGAGTAAAATTCGAGTTTTGGCGTTGCAAGTTTTTAAGGCCGATCAGGGGAGCTTCAAAAACTTCACAACAAAAAAAATTGCGAAGAAAATCGTCTGCGCGCCCATGTCGTGCTAAAAATCGTCGTTGCAAATCGTCTCGTGTAACATCACCTTAAAAGGAAGTGGGGTAGAGTCCTGGATAAAAACCGTGTGTCACATTTCTATCGAGAATACTTCAAGTTATTTCTGCCTGGATATCTTCCCTCATCCCACCCCCCACCTCCCCACCCCCCCCCCCCCCCCCCTCCCTCTAATCCTTTCCTGTCGTACCAGCAGCATAGTGTCATTCTCATCCCAAAAATATTGGTCGATAGTTTCCATATACAAGTAACCAAACTAGACCATTGTTCTTAGATTTCATTGAGATGTAAATGTGACATTTGGCTTTTTAAAGTGCTAAAGACTCATATGGCTTTCTTAGCCCGTGATGAAAGTTAGTTTTGCCTAACCGAAATATTGGGCAAATATTATCAAAAGAAACCGAACAAATTCAGCTGTCTGATCAGCCTTGCATGTTAAAGTTTTTTTAAAGACTCACCACTCATAACCTATAACTTCTTCGAGAAAGGTGACGCTCCACCAGTGTGCGTACGAACTGATTTTACATTTTACCTTCCAGAGAACTCCTTTCGAGGTTAAAAATTCCCTATGCAAAGTGGAACTTTTACCGCAACCCTAACACAGAGACCAGAGGAAATGTCTCGCGAGATCAACGTGAAATCAAAAAGCAGTCATTTCCAACTTTAACTCGAGGCAAATTCAGGGACATGACTTGTTCGCAGATGCTGGATTATCTGGTGAAGCCACAACACATGAGCGAGATCCAAAACTTCGCAACATTTGAAACATTCCAACACCATTTTCTGACACCCGAAGGATCGAGATTTTATTTTGATGTCTTCGGGTACGATGGCGACCTCAAGGGAAGTCCCGAAGGGGTAGTGGAATACTACAATCAGCTGAATTTACTCTCGGGAAAAGAGGAACGTCCCTTGAAAGGAATGTCCGCATTCGTAGAAGCTGTGGCTAAATCCGCGAGAAGTCTCGGAGTGAAAATTTTCGCAGGGAAAGATTACAAAATTATTTCAATAGACAAACAGGCAGAATTGTTTGTCGTCAAGACACCGAATCATGAAGTTAAAGCATCAAAGCTTGTGATTGCCGCCCCTCCTGGCTCGTTCAGCAAAGTTGGCGGAAGTGTAGCGGAGAGGATACAGCGCCAACCAGCTTATCAGTCCATCATGAAGCGACCAGCATTCAAGGCAGCAGCTGTGTTCCGCAAGGCATGGTGGGAAGATTTCACAAGTGAAAAGCACCGTTTGCATCCCATGGAGAGATTCATGTCCAATAGTGACTGTCTGGGATCCACGGTACCACACAGGTACGTCACTTAATCCTCTTACCCCTCTCAACTCCTAAGTGTGCCGATATCAAAATTTAAGAAAAATCCCAAATTTAATTTTGGAAAATATTGCAAAACAAATGGTACCATGCAAAATACCTGCCGAAGAGGTTTCATTTGAATGATCACACCATAGGATTTTCATCAACAGACTCAAAAGTTAGAACAAATGGTACCATGCAAAGGTACTGCTGAAGAGGTTTCATTTGAATGGTCACACCATAGGATTTCATCAACAGACTCAAAAGTTAGAACAAATGGTACCATGCAAAATACCTGCTGAAGAGGTTTCATTTGAATGGTTACACCATAGGATTTCATCAACAGACTCAAAAGTTAGAACAAATGGTACCATGCAAAAGTACTGCTGAAGAGGTTTCATTTGAATGGTCACACCATAGGATTTCGTCGACAGTCTCAAAAGTTAGAACTACAATACATTACATGTCTACATAATTGACTCTGAGAGTGAAAAGGGTTTACTTAGCCCAAACCTGGAATATTGTGAAAATATTGAAGAAACTAACACTGAGCACCGTTAGGAAGTACTGCCCTGCAGATTTTATTTGAATGGTAACACCGTTGTTGTTTTTTTCCCGACAAATTAAACTTAAAAGTTGAATCACCTTGGATGCATAATAAACGTGATGTAGCAGCTCTCGTAAAATCTCACACCATTGGAAGAGAGAACAATACAACAATAACGATAACAATGCTTCTAGCCCTAAAACAATAGCACCTATGTTTTACAAGGCCAATGAAAATCGAGGTTTCCGAGAGCTGCTACACTACCGTAATAAATTAAACAACACCACAGAAAAGTACTGATCAGGAAAATACTTTCATTTCATGTCACTTCATGTCACATCGACTTCATGCAAAGTATAACGATATCACATGCCAAATCCACCCCCTCCCCCACCCCGATGGAGTCTGGATCCGCCTTTGCATTCTGACAGTTTAATGCCATCCATCGTTGATGCATCTTCAGACTCGAAAGGTTGAGGTCAAGAAGGCTAACAACGAAGTCTATCAGTTAAGTTAAAGTACTCTCACCACCCCCCCCCCCCCCCCCCCGGAAATTAGTATACATTGAGCCGAAGTGAAAAGTTGCTAAAGCCGAAGCAATGACTGTCACTACTTTTTGGACTTTGACAAGTTAAAAAAAATAAAAAAAAGTAAATTTATGCATTTGTATAGCGCAAATTCTATATACATATTCAAATGCGCTTCACGATCAATCAGACCCACCCCACCCATGAACAAGTGACACTGAGGGTGGTCACAGCCAGGGTTTGTTACGTCCTCAGTGGTTCTTTTACGTCCCCATGGGAGACGGGACCGCCATTTCTACGTGGTCATCCGAGCCACGTGAAGGTCTAACCATTTGCCGATGTCATAGCAAAGGCAGCACCTTCATCCTCAGTTATTTTATGACCCTGAGTGTTGGTCCGGCCGGGGTTCGAACCCGAGACCTCCCGCTCTGCAGACCGGTGCTCTATCAACTGAGCTAACCAGGAGGCGGTTTTTTCCCATGTCGTGTTTTCTTTTGACAGTGAGCGTGGTCCCAATGGCGAGGCAGTTCTTCATATGGCATACAAGGATGGCCCCTGTGGCGAAAAATGGGGCGAGATCCTTAACTTGCCAAAAGCTACCGTGGATCGAGAGATTCATCGAGCCTTGGAATACAAGTTTAAAAGAACGATACCTAAACCGATCAGCACCGTGTATCAGTACTGGAACGAGGGAGCTTGGTAAGGGCCATTGTAAATAAACAAATCGAACGAAATTAAAACAAACCAAATAATCGTGAACACACTTAAGGCGGGAGTTAACCTAAATTTGAATGAAATTTGATAAGGTTTTAAGAAGGGATAGGAGTAAGAAAATGATTTTTGGAACACCAACAGACAGTCGATACCCATGCAAGAGCACCCCAGGTTGCTAGTGGACTAACGTCTATTAATTATTAACTACAAATTCTCTATTTTTAAAACTTCACTAAATCTTCAACATTTCTTATTTCTCTAAATTTTACCAATCCTTTGAGAAAAACTATTTCCTCCCAAACATACCCAAAAATCACCAAAAAATTTACAAAACACCCCATAACATAGGTTTATGTTTTAAGCATAGAGATTTTGGATTGCTTGAAACGTGAACGAGATATTTCCATTATTAAAAGCCATGTCAAGTGGCGGAAAAGTGGCGTTTAGGTTAAGTCCCGCCTTAAGAGGAACATTTTCAAGAAAATCCTTGATGTAATCGACATCACGCTAAAGGATGTCAAGAAATCCACGAGTTCAAGACTTGTGCCAAAGTTGTGAATGAAAACAGTAATTTTATGACGTTATAGGACGAAAACAAGCTTTGCACCACCTCTTCACTTCGACTAGCCCTAGCTACATCTGTAGCTGCGCAAATTCAGTAGCTTTATTCGTTGCTCACGTTGACCATGGAGTAAAATCCCTCTGCGACCTTTCTGCTTATATTTTGAGTCCCAGTCTCTTAAAGGAGCACCTTTTGGGCGCGGCCAAACTTTGAGCATGCGCAATGTCTTTATTCTCAGTCGAACGGACGCAAGTATTTCCCGCGTAAAATTCAAATTAAGCAAACCATTGCCACAATACGTAAGCTTATAACCTTTTCCTCAGTCTGTGAGTTAAAGCGAAGTACGTTGACACTGGTCGGCGCCGTGCGCGTTACTGGCGTTTGTAATTAACTGCCACTAATTTTTTTAACTTTTCAGGTACCTACAGAGGCCCGGCAGCGGCGTGTCTATGAAACAAGTCACCAGCTGGGCCAAAAGACCATTCCCAGGGGAAGCCATCTACGTTGTTGGCAGTGCATATCATCCCTACCGGGGGTACGCTGAGGGCGCGATTTTGTCAGCTAATAATGCCTTGAACGAGGGCTGGCAGATACCCATACCCAGTCCCCCTCAAGCATTCAGACAAGCACCGAGAAGGTTTGCTGATGTAGACTGGAGGAACATAAGATAAACAGTATCAGCATCAAAAATGCAAGGACATGACTTGTCTATATAATAAACGTGTTTCCTTCAATATTCCACTGTCTAGTGTTTTATAAAGTTGTACTGTCCGTTTGCATTAAGAGCTGGCTTTAGTTCTTGTATAAACAATGTTTCTTTGATTTTACAGTGGAAATCAGTTTTACCCGACGCTAAGATATCAAAATAATCCCACTTGATGTTGTGTCCAGTGGTGTTAACATGGTCAGCAATGGCTGATGTGCGGTCATCCTTAGCGAGGGCCTTAAAATGCTCAGTTTTTCTATCATGAAGCCGTCGTTTAGTTTTACCAATGTAAAATTCTTCACAATCCCAACAACTGGCTTTGTAAATAACTTTAGACTGTTGAGAACGATTTAAGCGGTCCTTGTACGGGAAGAAAGATTTGATGCGGCGAGTGTTTTGAAAAATAATTTTAAGGTTGACACAAGAGTAAAAATTGTATACACAAGATTTAAGACGTTTAGAGATTTGGTTGCTATGTAAACCTAAATAAGGTAGCAGGATAATAATATCTTTCTTAGGAACAGTGGAGACATGGTTGTTTGACTTGTTAATGTTTCTGTTTATAACATCATTAATGTGAAAGTTGATTATCCCTTGAGGGTAACCGTTCTGAAGAAGAAGCTTTCGAAGCTCATCAAGGGCAGATTTCAGCAACAATAAACAGAAACATTAACAATCATGTCTCCACTGTTCCTAAGAAAGATATTATTATCCTGCTACCTTATTTAGGTTTACATAGCAACCAAATCTCTAAACGTCTTAAATCTTGTGTATACAATTTTTACTCTTGTGTCAACCTTAAAATTATTTTTCAAAACACTCGCCGCATCAAATCTTTCTTCCCGTACAAGGACCGCTTAAATCGTTCTCAACAGTCTAAAGTTATTTACAAAGCCAGTTGTTGGGATTGTGAAGAATTTTACATTGGTAAAACTAAACGACGGCTTCATGATAGAAAAACTGAGCATTTTAAGGCCCTCGCTAAGGATGACCGCACATCAGCCATTGCTGACCATGTTAACACCACTGGACACAACATCAAGTGGGATTATTTTGATATCTTAGCGTCGGGTAAAACTGATTTCCACTGTAAAATCAAAGAAACATTGTTTATACAAGAACTAAAGCCAGCTCTTAATGCAAACGTCAGTAGCGAGAAGCTGATGCTTTATTAATTTTCTGTACTGTCCGTGTTTTGCTAGCCTGTTAAAGTGCCTATAACCCTTTTTACAACAAATATCGATTTTACATCAAGTGAATTATTGAGGGGTGGAATATTTCTTGATTTGAGTGCTGCGTCTGTGAGTTACAGGTGAGGTTAGCCTGCGTAGTAGGTGCATGAAAATAATATGGGCGCAAGAAAGAACGGGGCGGAAAGTCCTCCTCGCGTGTCTCCCTCGCGCGATTTTCATGCGCCTGGTGGGGTAGATAGAGATAATCTCGTACCCAGATCTCCAGTAGAAGCACGAGTGAGATCTGGGTATGAGATTTAGATAGAGTCTCATGTCTCCAATATGCTAATTAATGTGACGTCGACCCAGTTTTCATTTACCACTATACTTAAACATGCTGGCACGCAGAGATAAATTATATTTTTATTATCAACATTCAAGTTATCGTTATGGTTTCTGTAAGTAATCTTACCAAATATTGTGACTAAATCAGACAGATCCAAGAAATATTTCACGGCCGATTCAATTATTTACTTGATGTAGAATCGATACTTGTAATATAAAATTAATATGGTTCTAAGCAATTAAAATATGTCATTCCTTTGACTGGTTTCTGTCCAATTTTCGCGTCCATTTCAGTTTGACGTTTCGTCGGACCATTCCTTAGTCATAACCAATGTCGAGGCATACTTTTAACGATCTCAACTATATATCGCAGGCAAATCCACGTACCAATAAATTGTATGTGGCTGTTTTGTGTTGGTCCTTACTTGGCAGAATGAAAACTGTTCCGAACCGAAAGTTCCTGTTCCTGTTTGTAGAATAATTAAGATTTTATTGGACGCTGAACACTGGGAACTAGTTTAAGTTTACAGGGTCTTGGAACCCCCCAAATACTGTTTACCATGTGCTTTTGAATCGATCGTTCGAAGAAATGTGTTGTGTTTTATAGTTGTTAAAACATCGTGTAAGTTTCGTTCATATTGGACAATAAACCGCTCAAAGACAAAAACGTTTGGGAAAACCAACAAAACCGCGTTATCTAAAACGTCAACGAGAGATAACATGTAATAACCTGCGAACACAGTCGACTCTCATCGCTCCCGTTAGTACAAATTTTCTATGTTGTGATACTCAATTAGTAGCCTCTCATAAACCCTGGCTCCATTACTAATTTATCCCACAGCAATCGGCTTAGGAATTGCAAATGACACACTCGAACACCAACCCCGCGGTCTGGCCAGTACCTTACGCATGCGCACAGCCATATCACCCTGGCAGTGGGAAAGCATTATATACCATACGCCTAAACCACCTCGGACACTTATTGATAATTATATAAAGTAATGTCGACACTTAGAATTTATTTTCAATAAATTTTAAAGTGTAAAAAAGAAAATCTAAAATCCTCACTCAAGATTAATGAACCTGTGACCTCAGCTAGGCTTTTCAACTATACGAACTGCTACCCCCAACCTCAACTGCCGAAAGCTTGCCAGTTAATCCGTTATATAAGTCTCAATAAGGTGTCCGAGGTGGTTCAGCGGGTGGTATTTTATGCTTTCCTGGCAGTGGCAGCTGTTTCGTTTTTGTGACAAATTTGTTGAAAGCTTCCACAATAGAAAAAATAATCAGTTTTTCAATTACTTTTTTTTAATTAAAATCTCTTTTTAATGCAAATAGAACATCTTTTTTTACTTGATGATGATAACAACATTCTCAGATGGCATTTGAATGTCATTCACTATAGAACTTTTATTGAACCGTCGTTGGGAATATATATATTATCCGCTACTTTTTTTCGGATCTCTTAGCTACGGTATTTCCTTTGCAAATCTTTAATAATAAAAAAGCAAATCTTTAATAATAGTGAAAACAGTGACAAAGAGTAAATAACTTCTACGAGCATTGAGAATTTTTTTAGCCGCTCAAGGAGACCTTTTCAAAAGAACTAAAATACTTTGTAAAATTGATTTTTAAATCAATTTTACTGTGTGCCGGGGATAATAACTTTCAAACAAACGACTAGGGCGCCTTTTCTTAGTTTTGACTAAGCAATATTGCACATCGCAGCTGTCTTAGTAAATTAAAACTTATCATGTTTTGAAACAAAGGAGCGGAAAGACAGAGGCAGCACAGCAGGAATATCGATTTTGGCACTTTCTTTTATCCAAATGGCAAATAACTCTTTTCATCTTGAACTGTCTGACTGCATGACTCTTGTGCTTACCAAAAACTACGGAAAATAATCACAATAAGTTAAAAGAAAATGATAGAGGAGCTGTTAAAAAATTGATTTGAAAATGATTAAGTTAGCAAAGGACAAAGACCGGCTACCCAGCAAGTTTTATTTAGCAATATGTAGGCCCATGTAACCAACCAGCTGAACCAAACAAAGTCACAGCGATTCTGATCTTTTAAGAATTCTGAGTTCAGAGTGAAATTGTCTGCAATCAAACTCATCTTATACTCATTTTAGCCGAAAAATCTATTCTATTTTGTCCAGTTAACTCCAGTGTGTATGGCTCAAATGCAAAGAACTTACGCGATTTTTATCTGTCTTACCAACGCCCTATCCTCGCCAGTGGCGGTTGTTGGCAATGCACTTATCTTAGCAGCAGTATGGCGAAATGCCTCCCTTAGAACGCCATCGTATGTCTTCCTTGCTGGTTTAGCGATAACAGACTTTTTTACAGGTTTAATTACCCTACCAGCCTTCATCGCTTATATGTTAGGAAACCCGATCATCTTTGAGGGCAAGAACTTTCGCGTCTCTGCGATTACAATTTTCAACACTACCGGGAGTTATTTCTATTCCGCAACAATGGTGACAGTCACTGTTATGGCAGTAGAAAGATGGTTACACATGAGTCGTCGCTCACTCATAACCACACCACGCGCTTATTATATTCATTGCTTGGTTCTTTTAGTCCTCCTACCCATTGCAATACTTCGTTGGTGGCTATTCTCCGAGGGAACTATCCGTGATTTTTTCCATCCTATCGCATACGGACCTTGGAGTCTAATTTGCCTTGTCATCACAACATTTACTTACTTTAAAGTTTTCTGCATCATTTACCGTCAAAAGCTTCAAGTCGTAGCCATCATGAACCATGCTAGCGGCCAAAACTGTGGCCAGCCCACGGCCATCAATCTGACAAAATATCGAAAGTCGGTTTACACTATTCTCTACATTTTGTTGCTTTTTTGGTGTACCTTTTTGCCGCAAGCAATTGGTATTTCAATTTTCGTTTTGTTGAAGGCCGCCATTCAAATCTCTTTTGAGATTTTCCATGTAGGAGCCACACTCTGCTTTCTGTCCTCCTCGCTAAACCCGCTTCTTTACTACTGGAGATTGAAAGACATCCGAGAAGAAGTTAACTGTTGATAAGAAAGATAATTTGTAACGGATGAGGGTGTGAGAAGGAAGGAGCTCCAAAAATACAATACCTCACAAACAATAGAACACAATGAGTGGTTCATGGTTACTGGTACATGCAGAAAGACCCGACCTCTGTCACTTTCTAATTCTTCCAAACTCCCTCTCGTGTTTGCTCTGATCAGGTGAGCAAACACACCATACACCATTTCTTATATGGCATACTTTTAGATGAAAGGATCAGCAGTGGCGCAGTGGTGAGAGTGCTCGCCTCCCGCCAATGTAGCCCGGGCTCAATTCCCGGCCTCAGCGCCACATGTGGGTTGAGTTTGTTCTCTTCCTTGCTCCGAGGTTTTTCTCTATGTACTAACAAATTCCAATTAGATCTGGAAAGTGTCCCCAATTAGTACTTGTGTGCTAAATACGTTTGACACTTAAATAAAGTGATTTATTTTTTAATTACCGGTATTTATTTTATGTTAACTGGACTCATTCATTCCATTTGGAAAGAAAAGACCTTTAATCTGTGATCCTTGCAGTGAGCTATCAACTTAAGCGGTTGAAAAAGCAACCTGAAAAAAAAACTCAGGCTTTTCAAGCCTGGCTTTTTCAACTGCTTAAGTTGATAGCACACTGCGAGGATCACAAATTTCACTCATGTTTCATCCGCAAGTTCAAATGTATGATTTTCATATATTCATATTTAAATAACTGCTGAATTGAATACATAATTCAGTAGAAGAGACTAAAATAATAAAAAGCATAGCTCACTGTTGCCAATGATTCTTTAGCCCCAAGAAAAGACTACCATATAAAAGATGGTTACATGCACCATGCTGAAAGCAATCTCCAGCTTTTATAATAACTAGCAGTAATAAGAGATTATGGAGACGTGTTCGAAGGAATTTCCAGCAGAAATGAGCCCCTGAAAAAAGCAATAGGGGCGGCCATTTGGAAGACTGGACACCAAAAAATCTCAAATTTTTCTGCATGTAAGGTACAGGGTAACCAACACGAATTTAGGATTGCGTTCTTCGAATGCGATAATAGACCCAATCTCCACTACTTACTCAGGTTTGGTCCTTGAAAGGCAGTTTATAATCAAGTTTTATATTCCACTGCTAAGTCATCTCACAGGGGACCCATGCATTCAATTAATTACATGTTAAAATAGCTGGAGTTTTTCTTTCTTTCATGGTTACATGACTTCTAACAAACAAACTGTTTCCTGTCAAACTTCCATAAGCGGGCAACATTTTGTGAAAGCAGGCAACATTTTTGACATCAGAGGAAAACAGTGCACTGTTGCCCATCAGCGCACATGATCAGACCGTGACAAAAGGTGGCATAATTATGATACGATTGAGTGCTTGGCAAGTTTTTCAAACAGTGTTGTTTTGTGTTGTAATATAACAAATCACTTAATGACTGATCCCTCGGGAAACAGTGAATTTTGTTTCCCTCGAATCTTGATGTTTCCCTCCACTTCATCTTTGGAAACATCGAGATTCTCAGGAAACAAAATTCACTGTTTCCGTCTGGACCATGCTGGTCTATAAATAAATGCATGGAGATCAGTGAGGGAAATAGGTTTGTTTATATTAAGAACACTGCAGCTACATGTATTGTCATCTATCTTGTATCTACAAACTAAATGCTGACAAAAAATAAATAAAACTTTTTTAATAATATACTTGTGACTTGAGGATCTTGCATTAGACCAAATGGTTGATTTAAAAAGAAAGAAGAAGAATTTGTATGGCAGAGTGATGTGAAAACTTGACAGTCTGAAATAAAGGGTATGAGTTTTGAGGCCACTTCAGTGCACCACATACATCTGGCTTCTTCGCAGATAATCCATGAGGACTGCTGCAGCCTATGTTTACTTTACTGAGATTCTTGGCAGTGGCCGATGGCATCTGGATCTGCCACTGGCTCGTACTGTTTCATAATAGCTGGCACTCCAACTTGACTTGTTTTTATAAAGTTGGTGCGATCATCAAGGATTTGTCTACCAACTGGTGCATAATGATATCAAAGAGTCAAATTGATTGGTAAAGTTTCTTGACAACAGCATCCATTGTATTTAGTACTGGAAGCTCCTATGAGTCTGAATATCATCAAGGAACTGCTGAAGGTCATCATCATCAAATCTTCCCTCCAGGCTGTGAAAGAAATCGCAACGACACATTAATTTGGTGTGAACATTTCAAGTACCATAAAAATTCAGACAAGTACATGTATAAGCCTAGGTTTATACAAGTTTCTTCAAAGGCAGTGACTAATTTCAGAGAAAAAGTAACAACAACAACAACAACAACAAAGTAAGGCACATATAATGTGATCACAAGTATTGACGCAATGTTAACCCAGGGCATTAATTTTTATTAGCCTCAGGGTTTTTCCTTGAAGCTTCACTGGTAACCATTTATCCTGTGGGATACTCC
The DNA here is from genome assembly GCA_022457155.1 of Cladopsammia gracilis. Classification (NCBI taxonomy): domain Eukaryota; kingdom Metazoa; phylum Cnidaria; class Anthozoa; order Scleractinia; family Dendrophylliidae; genus Cladopsammia; species Cladopsammia gracilis. The sequence continues at coordinate 59,857 of JAJGOT010000387.1, forward strand.
CTTACATCATCATTAAAAGCTTTCCATGACATCCTTCGTTTTATTTTATTCTGATGTGTGAAAATAATAATTATTATCTGACTTGTTAAATGTGTCACTCAAAATTATTTATCTCCATATTTTTTTGTAATGCGATTTCTTATTTATTTATTTCTAAAAGCACCTGCCTCAATTAGCTTGATGCTACATTGTACCTGCAGGTGCCTACAATTTTGAAAATAATGTATTTGTCTAATAAAGATTGATTGCTTGATTGAGATAAAGATGACCAGTTGTCCTAAAACCTTGAACAAAACCTCAGACAAAACTGGTTGAGCCATACTGAAACTATGCCCACATTTCTCTATTGTCCTGAAAGAAACCTCAAGCACAATTATATAACTGTTTGCCCCCTCCGGGGCTCTTCAAATGTTGTTTCCTGAATCACAGGATTCGTATGGGCCAGTTTCCATTCTAAGACAACATTGGACAGGGGTGGGGTGGGGAGGGGCGCAATTTGTTCAAGTTTGTTGATGCCAGATTATGGCACTAAACTGCTAAACAATAATTTATTGTCTCAACAAGTTTGTCCAAGGTTGTTTTTTCCAAAATTTTGGCATTTTTTTTTAAAAAACGTCTGATCATTTACAAATATATGAGATGGTCACACAGGGAAGTTTGACTGTAAACAGGAAATGTATTAGACTCACCTTGGAATTAAAGCTTTGGCTTCCTCTGCTGTTTCAGGACACAAGTTGGCCAAACAGGCCAGTTCAAACTTGTGCAGTTTCTTCTTACCAAGCAAACTACAGCAAGAGATATACAAATGGACAGTGAACTCTCTTTTTGGTGGAAACCCTTCAGATCAGCTTTACCTGTCCGCCTTAGAGGTGTAAGCGTATATAGGAAAATGATGTGCAACCTGACACTAAATAACAGTTACTGCGATGTCAGAACTGAAACATGAAACAGTGTTCTTACCAGGATATTGCCTTAGGGGTCCCAGGGCACTCCTGTCTGATAAATAGGTGCCCTGCAGGAACTTAAGGGGGTCATAGTTAATCGCAATCCGCCATGTTGTTTTTGAAAATGAAGCAAAAACCACAAGGAACGAATTATTTCAATTGTTTCAATTGTTTTGCGGGAATCCCACAAGGCTGTGGCCTGGTAAGAACAACGAAGAAACATAATGAAAAGTCTTTGTTCCACTTGAAACAGCATTCCAGATTGCAGCAACACAAATTTGACTGCCAATTGCTGGAAAACACCTCCAAGGACAGTATTTTATCACGTGTCGCATGACAAAATTTTCAATGATTCTTGGAGTACTTTATGACTTTCAATTTTTATTTTTACTTTGTTGTATATGAGGACTATTTTTGCAGTTCATGTGGTATCCTTTGGATTTTTGCAACTTATATATGTGACCCTATTTTGGAAAAGGTGGTTAAAGGTGAAAGGCGTTTTAACGCGTTTTAAACGAAAACGCGTTTATTTGTGTTTAAACACCGTTTAAACGCGTTAAGAAAATGTTTAAACGAGTTTAAATAATGTTTAAACGCGTTAAAGAAACGTTTAAACACGTTTTTGGTAAGGATCTAATCGAGCGTTTAAACGCAATAATTATTTAAATTATGTCAGACCAGTAACATTATTCCCGCGGGTTTTGAAATAAAGGCGTATAAAATGGCGTTATTTGATAGCTGCTGAAAAATACTAAAACAAGTTATAATATTATTAAAGGCGACTAAGGAAGATCTATGTATTTATATATTTTCATCAGTATTTAATGTGTAAACGACATACCTCTCTTGAGTCACTTGAGTGTGAAGTAAAGTCGATTCCAGTGACAAATCTACTAATACAAAACTTGCCGGGATCTACTGTCTAAATAATCGCTGTAAGAGATTTGTAATTGATACTTGGGGCGATCGAAATAAATAAATTGAAGTTGAAAATTGAAGCTTACCAACTCTCTACCTCATGCCAGACTGCATTTGTAGCACAAGTCTCATCTTGGGCCATCTCACTTTTCACATTATATTTGGTTCGGTTTTGAGCGCAAAAAAACATGAACCACACAAACCACGCACATTGGAGAAATCGCTGTATTGTATGAACTCCAGTTCGAGAAAAACTTGTCCAATCCACATCACTTACAGTCAATTTATCTCTTTTTAATGTTGTTTCAAACAATTTAATTCACAAAAGTAAAATTTCCTTTCAGTAAGAAGATAAAATAATTACAAGAGTGCAAATATTTTCGGCTGTTGAATTGAATAGATCAAGCACCAGTCGGGACTTTGCAAGCGGCATCAAAGTAAATGGCGTGCCATTTGAAAAATGTCTTAGCAAATAAATTTCCAAGTCTAATTGCATTCCTTAAAACAAATGTTTTCACCTGTACTGTTACGATTTCTAGTGTTTTTTGTGACTGAAGCTTGTGTGCAGACGTGCTCAGGAATGTGACCTCAGGTCCCTCGGGACCAAACAGTTATCTGCTCAAATGTAATTGGCTAGCTGTCACAATGTTTCATTTTCCCACCGCTCGTGTTACAAAAATAATTATTCAGTTCTTGTAAGAGCGGCAATAATTTTGGCAAGCATTCTATTTTTACTGGATCGACAGCTTCAAAAATACTTCTTTTTCTTTGTCACTTGCAATTTTAGCTTAAGTTTTAAAAGCACTGTTTATCCAACAACACATGGTGATCTACAGTCGGTGAAAACACGCATTAGGAAGCTGTCTTTGTCTGCTGAAATCAGGATGATAGTCCGGTACGTGCAGTCGAGTCTACAAAGCCACATTTATACTAAATGTTTTTTCGCTTTGTAACATATTTCCTACTTTGTCTTCACTTGTTTCAATCGCTGCTGTTGTAATCTGGATTATTGTACTGTAATAAAATTGCGTGTTTATCAGAACCATGCACAGTCGCTGAAGCAGAAATTTTATTCCTGATTGATGATGTGATGTGATCTATCGTGTCTTGAGCTGAGCGGTGAACGTGGCGAAGGATGGAATCTACCCGTTAAAGAAAATGTTTGCTGTAGACATCTTTCTTTCGTATTTATTCAAAATGAAAAGGAAAATCGCCATTGGTATGTTTTGCTATGGAATCATTTATTTTAAGACCTTGAGGTGGATGTTGCTTTGAAGATTCTTGTCTTAACAACGATAATGACCGAGGGTTAGCTTGAAATATAAAAATTATATCTATGACTAATATTACCGAGATCAACCTTTATCATGCAAGTTAAGTTTGTTTTAGCACTTTCACGGGTAGTTTAATTTCTAACACTAGCATAAACGAGGAAAACATCGCTCCCGTGGAGGGAGCTCGGTTGTCATCACCAGACCGTGACTCTAATTTATGAGCAAATTTATTACGAATAATAATGTGGAAACGAGCTGGGATGATAAGTTATTGGCGAAATAAACGCAGAACATTTTTGAACAAGCGTTTAAACGCGTTGCAAAAGTGTTTAAATGCGTTAAAATAGTGTTTAAACGCGTATATAAAGTGTTTAAATGCGTTAATTACCCTTCGTTTAAACGCGTTTAAACACCATTACGGCAATTCACCTTTGACCACCTTTTCCAAAATAGGGTCACATATATGTAGATGTTGACGTAGGTGTTTCTATGCCTGCCCTACCATTTGGAAAGAAGGGAAGGATCTGCAGACAAGATTGTCTAAAGATAACAGGACCAGCTCACTGCTACAAATTTACTTTTTTTGAGGGCTTTAACTGTACAGTACAGCAGTTTCCTGTTATTAACTCAACTCAATTACATGCGTTAATTCACAGCCCCTTTACCTTCTGACTTGAGCTATGGTCTCTCTGTTCTTATATCTACTAAACTTCTGGGTGTAGTTAAGTGTTTTAATGAAAACTTCAGACAGTTCTTGTTCCTCTTCAGCTCCTTCATTCTGCGTCTTTCTGTGTTCCAACAACATGTACACCTCTGAGTTCAACAGAGTTTCAGCACTTTCAAACTCTGCAATAGAATTCAATGCATAATCTGTCTTGTGATTGGAGGAAATTAACAATAACAAGTTCACTCATCCAACCGTCTTTTCGGTAAGTAGCGATTAAATCACGCAACATTCAATGTGAATTTCGCAGGATTTTTCAGATAAAATTACAACTACCAGTTACAAGACACAAGACTGTTGAATATAATTCCTTTATAACCTAGGCTATAAAACAGTCACAAAATCGTGACTCATAGACAAATTTTAGTCGCAAAAGCAAAATCTTTAGTAGCAAATGTGCCAGATACAGGCGCAATTTCGAGCCCTGTTTACTATCACCTCGTTAATATGGTCACCTTGTTACTATGGTCACTTTTTTTGTCCTGGCGAAACGCCCATACATTTTCTTATAATAAAACCCTGTTAATGTGGCCACTCCATTAAAACGGCCAACAGCCACATTCTGAAATCCCAACCTGTATAATCCTTTATAAATTATCCCATTAATTAATAATATAGGCACTCAAACCAAATATGCATTAATTATTGACCAAACAAAACAAATACCGTACAGTACTTGAGAAACAATACTGTAATTATTCACAACGCCTGTAACTTGTCATGTCATTGAGCTCTGTCATTAACGTAATCAAACAGCAATTTACTTTCCTGTCATGAAAAAGAAACATAGACTAGTCATGAAATTTGACCCTACCCTGTTACGGCTGAATTTTCATGGCCTGTTGGTGACCGTATTAACGAGGTTCCACTGTATATATCTCTGTTTCTAGTCGAGGTATAACGCTCAGATTTACAAGGTTTACTAAAATTTAAAGGTGCTATTTCTAGCAGTATTGATGGTTTGTATGCCCAAGCTGAAATTTCAAGTTCAACAGAAGTTTGACATCTGTTGAATTTGCGTCACCATTCAACTGGTTCGACAGAAATCAAAATGCTGTGGAAGCCACATGCACACTTGCAATGACAATAAGGAACACGTTTCATTCAAGAAGCGACTGTTACGAAGAAAGAAATCACTTAAGGTGGCTGAACACAGTTTCACTGTACCTATGCGTCATTCATTGTCATTTTAAAACTACTAACGTCTGGGCGCCCAAAATTGGTGAGGTATACGATTAAGCAACAAGCTATATATTTTGATATTTTTGTAGAGCTTTAAGGGTGTTGCCATGTCAACATGGTGGATTGTAAATCAGCCTGCAATATTTGGTTTCGTTTATTTTCAGAAAGTCTAGTCGTTAGATTTTGTCCATCATTTGTCTCCAGTAAACTAGTAGAAATATTCGCATGTTAACACTGGTCTCATGTAATTTTAAGATTTCAAATTTCTGATGGCAGGTGAGTTCAGCATATTCGGAACTATTATTGTGCCAAATTTCGTGAAATTCTAACAAGTGGTTCCATAGAAATCAGCACATTTCCGAGGAAAGTCGCTAAAATATCCAGTCACAATTTTTTGGTCAACTGCGCATGCGTTGCATTTGACTGGGTTCTCGATCCAAAGACAAAAACGACCAAAAAGGCAGTGTATTTCTTCAATGGTTCTAAAAATTATCTATTGATTCAACAAGCATTTTTACGAACAACAAATTGTTTGATTTTAAGACGAAAAACAACACTTTCGCGATCCACGCTGAGCAAAATAAAATGATCGCTGAATAGGCGCCACGTTTGTAAACTCTGCACGTGCTGACTCACGAAAGCAGCTGAAATTGAAGAGGACGCGCAAACTGTGTTCAGCCACCTTAACACGCGTAACAACAATTTGTAGGAAAACAGGGGTCTTTCTGCATGTACCGGTACATGTATCCATGAACCGTCTTCTATTGTTTGTGAGGTATTGTATTTTTGGTCTTGTTTTGCATTTGTATTATTGTCGTTCTTTGTTCCTTTTGTTTTACGTAATATGTGACCGGTACATGCAGACCCGGCATAACTAATCGATCAAAATCGATCATCGGAAAGCTGATCGATAAATTGATATTAATCGATCGGTCGATTACTATCGATTAATATCGGTAATCGATAAAAATCGATAGTCACAACTTTTCCACTATCCAAACAGTATCGATTTTTATCGATTATTAACGAGAAGAGCGTGGGCCCAATAGCACTATAGACTCTGTTCGAATTACAGAGTTGTAATCAATTGTCAGCATGTCTCAAACGGTAGTGCACGGCCGTGTAGAGACAGCGAAAATGAAAATTCATTGTGTTGTTAAAGGATACCATGAATGTTGGTTTGATGTAGAGGTCGGAGAGAATTTTGTGCTATCTAAAATTCGGATCAAGAGGACAAACATTGAAAATTTGCAATAGCAGAGGGCAGCTAGGCCACATTCAAGGAGAGCTCGTTCCATTTCTATGGCCCATAGCGGATGACTCAAACGGTAGGTTGTCTAGGTAGCGCACTTTAACATATTTTTGTGTTTAAAGAATCAGCATAAGCTGAATGATTCATAAGGAAATGTAATTTTTATACTTTGTTTACACCTCGTGTACAGCACGGTAACAGGAGAACCATTTAATGATCCCAGAGGCAGATGGAGAGTTGGTGGTGGTGTTATTAAACGTACCTGTAGCTCTGGATGTTGTTATCCCCGCCATTACAGCAAGGACGTTCATAACAGTCTTAAGAAGCCTTGGTATTCATTGTTCTAAGACACGGGAATAAGGACTCATCAGCGAAATTAATTACTAGAAATCGATAATAATCAATGAAAATCGATCAGAATCGATAAAATCGATATTCACAACTTAAAATGGTATCGATTTTTATCGATTTCCGATAAAAATCGATTGATTAGAATCGATTAATATCGATTTTATTGGGCTATCGATTTATCGATTAGTTACGCCGGGATGCAGAATCTACCGAAAACAGTTCAAGCTCAAAAAGTTGAATTGTGAATTAACTGTCACGTTATCGCCTGTTTCAACCTTGAGATAAAATCATCGAACTTTTTTGATGATTTAATGTAACAGATCAATTCAAACCTTTAGGAAACTGTAACTCCGTGGCATCTTCTTCGGTGCTCGAAGCTTGAGCAGATGCGCCTCCGGTCGCCATGTTGAAAGGACTAGCTTAGTAACCGGGCATGACTTTCATGTACTTTCCGGTAGGTACTTCATATATGGTTATTATAGTGTGCCTTACTTATTGCCGCACGCACAGGGCAGCCATCCTATATTTGGAAAGGTGTCATAACGATAACGTAGGTGAAGATGGAGAGGCCCTGGGAACCAGGTTGTTCACCCAGCTCGGACCCAGCTCACCCCAGCTCTTACCCCAGCTCAGGATAAATTTATATTAACATGGAGTGGTGTTTGGAGAATATAATTGTTGGGGGAATTGTTCAAGCGACTATTTGGACAATAGAAAAAATTGTGCCTAATGCACGCCATTTCTTTAAGAATGGTGACACGATGCCAAAAGTAAAAGAGTATGCACCCCGGATGACTCCATTCCAAGAAACTGGAAGTCCTGACTTCAGCGGGTTTGTCAACGTGGACGAACTGCAGAAGGTATTAAAACCTTTTTTGCTTTGGAGTTTGTTCCTAGAAAATGTGCTGTGCATCTTTATTATTGAAAGTAGCTGCAACTACTGGAATTTTTTGAAAAAACCAAACGTTTAGTTGATGGTGCAAATGAAACATTCAAATTGATTTTTAAAGTGCCCCTGTGATCAAATTTTTGATTTCCATTTTTTTACATTTTCGTATACAATTAGACTTTCTTACTCATGTTGCCAAATTTCAATTCATTACGAACATCAGAAGTCATTTTATTTTAACATTTCCGAGAATTTACGGCCGCCATTAAGGCGCTGTTTCACTAGGCAATGTTTCGTGCAACTTGTCTCGCAATTTTGTTGCGACACAAGTTGCATGAAAAATTGCCTAGTGTAACATACCCCGCAACAAACATTTAATTTCTCGCGATTTTTTTGTTGCCGCAATCGTTGCGAGAAGTAGAAGTCGGTTCTACTTTTCGCAACGATTCTCGCCACGCCGCAACGAATTTTTCAAGCGTTGCGTAGTGTAACATGTTTCCTGCAACTAGTGTCGCAACGTTTTGTTACTTCAGCCAATGAAATTGCTCCTTTCAACGTCGAGCGAGACAAATTGCAAGAAACATTGCTCAGTGTAACACCTTCCAGGCAACTTGTCTCGCAGCATCGCAACGCACGGTTTTTAGTTGTTGCAAGACAAGTTGCACGAAATATTGCCTAGTGTAACAGCGCCTTTAATCAACCTTGTTCCAAGGCTTGGTTGCGAATGGGAGAAAGTGACGTCAAAGACTCAAACATACCTCACGGATTGAAATTATAATAACAATAAGTATCACGATTCTCAGATACTTTTGTCTGCTTTTGAGACGTCAATATAAAGTCGTATTGTCGTCTCAAAAACCAGCCTGTGATTGGTTGAAAATTTCCCGCGGCAATTTAATGGGTTCCTTGCGTAGAAAACCAAAATTTAAAATTATCTTCAAAGGAGGGGCAAAAATGTTGATTACTTTGTCCAATTTGGCAGATAAACAACGCTGTATTCAATGCAACGATCCTTTCTATCGAAAGTTAGCGATAAGATGAGTTTTAAAAGCTGCTTTTGTTCGTTTGGATGGTTTGTTTACATTGAGCTGTGCTGTGCGTGCGCTATCACGCCATCATAATTTGAAAAAAAAGTTTTGGGCTAAAACCTCGACACGTTTGTGTTATTCACTCATTTTTTCGACGTTTGTAACTTTGAAAAACTTCAAAAAGATGTTCTATCAAATTTGTTCTATTTCAATGAGCAATTTATAGCGTGAAAAGTCCGTGTTTTTGAAACTTTTTTGCAAAACAAAAATATGATAATGCATACAAAACGTCGTGTACATCAGCTCGTTACTAGTAAGAATTTCAGCTTTGATCAGCACAAGTTATCTTCAGTTTTGCTTTCTTTTTGCCCGAAAAACAGTTGAATCGTGATACAAAACTAATTTTGATTTTGAGGCGTCAATACTGCATTATATTGACGGCGTTGGAAGAAAATATATTCTCCGTATTGGGCTCCGTCGCTTCGCGACTCCGCCCAATATGGAATATATTTTCTCCCAACTAGCCGTCAATATAATGCAGTATTGACGCCTCAAAATCGAAATTAGTTTATAGTATTGAAAATCACGCGAAAAGCAACAAAAACTTTGGACATGTTCTTCGTGCAATTTTCTATGCTGATTGTTATTATAATTTCAACCCGTGAGATATGTTTGAGTCTTTGACATCACTTTCTCCCATTCACAACCAAGCCTTGGAACAAGGTTGATTAATGGCGGCCGTAAATTCTCGGAAATAAATGTTAAAATAAAATGACTTCTGATGTTCGTAATGGATTGAAATTTGGCAAGATCAGTAAGAAAGTCTAATAGTACACGAAAATGTAAAAAAAATAAAAATCGAAAATTTGATCACAGGGGCACTTTAAGACAAGCTCTCTTGGACTCTTTAAGTATAAGTTATTGGTTGAAAAAATTGGGCAGTTGTATTGCTTTGGAAAACCCTCTTAAACTCAAATGTTTCTCAAGTAGTTTAAGGCCTGGGTCAAAGGCTTTAATCAGGAAAAACAGTTTATTCGTGATAACTTTAACACAGAGCATGGAACTGAATCGAAATTTGGCACATGGAAAGGTCTTATCGTCCTTAACATTTTTAAGTATAGTAAGCTTTCCCATAAGTCACGTGACATGTCACGTGGTCATTTTTCTTAAAATAGTAAATATTTGACGAATTGCCGACGGGTTTAATAGGAAACATAAAATAAAAACGCTTTTCTGATACAGATTAAATATTTCCAGCCCTTCACGTTTGGAATGATCGTCCATTGTTCTCCAAAAAAATTTTGTGAGGACAAAAGTCATTTTTAAGTCCAAAATTCAACCTTTGATTATCTATAACTGTAATTTTAAAACTCGAGGACAATCATTCCAAACGTAGAAGGTTAGATATGTTAAACCTCCATCGGAAAAGCTAATTTATTCAACGATACAAAGAAAATTCGCTGGCATATCGCCGATTTGCTTAATTTTTAAATTTTGATCACGTGACTTGTCACGTGACCAAACTTATGCGTTAAGGCAGAAGAAGACGTCAAGATTTACATTCAGGGAAAATTTCAGCCTGGTTTAGGCAATCTAGCTGAAGATATTAAGTGTCAACCATATTTTCGGAACAGACTTTAAACCCAGGCCTTAAACTGCTTGAGTTACAAATGTATGTTTAACAACTCTTTGCCAATCATACAAGCAACATAATAACATAAATTGAAATGGGTCCAAATATTGGTTTATTCCCTCCTCAAAAGAGAGATACTAATGACCGAGTTACGAGTTGAGTTTAAGTTTTTAAGTTTGAGTTAAGCTTGAGTTATAGTTACTTTCATTTTTTTAAACTTAAAAGTGGTTAATAGAAGATCAAGATCTTTTCTATGGAAAATAGACCATCTGTTCTCTTTTCATGGGTAAAAAAGTATTAATTCTACATTCCTAAGCGGGAGGCGTTGCATTGTCCTCATTTCACAGCCACCACAATTGTTTACTCCTCATAACTGGTTTTTCACTCATGCTCCCGTTGGACACGTGAATAAGGATGAATTTGAAGTTCCCAGCTGGCTAATATATAATTTATCTTCTATACACGACGGGTAATAAAATAATTCAGAAGCCAAAATATTTTATCACACCTCGCGTCTAACAGAATATCCTTCGATGGCCTCTGATTGATGGCTGGTTAAGCATTGCTAGACAGGGAAGCAAATACGCCGAGTTCTTTTGCACAAGTTTAGAAAATTCATTAACTACAAAACCAAATTCATAGTTTGAATTGCTTGGCATTTCGTAACAATGTTCCAGGCTCTCAGATATTGGGAAAGTGGAAAAAAGTCAGGGCCATTGAAAATGAAACGTGAGAGATGGGAAAAAAAGAGTGGCCTCCCCAAATCCCGTATGCGTGAGCATGGGTTTTAACTTTGCTTGAAATGTGCAAAAAGCCTTTTTTTCTTAAAATTCTACCGGCTTTGGCTTTCGCAAAATAGCCGATAAAATGCTGTAAGTTTCACACGGTGGTCGACGTTTTTTTGTGGGTTTGAGGGTGTTCCTGTAAGCTTCTGAGGGTGTTCGGATTAGGTTCCGAGGGTGTTCAAGGGATGTTCAGTGGTGTTTCAGGGTATTCCTGGGATGTTCCAAGGTGTGTCAGACGGTTCCGTGGGTATTCCTGGGTGTTTCGGGTTGATTCCCAGTTTTACAGACACCCAAGGGAGGGGGGGGGGGGGGGGGGGGTGGGGGAAGATTAAGGCAAAATCTGTTCATTTCGCTACCCTGTTTAAGACAAGAGACCTTTTTTCATGACCCTGATTAAGAGTGCTGCCCAAATATAACACCCCGTTCAAGATTAAGGTGGTATTTACCAGTCAAATACGTCCTAAATGGCTCTTTTTTAAATATTTTATCAACTTAATTTCAATTCCTGATTGCACTTAATCCGATTTTGAAATAAAAATTTTCAATTTCCTGTCAAGAAGGTGTGAAAATTAGCACCTAAAACTGTCACTCAAATCAATATTTATTTTATTTTCTCCCTTACTTTTCTTTTAAAAGCTTTCTTCTTTTTGTTATTGAATACATATAATAAAAGGAGTCTTCTGTGACTTAGCCGATGTCAAAATGTAAATCCTGCAAGAAATAATTGAACTCTCTAAACCATTCACGTCACATACCGTAATATCGATCCGAAGTACATACATGTCAACTAAGTCAGGAAAGATAGCTCCATTTGTGTTTGTTAAGTCTGCCAAATTTCAGCAGCTTTGTGTTAAAGCTCTTGGAAATATCTTGATTTTCGTCTCATGCATGCTGGGAATCTGTCCAATTTTGCACAAAATCAAGCAAAAAAACTGCAAAGAAATCGTTCTGAAAGCTCACATCGAACTGTTTTCAATGGCAGCCATATTGTTGGTGTCTACAATAATAGTTTCCAGCGGTAAAACGTCGAAAATGGCCATATTTTGGACCCTTCCTTCCTTTTACGGGGAGCTATTTTTCCAGCGAAACCAATCAAAAGAGGCGATTATAAACAATGACACCTCTGCATAGCAACGGAACCCGCAACAGAACCCCAACAGTGTGATGGCATGAAATGTGAGAAATCAAACAGAAGAAACGTGTGATCAAAGAAAATACGCATAGATCAGAGCAAATAGTTTAAAAAAGGAAAAAGTTGAAGTGATGCCACCGAAAAAGCGGTTACACATGACGAAGGAGAAGTCAGAAAAGGGTAACGAGACTGATGGTTCAGGCTCGCAGTCGAAAATATGAAATGCTAGATTTTGATAAGTCGAAGGAAGCTGGCTGGATAATAACACAGGACAAACGATCGTCTTTATCGGGAGTGAAGGTTTACTTTCGCTACATAAACCCTGGTGGAAAAACAGTTAAAAGTGCTAAAGATGTAGAGCAGGAACTGAGAGATGAAGGGATCTTCGAGAGATTTCAAGTAACACATACAAATGAAAGCCTGCGCTGGAGCCCGTGCCAAGAAGTGAAATCACAGGCAGATGCTTCCCTCTCCGAGGACTCTGACTTAAGTTGTTATAAAAGGTGACAGGCCTATAGCACAAATCCTGCTCGTCGCTAAAAGCGTTTTATCCCAGATTTAAAATAAGTCTACCCCAAGTACGTGCCTGAGAGATTTTTCCTTTTAGATCAAAATAAAGATATAACAGACCTGTTGTTCTAAATGTTGTCGATTCTTTGATCAAATTACACGGTTATATTTGATCGAGCTGTCAACAAGGCCATCCTTGGGGAGATCCGCAGCAGGACGCAACTGCATTTAACGTAGTATAGTGTTCGTATTTTTACCGCAAAAACAGTCTTAGAAACAAAACTTTGCTTGTCCATATCTCAAAAGGGTTTGGTTATCCTGGCCTAAAATTTGGTGTACGCATTTTTTTTTAATTATCTTTGACCTGTAAAAAAATTGCTGCAATCCAAAAAAGTCTCTTTACCCGTCAGTACCACCTTAAGAACATCGGGATCTCCTTTTTAAAGTGATGGTACTCAAAAGAGCTTTAACAGAACTGAATTCCCACGTCAGAAACAAAAAAATCCAAGACCAGTCAGTGATGACAGCCGAAAGGAAATAGACAATGTGTACAAATCTTTTTGTTGTCTACCTTGTTTTTCATTTCCCATACATAATTTTTTTTAATCAACATCTTAGAATTTGATTAAAAAGTTGTTGGTACCACAATGCGCACAGCCAACATTCACACCCAGTTCACTCATGGCTCCCGGTACAGTTCAGAAAGACACCCTGTTCAAGATGCTAAATAGTGAAATTGTATACCCTTAAATCACATACCGGTAATGGTCACCACACTGATGAAAGGTTATGCCTAAAACATTTGTGAACTAAATCACTATGGTACTTAACAGTTGTTTATTTACTATTATATCATACTTGTCCAATACTCTTACAAATTTATGCGGAGCATTGTACTGTAATACATTGTGCTGTATTGTGCCTTCTAGAATGTATTGTTAAACTATTGTTGTGGTCATATAATACAATACAATGCTATGCATAAATTTGTCCGAGTATTGGACAACCCTCTGTTATATTAATATTTTTATCACATTTTAACAAGAAAATTAACGATATGAAAACTACATGACGTTTCAATGACTTCATGTCATCATTGTCAAATGAATAATGTTGAATGAATAAATTCATGTCATCATTCAACAATGATGACATGAAGTCATTGAAACATCATGTAGTTTTCATATCGTTAATTTTCTTGTTAAAATGTTTACCAAAATCGATTTTTATCACATTTTAAACAAAGATAATATAATATTTAATCAAGTATCATGCATCACCTGGAGAACAGCAACTTTTACTGCAACTAAATTTATAAAAATACCCAGCCCAACTACCGGTAGCTAGTGCATTAAGCTTTGATAACATAATGTTGGAAGGGAAAGAATTAGGCAGATACCATGCAGCTCTTAACAACCTCTAATTTCATTGGACCCCTATATCACGCAGCTCGATTGTTTTCAGGGCTAGGGGGGTCCATTGTTGTGTTGTTTGTTCTATTGTTTTCTCAGCAAATCAGAGAAGACTTTGTAAGAGCTACTTACTGCCCCGGATTAGGAGGTTGTCCAACACACCCATTACAACTTCTCATACTGATATTGTGAATTAATGACTGTATGAAAGTAAATTATCATAATGTAAAACTCTTCACTAAATTAATGTTGAACAGTGAAAAGAGTAGGCCCAGAGTGAAATAATATCCCTGGTTTCCCTGGTATCCCTGTATTTTTTTCTGGTTTAAAAATTTTCAAACCTGAGTTTGATTTTTGTTTTCCTTTGTCTCCAATTATGGTAATGAATCTGACACAATGAAAAATTATTACTATTTGTACCATGTGCAAGATATACATTAATTTATAGAAACCTCACCACAGGCCAAGTTTTCATCAGTTTTTTTTTTGTTATTGACTTCCTGTTCTCGTCATAAACAGGGTGTGATTTTGGATTAATTGCCTTGGGGGTCTTGAAAATTGGAATTCTGTCTTAAACAAGGTCGGGAACTTTGAGTGGCCAAGCCACACCTCCCTACAACCTGGGTGTCTGTCAAGATTCCTCCTGCTGGAGATATTGGGGATGTACCTGTATGTTTGTTTACATGTCCCCCAACATTGCTGCAAAAGTAGGCTTAAGATGTCGTGCCCTTTAAAAAATATGCAAAATCTGGTACAATAAATTATTATTCATAAACTGGTAGTTGCAATATATATAATAAATATTATATAATAGATATATTTTTATTGTGCTCTGTTATTTTTTTGCCAGGAGCTCAGTATTCAAAGTAAGGGACTTAAAAAATCAGTTGAACATATGTACCAGAAGCAGCAGTTGGAAGTAAGTCAAAATAAGAGCTGCATGAAAATATATACATGTACAATAATTTATTATATAAATATTTATATATATATATATGTTGTAGGTTAAAATTATTGTAGGTTAAAAATTATTTCAACTGGATTAATTTTTATTTTCCTATGTCCCAGATTTATTTAACATAATCTCAGACAAGGGAAAATAAAAATTAACCTAGTTTGAAATAATTTTAACCAACAACATATACACGAAATCAAATGAAGAATGATCCTCGCAGTTGTGAACGCAATTTCAGCAACTGCGAAAAGAAGCCTGAAAAAAATTCAGGACTTCAACGGGGTTCGAACCCGTGAAGTAGGCATTCTTACATTAATGGTTCTTTGTTGTAAAGGCAAAACTAAAAACTCATTAAGCAATGATCAATTTCTTTAATTAACTGTCTTTAACTTCATTACTCAGGGACCGGTCATAAATTAGAGGGGGGGGGGGGGGGGGGCTGGTGCATTTTTATTTTGGCCTACCAGTTTTGGAGAGACCCTCCCCATTCCAGGTGCAGAAACAATGTTGGCCCTCCAAAACAGTTTGCATAATTTATCATGACCCCCCCCCCCCCCCCACCCCTCCTCCCACACTAAGGCTACCTTTATTGCAGCATGGCCCGAATTGTATGACACTGACCTTAAACTAACAGAGAAGAAAACGAGTTGCGTTTCTTCCTGATCTTGTGGTTACGTTCATTGTGATTCCATGATCGTCTATGTACAGGATTTCATCACCCTCTTCATGTTCTTCATATTCTTCCTCTTCATTCCCAGAATCGATTTCAGCAAGAATGTCCTCCTTGTCATCTTCATCACATGTGACCACCACATGTGACCACCTCTTCACTCTCATCTGTGTCACTATCTTGCTCCCTTAGGTTTTGTGTTACAGCCAAATGGTTGGTTATATGCCTTTGGACTTCATTGAGTTTTGCTTTCTTCCTTCCCTGGCAGTCTATATTGTGGTGTCTCAGGTATTTGTCCAAAACAGCTATTGCCTGTTTGGTTAGAGAACCATCTTCAAGCATGGCAACCCAATAAAAATCTTCATATTTCTTCCCTGCCTGGGCAGATTTTTTTTCAGCTCTCTCTTTCTTTCGTTTCTCTTTCTTCAAGTCAAGCAACTTCAAGTGCTCAAGATTGCCTCTGATACATGAACAGTTACGACACAGATATATATAAATTTTTAGCAACTACTGTGATTTGCAGTCTGTCCATTTGAATTCTTCTGACACCACAAACTTTTTACTGAATTCCAAAATCTTGTTTGGATTGTCTAAGGTGCATTCACCTAACACATAAGCCCTCTTTAATTGCACCCTAGGATGGAAATCATCAGTTATCCTGTTTGCCATTGGAGTCTTATTCATTGGAAGATAATGTAGTCCAATGCTTTCATAATCAGGAAGTGGTCTTGGCACACAATCAATTCCTGAACAACATTTCTCATTCAAGCTACAATAGTCGCATAAAGTCCCAGTAGTATTCTCACAGGAGCCTTTCAAGTATTCAAGAAACATCTCCCCAATGATAAAGTGAGCATCTATAAATGTATATATTTTCTTCAGGTAATTGCATCCTGGAATGTCTAGCCTTTTCTTCTCTGATTGTGTAGATGCATATTTCATCAACAGGGATTCTGACAGGGTGCGCGGGTGCGGGACTGCACAATTTGGTCAAACCCACACAATTCCTAAAAATCCGCACAATCCCGCACAATACTGAAATATTTGCTTAAAATGTTAATTAAATCAGGTATTTCTATTGATTACCAAGATTTTGACAAATGTTTTATGCTTTTTTTTTTCAGCGCATTTTCCTTCCAAACAATCGAGAAATCCCTCGCTTTTCTTCAAAGAGCTCGAGCGATCGATATAAAAACAACAAGGTGTTCTCTTTGCCGTCCTGGGAACTAGTCTCAGTTTTTCATCTGTCCGACTTCCTACCGAATTTTTCGCGTAGCTTTTTAGTTGTCGTTTTCCAGACATTATGTCGTTGTTCTTAGCAGCCTGTGAAAGTGAATCGTCAAATATCGGATAGATTCTCGTGCCAATCTCTGGGGCAGTGTGAACAGGCAATCGAACCGAACCGTAGCGGAAGTCAACAACTAGGAGCGAGGGTTGAAACCCACTGAAAAAGAAGTAAATATCCAGTTCTGGGTCATTTCTGTTCACACCAGGCCGGAGTATTTTTTATGTCGACATAAGCTATCCGGTATAGTGTAGACATAGCCTGTCAATCAAGTGAAAGACGTTTTCATTCAGGAAAATGCAAAACAAACATGTTATCAAATTACATTTAGCATGCAATTTGCATACATCTCGAGGTTGTGTTTTTGCAGCATATTTTCGAAGAAATTGTGTGGACCTTTAATGGAAGTTATTCACACTACATAAAATGTACGGATTTTTCATAAAGGAACTCGCTCAGATCGGAAACATTTTATTTTGAGGTGGTATTTCCATTTTACCCGATCGAGTTCATCATGTCACGCAATGTGATTTTGTTGAGACAAATCAATTTTGGGGAAGAAAAACAGCCGCAAATTGGCGATTGCTGGGTACATTTTAATCTCCAAACTAAAACATCTATTTGTATTTTTCATTGATGCAGAATTTCCTCCCTGTCATATTTTTCTGGCCTGGCTAGAACACTGGTGATTGAATATTTGGTTGGTCACAGGATTGCGCAATCCCGCACAATTTCCCGCACAATCAAAGTTGTTTCCCGCACAATTTTAGTCTTTTTTCCCGCACCCTGTCAGAATCACTGCATCAAGTAAGGCCTGTTAAAGAAGAACTGACGTTTCTTCTCATAAGTAGTATAGGATTTCATGAAGTCACCTGCAGGTCCTGGTTCATCATCAATGTGCCTTGCCACTTCTTCAGCTACCCTCCAGGCATTCTTTTCCATGCATACACTCTCTTTTTCCAGAACTTCTTTTACTGAAAGTCTCTGAATCTCTTCTTCAGTCAGGCCATCAAAAGGTTTGTAATATTCCCACTTCAGTGATGTACCATGTACAAGAGCCTCTCCGATGGATGCATTGGTTCGTTCTGCCTCATTCTGGGCTGAATCGCCAGGGGCTCTGTGGATTCGGTTGACCCGATCAGAGGCATGAATGCGTGCAATTTTGGCATCTCTAAAGCAGACCTCAGTATTGCTTACTCCTACTCCAGGACCCGCATCAGTAGCTTTCAGAATACCACAGCAAAGTGCAGGTATTTGAAGATGATCTAACCTTCTAAGATACTGTTTACAGCTGTTTAAAAGTTCCTCCATAACATCCCAAAGTTCTTCAAGTTCTATATGACGAATTATTTCTGTTTGAATTGAAGCTGCCTTTGTTTTGATGCAGCTCAGGTGCTCAAGAAGTTCGGCAGCAACGTCAACGTCAGACATTTCAGGCTCTTGTGCCGTCTCCTCCCAAGCCACTCTGATTTCATTAACTTGGTCTTCAAGCCACTGCAGCTTTTCTAACTCATATTGTAAGTGCTGGCAGCTGGGTTGAGCCGTTGCATACACTACATCTTCTTTCAGTGTAATGTCAATGAAATAAAACACAACACCGTGTGAATGAATAACAAGTCTTTCAAGCAAATTGCTCCTTTTGTTATCAGGATTCTCTTGGAAAACAGCAGGAACCTCATGACACAGGTGCATGTAGTCAGATGCCCACACAGTGCCATTACTTCCAATGTAGTGTTTAGGCCTTATAACAACAACACTTTGGTCCTTGTCACTTACCAGTTCATCTTTTCCATCAATGTTGAGAATGTGCCGTTTGATGAAACGAAAAGATGCCGGTGTTTGGTTTACCTCCGGGTGGTTGAAATCATGTTGTGGAAGCTTTTTCTCTTCTTCAGGATCAATGACATCATAAATTACACCCGTCTTATTAGCTCTTGCACCTATATCTGTGCCAAGGCATAAATACGCTTTGTCATGATCCATACTGATTAGCAGACTGTGATCTTTCTCATCATCACCAAATATTGTATGCTTGGCATTACGAATGTGTGCACGTTGGTGATGGGTGGATTCCATATCATGATCCTCTGTTTTGGTTGGCTTTTTAGTACACCAAAGCCACTTGCCCTAATGAGTCTTTGCAGCCATGGATCTGAACACAATTTTATGATTTTACGATTTTAATTTTAGTATTCTATTTTAATGACCGGCTGAAACACGAGTTAATGTTTAATTTACAGCAGTTTTTTGTGTACCATTGGAGTATACAAAATGTATCATAGCATCTGTAACATTTTGCTGTAATTCAGTGAAATAAAAGCCGTCTGTGTTTAAATATCTACTATTTAAAAATATTAACAGGTTAAAATATCGACCCCATTACGAATTTAAAATTGGTAATTATGATAAAAACAAAGCAAGATTTACAAGTTTATTATTTTTACACATTTAGCTTACGATGTGTGAATGAGCCAACCACTGTTTATAATAACAGTGATCAAGAAAAAGAGCCATATTTTTTTATTTAGACGTTTTGCTTGAAAGCGCTAAAAAAATGAAAAGAGAATGCGACACTAAATGCCTAAATGCATCAGTCAAGCAGACTCATTATTGTGTAGTAACACTTTACAGCTGAATGCTCAGTTCAAACAAATTTATTTTGGGTGATTTCTAAAGTGCATGTCAATAATTAATCTAAAATAAGTAATAAAAAAATTGAAAATTTATGCAGGGGTGGGTGTTTTCTTCTCCTCCTTTTGAGTAAGGGTTATGCGTTGCATACAGTGGGTTTATTGTCGGGGCTCAAGGTAGTTAATGTGATACTATTTGAGTGCTGACGACATTTTAAGACTATTTATCTACCATCGATTGCAGTTGTGATATAACAAGCTATCACTACACACTTAACTGTAATGTGTCAGTGTACAACATCACAACACAGAAAATCTATATCAGGCATACACATGTAGCTACTTCATGTATATCAAACTATATTGATAAACCCTACATTCTAAAACACTCTGAACTTAGCACCAATTACATGTAAAACATAATGATGAACAATAAAATACACTACATACTAAAGTGAATTCAAAGTTTTAAAATTTGAAAGTTGATTTATAAGTTAATTAAACTCGTGACAACAAAATATTTAAAAGTTGCATGTCCTCTTCTTTGTAGAGAATTCAGACACTCAGGATAATGGTTTTTCAGTTGAATTCTGAAAAGATTTCTCTAGCAGAGGAGTTAGAGACACTAAGAAATGTAAGTTATTGAAGTTAAACTTTGCAGATCAGCATCAAGCAAGAAACTATTAAAGACTGCAAACACCATGTGGTGTAAAATGAGGGAAGTTTATGATATGCAGTCTGTACAGTAGACGTGTCATTTAAAAACTGAATGTTCTGTTTCTCCTGTGCATGTAATGGAATAATGGAATAATCGACATGGCCAAAAGGCAGTTAGCATGTGTGTTAGTATCTTGTCAACAGCCTGTCACCATGCAGTCAATTGCAGCACTGATGAGTTTTTATCACTGGGTAGCATTTGCTGCATTTTTCATATGACAGGGTGATTCTCTGGTATTATGGACATGCTTTATCACCCTGAAAAAGTATGGTGGAATTATATTTTAAAAGGATTTCTCTTACAAGTATTTGTAAATGTATATGCGTGGAAATTGTCTGTTCTGAGATAGCTCAGTGAGCTAAGGGCTAAGCTAAGCCAAGGGCAAATATCCATGCATATTTTTAAAGCCAAATTATCTGTATGTTTTTTGTGTTTATTAGTTTGTAAAGATGGAGCTGAAATGCCCTATTTGTTGGGCCCTCGTTTTCAAGCCACGCAGGCTGTTCCCATGTATGCACATATTCTGTTGTGAGTGCATCATAACATGGTTGAGGTAAGAAGAAGTAAAATTAACTTTAACCCCTTCACTTCCTTGTGGAAGTGCAGTGCAAGTCGAAGTATAACTTAACACACTTTTATTAACTGGCAATTTTACCATAATTTGTAATGACTAAATTACTTTGGTTATGTAATGTTATATGTAGGTCAACAGATGGAATCATAGTGTTACTGATTGCACTTTATGTGCTAACTATGCCATTGGAAACTCACAGATGGTTGCATTTTTTAAGGCTGCTAATCAAACTGTTGGCAGCTTCCAATAACTGATTCTGAGCAGTGATTTTGTCATGGGAAATCCATTACATTTACAACATGTGGTAGACCTTTGAGATGGGGAATAGGTTTTTGCATGAAAGCCATCATTTGTGGCTGTTTAAAGTGGGCAAAACATTAATTTTAAGAATCATTTTAAAAGTGTTGAAGCTTTATGGTAAAAGTGAAAAACAGCTCACCTCCACCGACTGTCGGCCAATTGTCGGCCGACAGATAACCAACAGTTTACCGACAGGTTACCAACAGTTTACCGACAAGTTACCAACAGTCGGCTAGAGAAAAAATACTTGACTGAAACCTTTGACAATTAAAACCCCCAGGAAAATAAAAGCAACAAAGTCTTTCCAAAAACTTATACCTTAAAGCTTACCTTAAACACTGACCTATAACCCCGAGTTTTGAAGTTCAAATTTTGAAAAAAGGTAAAAAACGTGTCAGAAAAATTAATTGGCTACATGAAATGTTAGCTAGACTTTTCTTCTATCCAGCGAATCATCCTGTATAAAAAAAATCACTTTTGATCGCAGCTACATTCGTTGAGTCTTGGTAACCAGCAAATTTCTTGAGCAAATGGTTTTTTTTCAGCCCGGTTACAAAGGTTAACCAAGATGACCGCTTGTTTACAGATTCGATATCGTGTGATGTGTCAGTTCACTAACGTCTGTTTTACTCATGCACATAGCGGCATGAGTTATAAAATGGCCTCCATTTTTCTTTTTTATTATTATTATTTTTTGTGGTGTCACGATTTTGCATGCAAATTTAGTAATTAGTGAGTAATTGTAAATATTCCATTGTTATTTCTACAGAAGTAACTCCACTTGTCCAAAATGCAATACATCGGTCCGTTTTACATCATCAAGGCTAGATAAGGTAATGACTACTGATTCATTATTTGCTTTTTGCATGTACACAAAGGGTTTTAAAATAAGTGAAGACAATATTTGGATATTGTTCTAAACTATGGCCATACAGTTGATGGTTGTTAATCTAAATTTAATGAATAATTTTGTCATGTTATTTGTGCATAAGGGGTAGTAGTGTCAGCAAAGTTATGTTAAGAAATGGTTTTCTTGCCAGCTGAGCTTGCGAAAGATGCAAGAAATGAAGTTCTCACACACTGAATGGGGGTCTGGTACGAGTCAGGATATCAGGTGTCACGCTTTGACACGTGACTCAGTTTTTGTTTCTTGCCATATGTGCAACAGCTTTCCCACCCTCCCAGCCCTTGACATAGGTATTTAGGGTCATTGAAGTTTTTTTTTTCGTTTTGTAAGAGCCAGGTTTCATACATACTCTGTAAGTATTAATCGTTTTGCAATAAAGTGCTGTTGCATTCTGTGGCAGACAAATGGCATTCAGTGTGTGAGAACTACTAAACAAATGCAAAACTTTATTAAAAAGAGTTATTTACAATTGGCTATTGAAATTATTGCATATAAATAAAATATAAAACGAAACAAAAATGGCAATTCCATGTGGATAACGAGTCTCATGGCCATCTCCAACCAATTTCGTGTAATCCCTAAAACGCAAAGGAAGTTTTGAAGGAGATTTAAACGGTTTGATTTTTTTATCATCTGACCTACTACAGGACTTCAAGTGTCCCTATGTTTTCAATTTCCCTACATTTCCCTATATTGTTCAAAAATGTCCTATATTCGCTATAATTTTATTTAGAATTAAAATGTAAAAAAAATTATTGCTAAGCTCGTGAACTTTGTACTGGTGGATGTTACAAAAGCTTAAGCAGTGAATTTCCTGGGTCAAGCAAATAGTAAACTGGTAAGTTCAGTATGTGCAGCTGCTATTTAATGTACCAACATTTGTCACCAATGAACTGTGCATAATGCTTTCCGTGCAGGCATGAATGCATATGGAGAGGCATCTGAGAAACTAGCCATAGATATTTTCTATTGGTTGAAGAGCTCACCTTCTCGCAGAGAAGATTACATCCACGTGTTGAACGATCTGGGGCTTGATGACGAGCTGTTCATCCGGCATGTACAATGCGGGTGGCTTACCCTTATTCCTGCATTAGACGTAATATATCAAACATGAGACACAGTGTTTCATCAGATTTTCAAACACCACGAAGTGGGTTGAAAAACGAGGCACAGCCAAGTTTTTTTCAATCCACTTCAAGGTGTTTGGAAATCTGATGAAATACTGTGTCGAATGTTTGATATTACTTCTCAAACAAAATGATTTTAGAAGGAGAAATTAAGGATGCAAAAATGAGGAGTGTTTCATCTGATTTCCAAACACTCATTTAACATTAATTTCCTTTGTTTTTTCTTTTTGAATTATTAATGAGTTTGAGAAAGAATTTTCAAGAACTGGGAAGCAATCAAGAAATACTTCCTGGAAAAATTGCCTAAGCAAGCTGCACAGGAGAAGACTTTCAAGACCTTGGAGAAGAATGAGCGGTACAATCGTATCTGTAGAAAGTTACTAAACAAGTCCTTCCCAGCTCAAATCAATTAGAGAGGCCGAAGTTAGCGAAGAAACTCAACCTACAGTTGCCGAAGCATCCGCCACTGTTACATACACTGACGCCGAAACTGACCCCTTTAAAGATAGTATGGTATCAGACAACACCAAAAAGAGTACTAACACATCTGTACGTCGCTTAAAATCAAGGTACCAAAAAAAAAACATGGCAACGAGCTACAATCATCGACAAAAGTCTTTGGGACACTTCAGTAAAAAAGCCCTCTTAAACATTTCTTTAAGAACAAGAGGCTATACTTAGCCTATACTCATGGCATGAGACTCTAAGACGCGTTGATTGAAGTTACCAATTTTTTTGTGCTCGCTTTTAATATTTAATTTATTGATTCCCGATCAAATCCACACTCGTCTATTACTTTCCAAGTCGTGAATTATTTCTGTTACATTTGAAAAGAATACTTGAAAAAATAGGCAGTCGAGGACATGCTGTAAAAAGAAAATTGATAATCAATATAAAGACTTAGTTTTCCTGTGTTACTAAATCGTATGCAACCGGTGTAAAATGGGTTATTCCAGAAAAACTCCCCCCCCCCCCCCACCGACGGATGCAATATTTTTTTACCCCTCCCCTGCCCGTATTTCCCTACCAGGCCGACCAACCCTTTTAACCCAGATGCCCCCTCCTGCCCGGATTGCCATTAGCTTTTTGTAGGCCCTAAATAAAAAGGAAATCACATTCAGGAGACCCGGGATTTTTTTTAAAGTTTTCAAATCTTTGGTGAGAATTGCTATGAATTGGTCAAACATTTTGTAAATAAACGTTGCGTGACGCATTTACTAAAATCTCTCCGTGATTTGAGACCAAATCGAAATGCCGAAATGTTTCCATAACTTAAAGCTGGTTCTTTAAAAAATGCTTTGATTTTGCCATCTACAATAAGTTTTTGCCAGGCTTAACAGTTTCTTCAAAGTGTTCAAAGTGTCCCAAATACACAATTTTGCTTTATGCAAATTTTTATGTCAAATGTAATTTGATAGCAAGCAGTTTTTATATGACCACTGAATAAAAAAAAATATATTTTCTATAAAAGGTCGAAACTTTTGAATGAATTATACTGCGCGGAACCGACTAGCGTCTGCGAAAATATAATAAACATCACAAAATAATTCAATTCAGCAACCTATTTTTATTATGCTTTCTAAAATTTCCGACTTTTTCTGTGTAATGAATGCCAATCTTATCCGGAAAAATGATTCGCGTAATGCTTTCGCTAATTAAAAAAAAACAGTTCTGAATGGTCAAAGGTACGGAAATGAAATGCTGGCGGCGTTTGAATCATGAGTTCGGATAGCTCATGGTCTTCAAACAAACACTTCGATTCACAGCTGGGTTTTTCACTAAAACCTTTTTCCAAACCACGAAAACACCTAAAATAATCTTTGAAAACTATACTTGGTGAAACCTGTGCTTGGTAAAGCAGTAAAAAGAACGAGAAAACTCCGTTTACCTTTCCCACGGATCCAAAGCGGGCACGTACAAACAGAACCGTGTTGGGGTCTGTGTTGACAATCGAGTCGTCTAATCCGAAGCTATCAGAACTGTCTCATCGTACAGCAATCGGGTGAACTCGCACAACTTCGCGCTTCGAAAGGTCAGACTTACTTACACAGGTGACAACATAGTGGTTACTAGTAACCTAGTAACCACAAAAAGCAATAAAGTCAGTAAAAATCGACATTAATATGACACGCATTCCACAGTCCATAATCCACAGAAGTCCAGTCCCGAAGTCCAAATTTTTAATTAAATCTGATGGGCTGAAGTACGACGCTGTTTTGCCGTGTGTTTCTATTGTTCCTTCTTGAAAAAAGTCTTGAAATTACTCACCACAGGCAGCGAGGACTGCTCCGATCCAGACATTGTAAAGAATCGGCAGTAAAAAAGGGAATAAATTGACAATGTGCTTATCAGTGCGAGAGATCGATGTTTGGCATTTTTTCCTCGGAAGAACTCTGATTAAAAATAGCTCTTAGTTTTTTCAGAATCGCGACAAATTCGGCCTCAAGTTGTATGCTGTGTATAAAAGCAACGTTTACCTCGATGGGAGAAATACAGGACTGACTTATACACCAATAAGACCAAATGACGGAAAGTGTTTGTCATGCGCATGCGTTACTATCAAGCATTTGTCTTATATTTCAATGTACCATAAGAAAAGAAGCAATTTATATTTTAATAATTTAAACAAGATACGAAGACGTCCGACATAAAGAAAAGTTTCTTCTTTCATTCAGTCATTGTACTGCAAACCACGTTACTATTGAATGTTTTACAAATGAAGGCTGTACCACAATGAAGCCAGTCACTCTTGTGAAACTAATATATACCTGACGTGAACATTACTAATGCGAGTAGGGTTGTAGGAGACGCTGTCGTGACACTTCAGTAACGATGTTTTGCCGGAAGTGAGAGTAGCCGGAAGTCACCAAACAGGAAGTGTAAAGCTGTGAACCGGAAATGCACAATTTAAAATATGCGTGAATAAATTTGCATGCAAAATCGTGACACAAAAAAGAAAAACGGAGGGCATTTTATAACTCATGCCGCTACGCGCATGAGTAATTAAAAAAACATTTGGGCCACAGGGTTAGTAGAAACGATTACCTCACCCCCACCCACTCCGTCCCGGACAATGTTGGTTGGAGAAAACCATTTTTGAGCGCGGAAATCAACCTTGTGATGGGGGGAGGGGTGGGGGGATTTAGCAAGAATTTTTCTTGACGTTCAAGAAAAGGTTAGAGCGTCCCAAAAATATTGTCGAAGATTGTAGACCTCGACACTATTTTTAAGCAAGAAGCACCGCAGCTCCTTAGGCATTTCTTTATAGAAATACGACAAAGAACAAAAGAAAACAAAGGAAAAGAATGTGAGCCTGGTACTCTACAAACTTACCGCAACGGTTTACAAAGGTATTTTCTTGAGCGGCCATGTCCACCAGCACCGGACAACTTTGACATCGAGAAATCTTCAGGTGTTGAGTTTGAAGAGCATACTTTCCATCAAGAAAAAAAGGCTTGGAAACAAGCCAAATGCAGCTCAGCCAGTTGAAGTAAAAGAAATTGAGAAGATGTGGTCGTCAGGAGCGATTGGTTTACAAAATCCTTGAGCTTTACTCCATCTTAATCTTTCCTGGGCTTCCTTACAAGGACGCACTTGTGCACTGTGGTCTTCGTACTCTCTCGGATCGGCGCGCTTCAGCATGCACTAAGTTTATCCAGAGAGTTTGGGACACGGGTGTCCTTGCTAACCTGCTACCACAGCGCACAACTGTGCCCCATGGATATAATCTACGTTCAGGCACCATCAGAGAGGACCCCGCCATGGCCTCTACTAACCATCTTGACAAATTTATTACATATAGATATTCCTAGTAAAAGTTTCATGTTAATGTATGTATATGATTAGTACTTTGACCACTCTTGTAATTTAGCTGAGAAGCTACGAAAAGAGTAATTAAACTGATTATTATTATTATTATTATTATTATTATTATTATTATTATTATTATTATTATCTTGTTTGGTGGAATAATGTCACCCACCTGGGGATGCGAGGTTTTAAAGAGCAACATGACTGCCAGATGAGCGACTTTAATATCACTGAACAGTACATCGAGTACAAGGAACGCCAAACAAAGAACCGCCAGGGAGACGAAGGAACTGCGAGGAAACGAGCGAGAAAGTACAACAAACGGTGAAGAGCTAGACCCCTACCTAGCGTTTATTGAGTATGTTGGCCATCGTCTGAAAGGTGACGGAGTTCCTGACAACTTTTTCTTCACTCCAGTGGACAATCCAAAGTCCAGTGTCTGGTACAAGATGGCTCCAGTGGATAGAAATACACTGGCGAAGCAAATGAAGAGTATTGCCTCTCTTGCCTCCCTGGATGGCAAGTTCACAAATTCAAGTGGCCGTAAGACAGTTATCCAAACCTTACGCGATGACTTCGACCCTCTAGAAATTTCAGAGCTGACAGGCCATGCTAATCCAGAATCCATTTCCAGTTACAGCCATAATCCTCTGGATAAACAACGAAAGATGTCAAATAAGTTGGCTGGTTTCACCGCGAACAACAACTGCCGAGCGACGCCAGGCACGTTTTGCAACAGGTTTTGTTGACAGCTCTGCTCAGATTCAACCAGCCACCACGAGTAACACAGCAGCTGCTGTCGACACTTGTACCAGTCGTTGTATGGCAGGAGCAGTGGCTGGGTTGTTTACTGGAGGAACTTTAAATAATTCTCCAGTGAATATTTCCATCAACTTCCAGTCAAACGTCGACCCCGCAAAGCGGCCGCTCTCTGTAATAGAACATGATGACACGTACAGTTGACTGATTGACTGAAGTTTAAGCTTGAAGTTAAAGTTCTTGAATGAAGAACATAAAATTCAACATTTGAAAATTATCAGATTGTACTGATTGTAAAGCAGTTTTAAAAGTACTTACAAGTGATATTCTTTGAAGTATAATTCTATTGTTTTGAAGTTTTCTTCCACGTTCATTCAGTGCCATTCTTTTTTTGCGAAGCCAATGTGTTTGAATAAAGAAAAAAAACGCGCCGCCGGAGTGCGATTAGGGAGCTTACGAATTGACGACTTTGGCACGACGACGCCGTTGGATTGCGTGACATGCCTACTGCGCATGATTTTGTGGGAAGTTGCCGGCGTCGAGCCAAAGTCGACGACGTTGTTTTGAGCAAATTGACGGCGTCGCCAAAACAGCAGAACGTGAGGTCAGTTTTAGAAGTTTTCTCTCGTTAATTCAGGGGATTCTGCCAGATAATTCAAGAATCACATCAGGGAGATGTTCTTGACATAAATGTTTCTGACTTTTTGTCTGTTTTCATTCAAGTAACGCCCCAAAATATCAAGTAGAAATATGGCAAGTGAAACAAGTGAAACGCAAAGTGACTCAGTAATAGTAATTCAGTAAAAGTAATTCAGAAATAGTTAAAAATTAATAGGAAAATATTTTACTGGAAGCCGGGACTGGAAGCAATACACGCTGCTAGATTTCAAAAAGTTAAGCTTGTAATTCGATGAGTTTTTTTATTCTTGTCCTGAGTCGTCTTTTAGCCAGCCTGAAGTTGTAGAAACACAAATTTGTCTCGGCTGCTATGCAAGCGAGCAGATTGATTTATAGGGACATCTTACATAGGCTTGTAAATGCGTAAATGTCGGGCAATTTTCGTTTTCTAAGCTTTGTCTATTTTTGGTCGCTTCGGCTGTTAGGATAAGTCTGCCGTAGATATTTCGCATTTTAAACAATTCACTTGTCCAGCTGTCCAAGAGATCCAACACCGCCCAACAATTTGTGCGCGCCCACCAACGTCGTCGTCTTCATTAGGAATCGTAAATTCAAATTTCTGCAGGACGGCGACGCGGGACTATGACGTGACCCAACGGCGTCGTCGTGCAAAAGTCGTCGATTCATAAGCTCCCACACGGGAATTTTTAAGAACACGAGAGAAGTGCAGAGAAGCACGAGCCAAAGGCGAGTGTTTCTCGCACTTCTCGAGTGTTCTTAAAAATTCCCAAGTGCTTATTATCTCAACAATGCACGAGAAACAAGTTTTTTATTTCTTTTATACAATAAAAACGGTTATAATGAACCTTACGTCACGCGCGTGCTTTATCGAGTTATAATGAACTT
Source organism: Cladopsammia gracilis (assembly GCA_022457155.1). Classification (NCBI taxonomy): domain Eukaryota; kingdom Metazoa; phylum Cnidaria; class Anthozoa; order Scleractinia; family Dendrophylliidae; genus Cladopsammia; species Cladopsammia gracilis. The sequence goes on from JAJGOT010000387.1 coordinate 89,150, forward strand.
GGTTTAACCAATCATAGCGCGCGCATTTCCTTGAGTATTTTATAATGAAATATATCACAATTGCAATTGTCATTTTTCCCAGATTTTGTATTTCTTAAGTGTTAATTGACAGTGTAAATTGTTTTTAAAAATACAACTTTTCCAGGGGCGGATCCAGGAATTCCTGAAAGCGGTGGTTGTACACCTTAATAACTTTCGACGCCATCGGCGTGAATGGCGAGCGCCGCAGGCGCGAGCTTCTAGGGGGGTCCGGGACCATGCCTCCCAGAAAAATTTTCCGATTTTAACCTTTAAAACGCCATTTCCAGCATTCCTGAGACTCGAAAAGCATTTGTGAAGGCATGATATGAAATCTGGAGTTTACCTTATTTCTCAACCAGAAAACCAAAACTAAAAATAATGCATGATTAAAAGGGACAGCAGAAACAACGATAGTAATTTGTCGTTTTTCTACATACCTCGTAATCGAACAGTGTAGCCTGAAAGAGTCTTCTTGGATGAGCTTTTACAAAGCCCTCGCGTATCTCGTCTACTCAAATTTCTCAGAGTTATGCATAGCAATAACAGCGAGATCTGAGAGGCACTCTTCAGGCATTGTTGATCTGGAGCAGGTCTTGATCTGTTTCATGAAGGAAAAGGACCGCTCAGCTTCAGCACTACTGATTGGTAGGGTGCATGCAATGAGGAGATGACGATGGACCTTTGGAAAAGCATCCTCGTCACACGCACGAAGTGCTAGTAGAAGATTGCTTGGAAGTTCTTTCTCTACAAACTGCCACATAGTTTGCCATCTTCGCAGCTCATTCCCAAGGGATTTCACTTATGTCCAGAAATGCACGTAACTCGGACCTTGGGCACTTCATGTTACACACAATTATTTGTAATTTCCATATGACTTCATGTTTGACAGAATTGCTTGTGTTTAGGTGAGAATTAGGGCTAGGGGACACTTCATGATGTCTATCATAAAGAGCATGAATCTCATTAGCGTGCATTTCTGGACATACCTCGAGTTTCAGTAGCCAATCAGAGCACGCCAACAATGTTATTCACTGCTTCTTCCACTTCTACAGTACCTTATTGACTAACAATGCTTTTGCATCAAGTTAGCATAAAATCAAACCCAAATTAGATAAATAAATAAGATACTATCTTGATATGAATATTATGTTAAAATCTAAAAATAAAATCTACCAAATGGATAGTTACATAATATCATAAAAAGGGTAACTTACAACTACTATGAGTCACTTGTCAACTGTTTTTGTATATACTATAGAAAAATTCATTGCCTGACGAGTGAATTCCACGTTTAATTTCACGCGAAAAACCATGCATTTCGCGATTCGGGCGATATCGGTTTTTCAAGTGAAATTTAACGTGGAATTCACGAGTCAAGCAATGAATTTTTCTTGAATTGCATAAGTAAAAGAAAACACACATGGCTTTTTTTTCTTTGTTTATCTGTCACTCGGTTTCTTCCGCGCGAAAAAAAGCCATTTCAAAACCACTTGTCAAGAGCCAGCTAAGGGATGGACCATTTTATTTTTGAGGGGGGGGGGGTTGGGCAATTTTTGCTTGGTAAGAATTTTTTTTTCGCCTTTGGGCTGTGCAAGAATTTTTTTTTAGTACCTAAAGGTTGTGCACGAATTTTTTTTTCCATTTTTTTTTTAGTCTTCATATTTAGTATCACCAAAAATGAGCATTCCATAGGGTATGTCTATACAAGATGGTACATGTACCTCAAGCAGTGCTTTCTCTCCAGGCCGATACTGTCAAGCTGCATTTAGTCTATTCAGTGTTACATGTTGGGTTACAAAAATAAATATAAAGGAATTCTGTTCAGCTGAATTACAAATGTTGTAAAAATGCTTGGATCTTTTTATCCGATGCCAGGAAATTAGTATTGAATATCTTATCTAAAACACAAATGTTGTCTTAAGAAAACACCTAGCAAATTTTAATACTTCCCACCCTCTTACAGTAACAAAGCCTTGACATAAATGCAGCTTGACAGCATAAAGCCATGTGGAGTAGCTGTGCCCCCTAGTCTCAATCCACTTCCTGGCTGTTGCCTCTCCCACGGTCAATGATCGTGATGATCAGTTTTTGTCCTTTCTAAAGAAAACGTCCCTCGAAAACTTTAAAGATGCTTTTATTAAGCAAGGTGTAGAGAAGATTGAACATTTACAGGATATAGACGAGGAAGATGCGAAAGAATTTGGGTTAAGCAAAATCCAGCTAAAGAGGTTGAAACGGGAGCAGGGGCGGATTTAGGGGTGGGCCGAGGGGGCCGCGGCCCCTCCTTTTGCCTGGGATTATTATTATTTTTTTAATATTTTAGTTAGCAACGTCTGTCAGATGGTATTTTGCAGCTTTTGCTTTGTTTCCTGAGATATATTTCCTTTATTATCAATTTGAACATTATCAAGCGTTGTTCGAATCAACCCGCCTTTTTAAACAAGTTTCAAGAATGTTTACAGAAGCACCATGGGAGAAGACCGCCTCAACGCACTGTTGCTGCTCTTTGTTCACAAACACGTAGCTTTAGATTATGGTGCAATTGTTGACGACTATGCCAAGCGTAACCAGAGAAGGATGACATTAATCAACCCCTTCAGTGACTCTTCTTAAAGTCATTTCCACGGGATATTTCGTTTGTTTAATTTGTTTTTGAAAAATTATCTTAAAATCTGTCATCCGAAGCCTTCATTTTTGGTCACAAATGTTCCCAGAATGTATACAATATAGCATTAATTTTCCGGGGGGAAATGTTGCTGCTTTGGCGCGAGGTTGCGCTCTCGCCGCAATTGCTGTGGCTCATGTTTGATTTAATATTATTGTTAAGTTGGAAAAGGTCATGTCATTCATCAAAACAGGCATCATTTTAAAAGTGTTTATTGTACTTCTTTGACAACCACACCTGTATTTTATTAAATATTTCAGCATTTCTTGTTCAATATGGAATCCAGCAATTGATAAATTTAGGCGTCCAGAATGCACCAGATTTTATCTCCGAGTACTCCAATTATCAAAATTTTTCGGGGGAGCATGCCCCCGAACCCCCCCAGATTGTCACGCCTTTGGCGCTCCTGATGGGCGCTAATGCGCCCATATTGTCACTATAAAAATTGCTCCGGCCCCCTCTTTATACATTTCCTGGATCCGCCCCTGGGGAGTATGCTCTTTGGAACGCAGAGAAGACAAAAAGTGCACCACCATCATCAAATGCTACATGTTCTACTGGTACCACATCTTACAAGCCATCCAGTTCCTCTGTGGTGCTGTCCTTACGGTCCGGATTTAAGGACTTTTTTCACACCAGAGATGGCCAAGGAAATATCGTGGTTTCTTCAAAAGCCTTGAAGGTTAAATACCAGAACCTCTGGTATGATAACCCACTGAACCCGTTTCAAACTTTCTCAAATACATTTATTTTACAAATGGCAGAATACAGGATGCAGTTTTCAAAATCTCTTAGAGAATGCGAATTTCCCTGATGATTGCCTCAGCACAAAAGTGTGCATTATCAAAGTGGACCCCATATTACAGAGGCCAAAGCGTTTGGGGGCTACATCAGCAGATGTGTGAGCGCTACCCTCAAGTTCAAAGCTGCTTGGAGGCTGAAGGTGGGCAGGAAGTCCCACGGAATATGTACGATTCCCTGTGCAAATTTACCGAGGGCATAGAAAAGGCGCATAATTTGGCAAAGGAAGCAAGGCAACAGTGCGATGAGCAGATCGCATTGTGTGGCACCCCTGTCAAAGAAGGTGAGCATGAATACACTTGTTATATAAAATATCAGTTTTTATGTATCCATTTTTTTTTTTTTTTTTTTTGGGGGGGGGGATTTTGACACTTTATTAGTGTTAACAACTCTTTACAATTTATAAAATACATAAATAAACAATAAAAGTTACAAAACAACTAACAATACAAGGTTACAACTTAAAACAAGCTATTTGGATATACTTATTTTATTACATATTATAGTTCTAAAACCACAGATACACAGTTTTTATGTATCCATGCATTCACAGGAATCACTTTAACAATAATTTCTTCAACTCCAATAGTACATGTACTGAGATGTATATATGAAAGTCATGTTTTTGTACCGCGGCTATCCGCAGTACGTCAAATATATGAATTTTATATATTCATCTCATATCCTCTCCATCTATGGGTATATAACGAACTCACAAATGGCCAAACTCCTTGGCTTGATAGCTCAGTGGTAGAGCGACTGCACCGGTATCGCAGAGGTCATGGGTTCGAATCCCGTTCAAGCCATAATTTTTTTCAGGCTTGCTTTTCTCAACTGCTTTAAGTTGGGTACATTACTGTGAAGATATTTCATTTGCTTAAAAATTACATGTACTGTTTATTAATTTCTATATTCACACCGTTATAGGCCTCCTTGAAACTTGGGAATTTTATTCCAAGCTCAGGCCCAGTATCCTAAGTGTTGAAGGAGAGATTGGCACCATTTTGGAAAGGGCAAACCAAATGGTCCAGATAGCTAGAGGGAAGTTTGGCTCTTCAGCTTCTCATGTATCTCTGCTGAGGAAGCGCAAGAAATCAAATGAAAAAAAAAAAAAAAAAAAAGAAGAGTAAAGCAGGCGCAGAAGCAAAAACAGTGACAGAAGCAGAAGCAATGGCAGAAGGAGGGGCACGGGCAGAAGCAGAAGAAGTGACAGAACAAGGGGCAGAAGTGGAAGAAGTGACAGAACAAGGGGCAGAAGCAGAAGAAGTGACAGAACAAGGGGCAGAAGTGGAAGAAGTGGCAGAACAAGGGGCAGAAGTGGAAGAAGTGACAGAACAAGGGGCAGAAGTGGAAGAAGTGACAGAACAAGGGGCAGAAGTGGAAGAAGTGACAGAACAAAGGGCAAAAGTGGAAGAAGTGACAGAACAAGGGGCAGAAGTAGAAGAAGTGGCAGAACAAGGGGCAGAAACATAGACACTATAAGACATTACAGTTTTTGTTATTTAATAAATATATATGAGATATGTTGAAGATAGCTGAAAGTCATTTTATAATACAAGTTATATTTAAATATAAATGATATTTTAAGACATGATTTTTATAATATACCAGATTCAGTGAAATGGTTCAAATTTATGTTTTACTACAAGAAATGGATGGAAATGTTGTATTTTTGATATTTATGATATGAAACACAAAGAGGTGAATTATTTTACAAACAGTTTAACAGCATTTTTGGTCTGTTAAGAAGCTTCTATAGAAGCAGAAGAAGGGGCAGAAACAGACACTATAAGACATTTTTACAGTTATTGTTATTTAATAAATATATATGAGATATGTTGAAGATAGCTAAAAGTTATTTTATAATGCAAGTTATATTTAAATATAAATGATATTTTAAGACATGATTTTTATATTATACCAGATTCAGTGAAATGGTTCAAATTTATGTTTTACTACAAGAGATGGATGGAAATGTTGTATTTTTGATATTTATGATATGAAACACAAAGAGGTGAATTATTTTACAAACAATTTAACAGCATTTTTGGTCTGTTGAAATAAAATTGACAAAAATTACAGATTACCTTTTATTTGCTCTAACAGGATCCTACCAGTAGAAAGGCTTGCTCGAATTTTTTTTTTCCCCTGGCCCACTGTGCATGATTTTTTTTTTGGTAATTGCCCAACCCCCCCCCCCCCCCCCCCCCAAAAAAAAAAAAAATAAATAAATAAATAACATGGTCCATCCCTAATAAAAAACAGGCTAAAATTCAACACTGTCACCAACTTTATTTGTTGAATCCCGTGATGTGACATCAATGCCGTTTTGAAGACAGGAAAACAGAGGCGGATACAGGGGAGGGGTTGAGGGGGTCCCCTCTGAAAAGCATTTTTTTTATTTGTTTGACTCTTCATAAAAATAATAGAATAAAATTGTTTTATACGTAGTTGTTTCACTTCCACCAATTAACTGATTGTCCAGTTAGGAAAAGATAATGTACATTTCGCGACAGTAGGACGTTAATATGTGAAAACATCATGTCGGATCCAATCGATCATTAAAAAAAATCTGTGGCTATTCCCGTTCTCGATTCCCTGATTATTCAATTGCAAGACCGATTTTCTGACGAGGATCGCCACGCCTGCCACCTGTTTTATCTAGTACCATCAATCATAGTCAATACCACCCTGGAGCTACCTGATGCAACAGAAGGCATGTCGTACTGGGAGAAAGACCTTCCATTTCCCAAATCCCTTGAGGTATGTCCAGAAATGCACGCTAATGAGATTCATGCTCTTTATGATAGACATCATGAAGTGTCCCCTAATTCACACCTAAACACAAGCAATTCTGTCAAACATGAAGTCATATGGAAATTACAAATAATTGTGTGTAACATGAAGTGCCCAAGGTCCGAGTTACGTGCATTTCTGGACATAAGTGTGAAACTCGGGATAGCAAGAGCCATTTACCTCCAAGCCATTTGCGTGCGAAAATTGTAATCGTTGAGTGGAATAAATGAGCTAAAAATCATCATTTTCGGTGGCCAGTGGTGGATATTTATCTCGCTGCTTCGCAGCTCGGAAATCCACCACGAGCCACTTTCACTTTGGTGAATACCGGTAGTTGTTTATAAGTATCATCACAAGTTTGCTAACAACACTGTTTGAAATTTCAGGTGCTGGATAATATATCAAACAAAATAGCGGAAGCGGGCCTTTCTGCAGAGGAACTCGGAGATCGACAACGTCAGGTTTGGTGTATGGTGGCCGAGGACTGCCACTGGGTTTTCTGGGCATTTTTTCTTTTTTTAAGCAAAGAAAATGCAAATAAAATGAAATGTAAAACAAAAAGCAAACTGAAATCAAAGTCAAACTCGATTCAGATTAAAATCAAATAAAATGTAAAACTAAAATGCAAATAAAATTAATATCAAATGCAAATGCAATGAAATGTAAAACAAAAAGCAAAGTGCAAATCAAAGTCAAACTCAATTCAGATTAAAATTGAATGCATTTTTAAAAGAGAATGTAAAACAAAAACAAAATCAATTTCAAACGAAATTCGAAAAGCAAGTGAAAGTGAATTTCGCCGTGGCCGAGCGCTGCCACTACCATCATGCTACGCGCGCTTAAGAGCGTCTGTCTGAGAAAAACAGGCAGAGGTCACGGATCGGGGTCGGCCGATTCCTTCCATATTTTGCCAGTTTGAAACATTCGATCAGTGATGTTCAAAGGCAGCATGCTTAGTTTTTAAAAGCTTTTAGTTTCCGAGATCTGCCCAGCCCCCAAAACTGTTATTCTAAGCCATCAGAGCCTTGATAAAATCATTCTCAGTTCAAGATACGAAAATGAAATATGCAGGTACACAAAGTCAATATTAAACACTTAATGACTGGCCCCGAGGGAAACAGTGGGCGCGATCCATTCGTGTACCTGATACGAAAATTAAATATGCTGGTACACAAAGTCAATATTTGCATATGCTTATTTAACCCCATTTTACAGTTCTAGTTTTCTCCTCAGCGGTGGTTATTTTGCGAGCCAAAGGGTTCCATAGATTCATCAACATCCCGTCGTTCTATATCGCTAAACCTTTTGCGCTATACCTTTTGCGAATCTCGATGTTTCCCTCGACTTCATCTCGGGAAACATCGAGATTCTCGGGAAACAAAATTCACTGTTTCCCTTGGGGCCAGTCATTAAGTGTTTAATATTGACTTTGTGTACCAGCATATTTAATTTTCGTATCAGGTACACAAAGTCAATCTTTGCATATGCTTATTTAACCCCATTTTTACAGTTCTAGTTTTCTCCTTAGCGGTGGTTATTTTGCGAGCCAAAGGGTTCCATAGATTCATCAACATCCCGTCGTTCTATATCGCTAAACCTTTTGCGCTATACCTTTTGCGAATCTCGATGTTTCCCTCGACTTCATCTCGGGAAACATCGAGATTCTCGGGAAACAAAATTCACTGTTTCCCTCGGGGCCAGTCATTAAGTGTTTAATATTGACTTTGTGTACCTGCATATTTCATTTTCGTATCTTGAACTGAGCATGATTTTATCAAGGCTCTGTTGGCTTAGAATAACAGTTTTGGGGGCTGGGCGGATCTCGGAAACTAAAAGCTTTTAAAAACTAAGCATGCTGCCTTTGAACATCACTGATCAAATGTTTCAAACTGGCAAAATATGGAAGGAATCGGCCGACCCCGATCCGTGACCTCTGCCTGGTTTTCTCAGACAGACGCTCTTAAGCGCGCATAGCATGATGGTAGTGGCAGCGCTCGGCCACGGCGAAATTCACTTTCACTTGCTTTTCGAATTTCGTTTGAAATTGATTTTTTTTGTTTGTTTTACATTTTCTTTTAAAAATGCATTCAATTTTAATCTGAATTGAGTTTGACTTTGATTTGCACTTTGCTTTTTGTTTTACATTTCATTGCATTTGCATTTGATATTAATTTTATTTGCATTTTAGTTTTGCATTTTATTTGATTTTAATCTGAATCGAGTTTGACTTTGATTTCAGTTTGCTTTTTGTTTTACATTTCATTTCATTTGCATTTGTTTTTAATTTTATTTGCATTTTATTTGCTTAAAAAAAGAAAAAATGCCCAGAAAACCCAGTGGCAGTCCTCGGCCACCATATTGGTGTAATAGACCTTATTCACTTGGGCGTAATGTTTACCCAATACAAACCTCTTGGGAGTTAAATTCCTGAACGACATCCATATTAATGTATCTTCTCAAGCGTTAACGGAAAAGAAAGAAATAATACTCAAGGGAATGGGTAAACAAATACACCCAAGCGAATAAGGTCTATTGAAAGTCAGACAACATTTTGCTAATAAAAAATAAATGCTACTAAAGTACCACAATTATTCACTTAACATGAAACGCAAAGACAACTGAGACCAATACATGAATCACTGTTAATTTTGAAGTCTTCTAATCTTACGAGTGAACAATTTATTTATTTATTTATGCAAAACATTTACTTAACAAGCGCTTTGAAAGGTTACAACACAAAGGAATACATGACAAGATGTTACAACTATACACACTACACTAGACATTCCGAGACTGGGTTGGCATTGGCGATTTCAATTTTTATTTATAGTCTGAAACTGCACTAATCATTTGGTAATTTCAATAGTTAAAAGTATGTTTTAATTTATATAATACTTATGTTTTATATAGCAGAGGGAATTTTTCTAGATGAGATCGACAGTTAAATTTATCTACCAATTCTTCTAAAGATAGGTTTTTCTGTGCTAGTTTTTGGATATATAGGTAATATTTAGCTAAAAGGAGAGTACCGTGTTTTTAAATAAAGATGATGATGATGATGATGATGATGATGATACAGTTTAAGTTATTGGTAATCACGTCAGTCTTGGAGGAGCTTGTGCCGAAGAGAATTTCCGTTGGGGATAAGCAGAAAGAGGTGCCATTTTCTTTGTTAAAACCACTTAATAACTTCCAAGAAAAACTCTTTAGACCAGTGACAATTAAAAAAAGTGTGAATAATGGAATCATTTTCTCGACCGTAAATGCATAGCATATCATTTTTAATACCAAATAAATACAGTTCTTTTTTTGTAACAACTATTCTGTGCAAAAGTTTGAAGTAAAATTCTCTCAGCTTGTATTCCCTAGAAATATATTTTACACGACTAAAAAAAGAGTCAATCAGCACCATTAATTGTCTGACTGTAAATCTCTCTCCCACTTTACGCTTGCCTCAATACTTGCTTGTCCTTATTTATCAAAAGCCAGTAGTAATCCCTGTTTTTTTAATTTTAAGTAAATTTATGGTAGTATCCCTAGACAGCTGAAACTCATATTCTGAAAGAAGAATAGTTTTATCTAGACATTTTATCCTTGCCTTAATAATGAGGGTCTGAGTTATTGCAGATACAACTTGCATGTATGTTAGGAAATTACAACTCAGTTTGTTTTTTCGGATGAACTCAGCGTAAGGGAGAATTTTGCATCCGCCTTCAACAGATCGTGGATAAAAATAATATTCCTACTGAACCAGCTCCGATAAAAGATGGTTTGACTGTTAATTTGAATTTCTTTATTACTCATGCGCATAGCGCGCATGAGGTAAGGTTCCGGCTTCGTTTTTCTCGGTCATTTTTTTTTTTTGGTGTCACATTCGGAGTAATAACACACATTAAAATATTCAAAATGGAAAGAGAAGGAAAAAGTTATCCTTTTTCTACACTACAGCGGCTTCTGAGCCGCTGTAGTGTAGAAAAAGGATAACTTTAAGCGACGAAATCTTGCTTCGGGGAACTTCATAAATTTTATTCAATGCGGAGCTATTTCTTTCGAAGAAGCGGAGTTTTAAAGAATTATCAAGCAGTCGAGTGAAGCCGAGGTACTTTACCGTAAAATAGTTAGATTTTTCGATGGTAATTTATGTTGATATCAATTTGTGATTGACTTTTTGTTTGTGTTCTCGTCAGTTGGAGAAGTTGTTTATAAAACACACTCAAATTCAGTCGTAATAATATCCGATATATGTAAACAAAACAAGGCCTAATTTTATAGTTCTAGCTACACGCGCGTCGCCTCGCTAAAATTAAAAAATAGCCCGGTCGTTTACTGATTTCATACACCTTATTCCAAAATGGCGGGCAATTTATTATTCTTTTGTATGGATTTCAATTAGCCCTCTTTGCCTCATTTTCGCGCAAAAATTCTGTTGTAATTTGCACACGCTGACGAGGCAACAAGGGCTAATTAACATACATATAAAAGAATAATAAATTGACCACCATTTTGGAATAAGGTGTATTGCTTTTAAAAGCAGTCTTTTCAAATGTAACGGAAAGAAGTCATGGTTTGGGAAATAAAAGATGAGTGTGGATTTCATCGGAAATCAATGAATTAAATATTCAAAACGAGTACAGTTGTGCAATCTTATATTACAGACGGTCGCGTAGGGGCGTAATACTGTTTTTGAGAATTGTTAAAATTGAAAAATAGCCCAGTCGTTTACTGATTTCATTGCTTTTAAATGTAGTCTTTTCAAATGTAGCAGAAGTCACTGTTTGGGAAATATTAGACGAGTGTGGATTTGATCAGAAATCAATGAATTAAATATTCACGACGAGTACTGAAAACGAGTCTTGACGTGTTCTTTAGTGTGTCACGCAAAATTCGTTGAGGGGGAACGGGTGCGTGACCCATTTAAAATAAACCGTATATCTTTTTTATGCAAGCGCATGAGTACAGGCTACCAGTGTAGCCTTTTTGTTATTAAATAGGATCAATTCCTGATCGGATTCTGGATTATTAGATGCTTTAAGTTCAGAGAAATATAGTAACATCTGCTTGTAGAAGTGCGGGAATTTTGCCTGCTCGAGAAACTTTTCATCATAGTTACAGTGCAATAGGAATTTTAAGCCACCATATTTATCGAAATAATAGTTTGGGATAACCTACCAGGATTCACTGCCCATTTGGTCGTTTATTAAAAATCTCAAGATCCATGCCAATTTGAGTGATTTGTCGTGGTCTTGAAACATGACTTGCGATTGATTTTGTCTTTCTTGTTTTTCCATATAAATTTAAATATCATAGAATTAACATCTTGAATGCATTTTTTAGGGATATCAAGAATTGAAGTAGAATGTACTAGCTGCGAGATGCCAAGGCTTTTAGTTATAAGACATCTTCCAAATAGTGTAAGGTTTCGGGACTGCCAGATGCCGTGAATAGTATCTATTTTTTGAATTTTTTCTTTTAAGTTGTATTGGTGTTTTTTTTTTTTCATCATTGGATATGAGTATCCCTCAGGCTCTTATCGGAACAAAGCTAATTAAAAAAATTACGTGACAAAAAGTTTACAGCTGATGGAGCGAGCGAGTGCTCATTTGCATATTTGCCGCCGTCTTCGTCTCTTCGATAAACAAGTGCTTTGTACTGTTTGTCTTTATACGGTAATGCAATCCCTTGTATGCTATTTTGCCCGACTTCTGGTTCAAAGGTGTAGGTGAAAACTCGGCAGGTGTTGTAGTTTTTATTTCCCTACTTGATGATGACACATAAAAGCATTCCACACTTATTTTTTATTTTTATTTATTTATTTGGGTTCAAGAAGTAAAGAAATAAAATGAGACATCGTGTACAAATGAATGGAGTTAATCGTAATAAATAATAATAATAATAATAATAATAATAATAATAATAATAATAATAACTGTTAATTAGTAAATTTTTACCTCGATAATGATTTTCTAGATTTCTGATTGGTCCAACCGCTACCGATTTGAGTCGTTATTGGTTAATTTGCCCAAATATGGAAAAATGATGACAAATTACGCGAAAAAAATTGTTTTCCTCGTCGCGGAAAAAAAATGGCGACATTCGGGGAGCACGTGCACGTGCACGTGCACGTGGCGGGTAAATCTTTCCTCGTCCGCAATATAATTTCCACAATTCTAATGTTCAAATCCATAACCATTTCGGCTAGTCCGATTAAAACCTATTTTTGAAGGAAACTACTTTTGAAAGAAACATTCTTCTCGATTTCGCCGCCTGTTAGCATGTACTCGCTTTCGATTTGCGAAGCAGTCATGTGACACTTGTTCACTGACGTGACAGTCGTGTGTTTTTTTGTAGCGGAAATATTTTTTTTTCAATTTCCGGTTTTTTGAGTGTTTGAAAATTTACTAGAACAGTTATTCACTCGGCCTCGCCGAATATGAGCTGATATATATAACCAACTCGGCGCGGCGCCTCATTGGTTATATATATCAGCTTATATAAGGCTCGTCCTCGATGAATAACTGTTAATTATTATTATTATTATTATTATTATTATTATTATTATTATTATTATTAGGAATATTGTTATTATTATAATTGGTCATTTTTAACCCGTGAATACGCGCATGCGTAATGAACGGGTTATCGGTAATGGAGACAGATATGCAAATAAGTCGCTCGCTCGCTCGTTCTTTCCATCAGCTATAAACGAAGTGACGTTGTTAACAAGATCAGCGGGAATCCAGCGATAACAATAACTAATTTGATAATAAATAAAAGTTTTGAAACTGACCTGTTAAAACTTTTATTTATTATCATTATGAGCACTGATCGCCCGAACAACAATAACTAATTTGTTGTAAACGAATATAAACAACAATAAGCTCAAAGATGTCTCGCATTTCGAGTCTTTAATGCGACATAAAATCGATCTAGAAGGATTTTCTAATCGAGACATGCGTTTTGATGCGTATCTACCTTTAAATAACAAAATTTAGTCTCAATTGGCCACATAGGCTAAGGCGCCGGATTTGCACTGGGGAGGCCCTGGTTCGATTCACGTCTGTCTCTCTTCTTTTTTTTCCTTCGAACTGCACATTACGAAATTCATTTCCTTTTTTTGCGTTCGCCCGCGGTGACTCTTTTTTTTTTAAACTCGAACTGAAATTATGAAAGTTACGAGACGGTAAACCTGTTTTGCTTTTGTCAAATTTGCATTGAGCACGTTGCTTCGTTATGAGTAGAAGGAGGGAGAGAGAGAGAAGAAAATGTGTGAACAGTACTCGTGGTCTCGCCATGGCCCAACTGCCCGCCTTCATCTTTCAAAGATCAAAGGAGTGGTTGCGTTGTGTTTTCCAAGGGAAAGCGGCAGAAACATATTGAGGTTCAAGTGTAAAACGAGGCGTCATACATTATTGAAGACCCGAAACTTGAATCGAGGTACGATACCATCGAATAATGTTATTAACATTTCGCTTTTTGGTCGCGACCGGCAAGTTAATTACGAAGGAATATGATTGATGAAGTTGTCTTTTTTTTGTAAACAAAAAATATTGACCGATGCTAGAGTGTTTTCCTTGTTATATTTTGTCTTCCCGTTTGTGTTATTCTATTATGAGGGGAATAAGTCGAGGGGACTAAGGCGAGGGGAATATGTCGAGGGGAATATGTTGAGGGGAATATATAATCCTTTGTTTTGCTATTGTTATCAGCTATTGTTTTCAGCCCCGCCTCTCCCCTGTTACAATCAAAGCCGCACCCAGCTTTTCAGACACTGTAATGAACGGGGTTATGTGATATATTCCCCTGAAAAGAACAAAGAAAACCGAGCTAGGTGGAAAATAATAATGCAAAAACGATCTTTGGACTTTGAAGGTAAATTTACTACAAATGCTCTGATATCAGACCATCTTATAGCAAAATTTTTACATTGTTTACTTCTTACAGGCGTCCTCTTGCCCAGATCCCACAAGATATGATCTTTTAGGTAAGCCTTACAAATGCCATATCTAACCATCAAAAACTGCGTGTGTGCAAAAAATATTACTTTGTAATGTAGTTTTTTTCGTAAGTTGCACTGGCTTGCTGTTAAATTTATGAATACCGTGACAAAAAGCGCTTGTTTTCACTTCTTGGCTCCAGTTCTCTCTTTGTCGAAACGCCCAACTTATGTGCTTGTTCCTTGTTGCCTTGAAGAATTCAATTGAAAACTGACTTTGCACTGATGAAATATTTTAGCCACCTTGCATTACAACATCAATTATTTGTTAAAGTAGATAGCTGGTAAAATTACACATAGAATTTTAGAAAGTTCAAAAAGACAGGGATTTTTCATATGGTATTTTTTCCCTATGATTTTAATAATTGACGCGCGAAAGAGCCGTTTCATCACGGGCACCAAAATGTTTTGTAGCTCTATAATAACTTTGTAATAAAAAGAAGTTGTAAAGTGAAAAAATGACCCTCGCAGTTGTGTTTGTAATTAAAGCAACCCGCCGCATTACCGGTGCGATGTTCTACCAACTGAGCTATTAAAGCCAAACCCGCGACATAAAAGGCGGCTGGACTGTCCAACTCATGCAAATGAGCAAACTCTATTGTTCTTGCTCATTTGCATTAGATTCGGCGTTGGGCTTTGACCTTTTTATACCGCAGGTTCGCCTTTAAGGTGCATGTTCGATACAGTTTTCTGGAGACCCTACTAACATTTTTCAATCGGCTTTTAAGCGGTCTTCTCCAAGTCAGAACAAGGTGAAATTTTCACACTGACTGGTTTTGAATTGAAGTTTGACCACATTTATTTTCTGGTAAATCGATATTATCATGACGACGATAAACAAGAAACTTAGAAATCAGTCAAAGTGAAATTTAGCGCGTTCAAGATTTCGCATTGAAAAATCCCATATAAACATCTTAAATATGGTATATGGCATATACACTCGTACACTATTTGCTTAGCGTGCGTTATCATAATTTTTCAAATAAAACAAGTCGCGTTCAAAACAACGGTCATCAACCTGATGAAGGGCCAAGCCCGAAACGTCGTTGTTAGAAATTAACTTGACACTTTCCAAAACATTTTATTTTATTTTTCCAATATGTTTGTTGTTTATACACCACTTTCATAATGGCGGCCGATTTATTTATTCTTTTATAGGTATGTTAATTAGCCTTTCTGGCCTTACTAGCGTGTGCAAGCGTCTGTAAAATTCAAAAGAATTTTTGCTCTTAAACGAGGCCAATGAGGCTAATTAACATACATATAAAAGAATAAATAAATCGGCCGCCATTATGAAAGTGGTGTATAAGTGTCACGCATCCTTGGGAATTCAATTTTTGAATTCATTTGTTTTGTTATGGCATATATATTTTGCAAGAGTAAAAAAATTCTGTATGTTTGAATTTAAATAAATCTCAATAACATTTCAAACCTTACTATTTGTGTACTGGTATTAAATTGATCAAGAGATTAAAACTGGTTTTGTGAAATTACTTAATGATAGTGTCAAAAAGTAGCTTGATGCCATGTTTGTAAACCTTCAAAGTTTTGTTTACTTACTCTTTTGCGATCTTGAGAACTACCTTTTTTCTTAACATGTTTTAAAAAAATCCATCGAGCCGTTTCTCAAATTTTTGCAAAAGCGATTAAAATAAAAAATTCCCCAAAAATTGCACGTGAAGCGATGTTAGAAAAAAAAGTTAGTTCTCAAGATCGCAAAAGTGTAAGTAAACAAAACTTTGGAGGTTTACAAACATAACATCAAGCTACCTTTTGACACTATCATTAAGGAATTTCACAAAACCAGTGTTAATCTCTCGATCAATTTATTACCAGTATACAAATAATAAGGTTTGAAATGTTATTGCGATTTATTTGCATGGTTCGTACAATCTTGAAAAGGTCTTGAATTTTAGCAGTCGTCTTGAAAAGTCCTTGAATTTGGTTAAGTCCTTGAAAAGTACTTGATTTCTTCATTAGGTCTTGAAAAGTCCTTGAAATTTAGGACTTTATGTACGCCCTATCACTTTTCTGATAAATTAAATGATTTTGCTACGAAAAATTTGACCACCAGCGACTTTTAAAATCCGAAAATAGCTACCGAAAAAATGTCGGCATAATACGTGAATGCGTACATGAAGCAAAATTGTAATCTTTGCCTCGATTTTATGTACCAGGGGACAAAGTGTTTCGATTTCCTAAATAAAACTTAGTCCTTGAAAACTATTTTTTGTCCTTGAAAAGTCCTTGAATTTTATTTGTCTGAAGTTGTACGAACCATGTATTTGAAACCGAACATACAGAATGTTTTTATTCTTGCAAAAAATATATGCCATATACCATATTTTAAGATGTCAATGTGGGATTTTCAACGCGAAATCTTAAACGCGCTAAATTTCACTTTGACTGATTTCTAAGTTTCTTGTTTATCGTCGTCATGGTAATATCGATTTTACCAGAAAATGTATCTTGCCAAACTTCAATTCAAAACCAGTTAGTGGTGAAAATTTCACGTTGATCTGACTTGGAGAAGACCGCTTAAAAGCCGATTGAAAAATGTTGGTATGGTCTCTAGAAAACTGTATCGAACCACCTTATGCAACACAAATTGGGAGCACCAGCTCAAAATTTACCACCAAGCCTCGTCTGTACGACATTCCTTGATAACGTTTGACAAGTTCACGTTTTTTAGTGGGTATTCTTTAAAACTTTGCTCTTTATAGAATACACTAGATTGTCACAGGTTTAGACTTCGAAAACCAGGCTTGGAGGTGAAATTAGCTAGTCTGACGTAAACATGCATAACAGCTATTGTGAGTTTATGTGTCCCCGTGAAAGTGATAGAATGACAAATGAGTTATATGAATGAATCATATATAACTGCGGATAGAGAATGTAAAGTGAAGAAGTCACCCTCGCAGTTGTGTTTGAAGACGGCTGAAAAAAATTCAGGTCTGAATCCCTGAATTTTTGAGACGTACACTTCGCACTAATCTTTTTTATGTACTTTACCGGTAATTTAGAACTTCCAGGAACACAAGATCTTCCAGAAGAAGCCCTCCTCTAGAGGTTGAAAGAAGTAATAAGGCTACACTCAAGGAGTTTGACCGTGTCGCGCATAAAGCCCTGTAAGCGCTCAGTTCTATACAAAGCAAACACTGGCACAGACACTTAAGTTCACGTTTATTATTGGATAAACTGATGTTAAAGAATCTGACCCACCCAGTTTGCATTGCGCGCCTACGTTGGTTCATCCGCCATTTTCAGGGCCCCCAAAAGTCTATACTGTATTGTAGATGAGAAATTCACTCGTGCAAGAGGTGATATGCTTGCCCAAATATGGAATAGAGCCGTTTCATAACAATAAGATAAGCGCGTAATGCAAACTGGGTGGGTCAGACTCTTTAATGAGACCTGAGATAATTAAACCAACCCTCACTGCCTGTATGTAACATTTTATTACATAGTCCACTTGTTAATTGTATAGCATATTGTCACGCAAATCTCACAGAGTACAACAATATCTGTACTTCTCCGTACTCTTTCAAGGCCCAAGTCCAAGCATATTTTCTGTAATTTCTCAATGCCAAGGTCAAGCCTGACATTGATTTAGTTGCCTCATTTACTATGTATCTATCAGTCTTAAGGCAAAGTCCAATGTAAGGCAATCTTTGTAAGATGTTATCAAACAAAGGTCCCAGTCAGTTCTGTCATATTTTACTCGTGCTCTTACCTATAATGTAATAGCGCGTGTCCCTCTCAGTCATTGGCTTCCATTGCTTCGCACCGAGCATCATTAATATCCCCCCCCCCCCCAGCCCTCCCATGCCTGGTACCTTTGTCTTTTTAAGTTTACCAGCCACAAGGTTTTTTTGTAGCAGAATTGTTTATTAACTAGAAATAGTGTTCACTATGGCTGCCCCCGCTTTTGATAACCTGTGTATGTGATGTGTATTGAATATAAGTACTGGTTAACATCCATGTAAGTAGTCGACATATTTATCTGTAAATTTGACAATGAAATCTGTTACAATCATATAGTATTGTATTAATATTCTGTGTAACAGCAACATATTAAACATATTAAACGTATTAAATTCGTGTAATTTTTGGAAAAAAAAAACAGGTCACCAGAAACCATTACAACAATAACCAAACTTGCAACAATGTATTTGTAGATAATATAATGATCTGACAATATCGATGCAACTCTGAGTTTTCAGTGTTACAAACGTTTGAGTCGAGATTCATCATTGTGTTCTGAGATATTTGCGATCTGTTGGATCGACGAGTCTGTCGACCCCGTTGCTGATTTGTGTCTGACAAACCAAATTTATTCAGCACTGTTGAATGCTTTTGAATTCAAAGAAATCACTGAAGAGTCACTGAAGTGCATGGCGAAACGCGAACTCGTAGATGCAAGACCCTCAAATGCTGCAAAATGCGGGTGTGCGGAAAACTCAGACCCAGCGAAAAACTCAGACCCAGGGGAAAACTCAGACCCCACGAAATTACAAAAGAAATAAACTTCACTCATGATCAATTCTTTTCACCTCGCTAAAAATGTTTTATTGTCACGCAATCACCCCACCAGTGCAGATTTACTTTGATTCAATATGCTGCCAGAACAGTTGAACTGTAATTTAGTCGTCGACAGAATGCACTTCCTGTTAATTGGCAACTGAAATAACAAGATAACAGCGAGATATTTATCTTGCCCGGTTCATCGTTGTCGATCAAACAGGGAAAAACTATAAACATGGTTTAAAATAGCAGCCGGCACTTCGGTTACTTTTCACTGAAAAAATTTAAAAAAAAGAGTCGCGAAAATTTAGTCAAATTTAGTCAGTTGTATTCATTCATAGTTATTCATAGTGCTAGACAGAACGGATTTCCCGTGTTTGCGAGTGTAGAAGCGCTCAGATTTGTCTACACGAAGTTGCATATTTTATGCTTGAGCAAACACCTGAAGAGAGCGCCATTCAGGAATCGCAACAAAACACGTTAATTTAGATGAATTCCGAGGCTGATATTATACATGCGATGTGTCCAACAATCTCGTGGGGTCTGAGTTTTCCGCTGAGTCTGAGTTTTCCGCCGGGTCTGAGGTCTGAGTTTTCCGGGTCTGAGTTTTCCGCACACCCGCAAGATGCTGCTAGAAGATGGCGAAGCTCGAAGGTGACGAAACGCGACCACGTAGTTGCAAGTACCCGACACCACCGTGCGCGCTTGCTAAAATATTACCCGAGACCACCGTGCGCGCCTAGTTTTGTCAAATCGAGAATGCTTCGCCCACTACAAAGACATTTCTTACTTTTTCAACAAACATTCTTTGTCCTTGTATGTATACACCCGGGGAATGCTACGGTGCCTCCTCGGGTTTTGGCCTCTGGACCAAAATCAAAACCCTGCGGGGGCAATAAATATGGCGGCAGGGAAGTGCAACCCTTGGCTGCACTTTACCCCACAGTAAGGCTTAGCCCTTGGAGACACACTTTTTCTGTTTCAAAACAACAAAGTCCAGATGAGAAGTGCTATGTTTTGCACTCTCCTTTTGTTGTCTGTTCAGAGATTGAACAAGTTTTCTATAACTGTTATCATTCATACAATTAATTACTAGCTTTTAATTGTCATTTGC
Source organism: Cladopsammia gracilis (assembly GCA_022457155.1). Classification (NCBI taxonomy): domain Eukaryota; kingdom Metazoa; phylum Cnidaria; class Anthozoa; order Scleractinia; family Dendrophylliidae; genus Cladopsammia; species Cladopsammia gracilis. The sequence continues at coordinate 109,064 of JAJGOT010000387.1, forward strand.
TGCAGGAAAAATGTCATCATCACTTTAAAGATGGTGGCTCTTAGGGAAGTGGTCTTAATAAGTATACTCGACGAGGACCCACCCTGTGTAGGGGTAGGGGGTTACACAAGATACCACCTATCTAATGAGCCTAATGGACACATTTTTTTGGCCAGAAAATCAGAGATGAGAGATTAATATTCTGTTTGCATAAAGCTTGCATTGCTAGTAAAATGGCACAGTAATATTTTTATCTTTCTCTCAGTTTCTACTCCTGATAGAATGGGGGCTATTACCCTGCGAGTAGTGGATTCTCCTACGCCGAGCTACGCCGAACGAGAGACAAACCACTGCGAGCATCCATTAGCTTTTCCATCGAGCATGCGCAGCCACGTGACGCCCCACGTGATGCATTTGACGTAAGTTCCTCTCGTTTCGCGGGAAAAAATATTTCTCGTGGCAATTTAATGGTTCCTTGCGTAGAAAACAAAAACTTAAAATTATCTTCAAAGGAAGGGCGAAAATTTTAACTACTTTGTCAAGTTTGGCAGACTAAACAACACTGTATTCAATGCAACGATCCTTTCTATCGAAAGTTAACGATAAGATGGGTCTAAAATCTGTTTTTGTTTGTTTGAACGGTTTGTTTACATCGAACTGTGCTATGCGCGCGCTAATCACGCCATCATAATTTGAAAAACCTTTTGGGCTAAAAACTTAGCAAGTTTGCGTTATTTACCCTTTTTTTTTTTTTTTTTTTTTTTTTTTTTTTTTTTTTGACGTTTGTAACTTGGAAAAACTTTAAAAAGATGTTCTTTCGAATTTGTTTTGTTTCAACCAGCAATTTATGGCGTGAAAAGTCGGCGTTTTCGAAACTTGATTAAATTATAGCGGAGCACTCGCCGGGCTGAAGGCCTGGCTGCGCAGCCCCATACTCATAGAACCTATGCCCGTCATTTTTCATGGTCATGGCTAGCGGAATGTTTCGCGGGCGCGTCATGTGCTGCCACCCGCCCGCCCGCGTTGGGCAATTTTGAAACCAAACATTCTCGTCCCCAGAGCCACTTGGCCCTCTTAACCGCCGGAACCTGAGTACGAGGGCCAAGGGGCTCTGGGCTCTGCTCATGCTCAGGGTTTTTTTTTTCAAAATGGCGGACATGCCTTCAACATGAAGAACACGGTGCAAGAAAAGGCAGGATTCTGGCTGTCTCATTTCGGAAGTTGGACGTTTATCTTTCGCGAGGAGTAGTTAGATGTTATCGTTAAACTTTCGGCAGATATGGTAACAATCGTCGTGATCAGATGGAGGATTTTTGGCTTATGAATACCCGCTGAATTATCTTTAATACATCAGCTGACTTTTAAACTTATCATCAATTTATGGCTAGTCTGGCCGATTCCGAGATTTTTTCATCCACAAGTCAAGGTATAGATATAATTTAAGACTACATTTAGAAATTTCTGGGCTATTCTAGGAATCTATTTGAAATGTGAAGGTGGATTTCAATCGAGATTAAGTAACAATCCGTGTAAGAAGTAGGCAATTCTCTATTTTTCCGCTGCATTTCGCTTTCCCCACATAAGAATGTTTAGATTTTCGTACTGAGAATACGTCAACCTATGGACAACATGGTTTTGAAATAAAATTCCCTGAAACTTTATTTTGACAATGTAAGCTTATAGAAAACAAATCCATGCATGCATGTGAACCGGTTTTAGCGTTTTTAACTCCTTGCCGTGTTGAAATTCCTAAAAAGTGATTTTCCCAGAAGAGAATCATCCTATCCTTCAGCTACAAAAAACAAAACTTTGAATTCTACAGTATGCAACTATTTCACGTCTGAAAAGTTTGGACGGGCTGGCCATCGATCGAGCAAAGCGACTTCAAACTTTTAGAAACGACGCTTACAAGAGATTGGAGTGGATGGTTGATTGGCATCTGTCCGGTAAGTTGAATTGTCCAGCCCCCTTTTTACAGCTTAAGTTGCAACAGTTTGTGTATAAAGATAGATAAAGATCTATGTATCCAGCCGCTGTGGTACTATATAACTTTCTTTGTTCAAACAGGACCATTTTACTTTCCTTTTCACATGCAAAATCAGTTACCACCGCGATGGTCGCCATTTTTTTAATTTGCTGACTCCGCCTGGCTTGACACGCTGATTCATGAAAGCGAGTCTTCCGGAAGTCCACCAGCTCACCGGAAAATGTTTTCGCATGGTCCGTATAGTTACTAAAAATAACTTTTTTGCAATTAAGATATCCCAGCCAACGCCCCTAGACTCCCTCTCTGTCCAATTATAATCTCTTGGTCTTCCTTCATTTGCAAGATACGATTTTTCTTTTAAAGAATCCTTCCCTTGCCAGTAGTTCAATTTAACAGCTACTTTGGCAATGCTATTAAATAACAGAATAAAAGTTCCAAAATTGACAATTCCCGTGTAAAATTTGGTCTTTTCATTGTTACCTTGAAGATTTTCTACTGTCAACGGAGGAAGGTTTACTTGCACCCCAACGTCACATGTTGCTACCTCAGTTTGGATATTTTTATCCTCCGTACTTGAGCAAAACTGGGTACCGGTATCAGTTCGACGTTCTTTAACAATGGCTGCAGATATGGGTATATGGGCAAATAATCGTGAAAACTATCCTCAAATTTCGTGGAGTTGCAAATAGTAATCTTCTTAACAACTCCGCTGTCGTCAGATTGTTTTTCAAGACATATACGTTTTCTTGCATTTAGCCCAGTTTTCAATGGTAATCCCATGGACCTGTCAGGCAGTGGCCGTTTCGGGGTTGGAGATTTTGGTAGTGGCTTTGATGGAAACAATGTTGGGACTTTGCACCAAGGTTTCGGCCCATCAGTTCCTTTAAAGTGAAGGCTGCATACTCGTGTTCCGGCTTTAAGCTTAAGTTTTTGCGAACAGTTCGTAACTTCCTAATCCATTGCCGTCTTAATTTTAAGTCGAGAGGCAGCCTGTGTAATGTCACTGGCTTTCCATTTACAACTTTCCCTTTCCAACTGTGACATAATGGCACACAACAATACAGAGTACCACGAGGGACCCGGACTTTTGATGGTGACGCTGCCCGCGTTGCTGGCGTTGGCGGCGTGCAACTTAAATTCAGCTTAACTCCGGCTCGTTTCGCATTTTCAACTCAGACAACTAGCTCGTCTTTTGTTCCAGTGACTTTAAGTCCATGAATTCGAAGCCAGTTTTGTAGCTCAGGCTTCTTCCATCTCTTAAAGTCGTCTGTTTTAACAGCTTCGTCGGTTTCCGCCAGTTTTCAGACTTTTCACGCTCTGGGAGATCTGTACTTACCAAAGCCTCGCTTTCACGATACTTCTGCCCAGTCTCCGTTGCGCGCGAATTATCCTGTGAAAGGGCTATTTAAGCTTGAGAGCCACTTACCGATTATTGGTAATTCTAGAGAGAGTCGAGAGAGGATATGTTGGTATCTCAGCGCCACAAGAGAACAGAATTTAAACAACGTCTGAAATGCACTTGAGTTAACAAAAAACGAAAGAAATTTAATGACAGATTTTCTCCCAGTTTTCAACCCGTCATCAGAAAGGTTGGCTCCTTGTTCTTATTTATCCCGCCTGTTTTTTGTCTAAGCTTTCCTTTACATTATGAAAGCATCTTCATGCGTGCGAATCTAACATGGCAGATATACAATGCAAAAAAGGTTACTCCAGCACTCACCTTTTAGGCTAAGTAATGGTTGCTTAATATTGAAAAAAAAACAAGGTTTGAAAAAAAGGTTACTGATAATGGTATTTTCTTGACAAGATTGTAACCTGCTATCAGTGCTATCAGGCCCAATTTTAGCAGTGCTCTTATACCCGCGGGAATGGTTTTCCAAGCAAAACGAAAATATAGCCTGTTCACAGGTTGGGTGAGATGAATCACAACAATTTTCACTACCCTTTTATTAATTTACATACATGTACAGCACCAGAGACACATTAAAAGAAATAAAGCTTTTTTCTATTACTGTGTCATAGAATGTCATTTAATTTTTTTTAATGATTTATTTTATATACACCTGTACAACGTTCAATACATTATTAACAATTTGTTGTTGCTCTCGCAGAACATAACAGATATGTACACTACATGTCATAGTCAAATTATTTTGATCACAGTCTTTTCTTATGCCACAAATACTACATACCAGACCAGTGGCGGATCCAGGGGGAGGGTCGGGGGGGTCAGGACCCCCTATCAGACCTGTGTCTCCCTTGTGGTTCATAAAAATAATAGAATACAATTGTTTTATACGCAGTTGTTTCACTTCCACCAATTGACTGATTGTCAAGTTTTTGACTTAACAAATGCTTTTCGACTCTCAGGAATGCCGTAAATGGCGTTTTAGAGGGCAAAATCGGAAAAAATTTTCCAGGGGACATGCACCCCGGACCCCCTTTCAGAAATTCCTGGATCTGCCCCTGCAGACATGCCCAAGGCAATCAACATTGACAATATTTTTTACAGCTTTGTACAACAGGTATGATCTTTAAAACACAGCAAGAATATCGCTGCACTGAAAGATAGGAAAAACCCTGTAAATATTTACAAGTTCACTGCAGTGTGAATATAAACAAGTACCTGTACATCATATACACTGTACTTGCTATAACTATCACTGTTACAGTTTTAAATTTTGTTACACAATAACTAATGCTTCACTCACTGGCATATTAATGACAGCAGTGATAACTGGAATGCTGTTACCCTGATGCAAGACAAAAACTTTGATAGAATCTGAAATGCCCTTATCACTAATGCATTCAACAAGTGTTTCATAAGCATACATTAGCCCTGGAACTAACAGGGGGACAGTAATACAAGGCTTTGACAGCGCATACAGTGAGTCATCAAACTGAAAAGTGATGAGCAAATTTGTTGATGGTACACTGGATGAAATATTTTGAAGGTTCACTGTCAGTTTAAAGGCTGGACCAATGCCATGAACTTGTGCTGAGAGCTTCAGTGGTTCCGTGGTTGAAGATGAAATCGGGTTCAAACTCTTCTTCAGTGCACTAACATAGGCTCTTGCAGACATCAGCCTAAGGAGATACAAATCGTGTTGGAACATTCTGTGCATGCTACAAGCACTTTCCCGCTCACGCAGGGTCTGATCAACAAAGAGCTTTGTCTTCTTAGGGACGTTGAGCTTGATGGATTGTGCAGGGGGTGGACCAGGAGTCATGTCCTTCCCTTCAAAGTTGGCTGTTCTCTTCAAGATCTTCACATACAATCCTCCACCTTTGGTGATCAGAATCAAAGAACTGTCCTCTCGACCAAAGCGACCAAACTTCATAGCAGAGACAGGTTCTGGCATTTTCAATGTATTCACAAGATACTTCTCCTTGTAAATCCTGACTTCACCATTGTTAAGGGCAACCATGACTGCCTTGAAGCCCCTGGCTTTGTGGTCCATGAGGCTCATGGTGGTGATATTGCTGGGGAGGTAAACAGTCCACAGTTTCTTCCCTTTAGTTGAGTAACACACTAAAGTGTTATCCATACAGCCCACAATAATGCTCTTTCCAGTGCGTTCCAAACCAACTGCCTGGGCTCCTAGCTCAATGCAAGCTTTCGCCATTTTACTACCTCTTTTCAGCGTATAAACTTTACCATCACGGCAAGCAACAACAATGCGGAACTCAACATCAAACAGGCCGTTAACTGAGATGAACACTGGTACACTAGGCAGGCTCATTTTTGCAAGAACAGTAAAGGCTTCGGGATCCAGAATGAACACATCCGTACTCTCTGTGCCGATCACCAGGCAACTAACAGCGTCGTCATCAGCAACACTTTTTTTCATTGTTCCCATGCAAGTTATCACAGTTTGCCGCTTCAGTGGTGCATGTTTGTGGATGTTGGCAAAAGCTTCCAGTTCTTCTGGCTCCAAAGAAAGTAGCTTCAGTGAGCGAACTGTTAGTAATCCTTCACTGCCTTCATTCTTCAAACTTTCCAACATCTCTCGGAGCACAAGAATATCAATCTTGTCTTCTTTTGCCTGGTTCCAGAGATCTTGCTCCACAGCATTAACTTCCAGAGCTGGTAGTGTAAACTTGAAATAAGGCCTCAAGTTTTTGTACACATAAATGAACGGGCCAGATGCTACAGCCACAGCAGGGGTGCGAGGATCATTTGTGTCCATGTAGAATGACACCAGAGCTGTTGGCAGATCGATGATGGCACTCTCCATGAACAAGCTGGTACCTTTGAAGACCTTTAGTTTCATATCAAATGTCCCAGTGCCCAGGTCTGCCACTAGTAACTTGTAGTCTGAATCGGCATTCAGGTCAGCTAAGGAGATTGAAGTGGAAAAGGTGTAGAGAGACGATACTGGATCTTGGTGGGCATTCAGCCAAACACTCTTCTCAGGAGATTCTTCATCATCCCTACAAACACAATTTTATTTTGACATTTAAAGGGGCAGTGCCAGAGGGATTTGGTGTCATTTCAAACCAAAAAAATGTTTTAGTACTAACAGAAACCAAGTAATATGGTCCAAAAGCAAAAGCTATACTGTCTAAATCGTCCCTATCACTGATCTCCATTGAACAACATGTATCAAGATTGAACGCAGCTACAAATTTTACCAATTGTGGAATTACTCGCTTAAGCTACCACACAAAAATGTGTACATTTTGCAATTTTCGTAACTAGTAGTAGCAGTAGTAGTTAACCAGGCGCAGTCAATCGATAAACTGATAATCGATAACAATCAATAGCAATTGATATCAATCTTCGATTGATATCGATTTCCGATACCACTCGATAGGAATCGATAAAGAACAAGAGGCTCCAAGCAGCCTATACTCATGCGCATGCGTAAGAAAGTTTTGATATATTTTAAACATGATAAGAAGATGTCCGACATGGCGAAGAGTACGCCTTTCATTCAGTCATCGCAGCCCCCCCAGCCCCTACCCCTTGTACGCCTATGTATATACCTAACGTGGACATTAGTAATGTAAGTAGGGTTGTAGGAGACGCTGTCGTGACACTTAAGTAACGCTCTTTTACCGGAAGTGAGAGTAGCCGGAAGTCACTAAACAGGAAGTGTAGTGGCAAAGCTATGAACCAGAAGTGCACAATTTAAAATATGCGTGCATAAATTTGCATGCAAAATCATGACACAAAAAATAAAAATAACAAGAAAAATGGAGCCGAAACCTTACCTCATGCCGCTTCGCACATGAGTAAAAAAAGTTGTGAGTTCGATTGATATCTATTTCCATCAGAAATCGATAAGGATTGGTTTATCGATTGTTATCGATTATCATCGATTTTTATCGGAAACTATTTTTCTACAAGTTAGAGATTTCTACAAGTTTTCTACAAGTTAGAGATTGACACGATGTGTTTTCTATGGTTTTATTGAGTCATTCAATTGTGGATATGCAATGCAAATATCAACAAGCTGATACTAAAAGAACGTGAACAATAACAGAAATAATTTGGCATTTTTATCGATGTTAAGCTTCAGCGCGGTTCAAAGAAGAAGAGGAAGTTGCAACCAAAGTAGCAGTATGCAACCCTCTTGTCTCACTATAGCAACGCATACTTCTCCAGGGACTCCTTGGGATTAGTGATTGTTATTGATTACTGTCGATTGCTATCGATTATTATCCATTATCTCAATCGATAACAATCGATAATAAATTTTTTCTGTGAGTTCGATTGTTATCGATTACCGATTTCAATCAATATCAATCGGTGATTGATATCGATTGATATCAATGGTATCGATTGATTTCCGATATCGATTTCTATCGATTGACTACGCCTGGTAGTTAAACACGATCAGTAATTAAAGCAATTAACATGCTTGAGGGGTCGTGTACTTGTCTATAATAAAACAAGAAAACATAATACCTTCATAATATTAACTAAGATTAAAAATGTACCATGATTTGAACGGGTAACTGTAACTGCTGTACTTAGAACACCTGTTAGTGTATGCGTTGCTAGGCGAAATCATGCACATTAATTTATGTCATTTACCTTCATTTATCGTTCTTATCAAGCAACTATGGCTAAATCAGAAAGTTTATTTACAAGGGATGAGGATGAGGATCTAAGCTTCTCGAAACAAACACTAAGTTTCCATTCCTGATAAGAAAAGCAACCAAAGGCTCACTTGCATGTTTATAAGATCGTCGGAAGCCGGGAAACATCGATCGCAAGACAAGATCAAGGCGTCAATACAGAGCACAAATTCACTTAATAGAATACTACAATTGATAAGACAAAAAATATTTACCTTTGGCCAGATTTATCCACGGAGGAATCTCCCAGAGAACTCATTTTTGGCGATGTAAAATAGAAGATAATGCCCGACAACAGCAAACAATTTTGCAGCAGATTTTTTTCTCATTTTTTCCTTCACTCCCAGGTAACTTTGCGAGTAGTGCTCGTACCCAAGCCTCTATCTGATCACAGTTGAAGACTGGAACAGTCGACTGTTAGCAAGGAGCATCACCAGATCTCACACACGCAGGATTTATCGCAATTGTTTTTATCACAGACGCTTGCAAAATTAATTTGTGTACTAAATTTCTTTAAGCTTGACAAGATGAAAGTTACCACAACACTTGAAGGCGATCAAATATTTACTATGGATGTCAGTGAAGATCTAGAGCTCGAAAATTTCAAAGCTCTTCTCGAGATCGAATCTGGTGTTTCGTCGACCCAAATCGTGATTTTTCACAACGGCGTTCCACTTCGAGATGATAAAAAGACTTTGAATGGTCATGGGATAAAAGAAGGCGATGTCCTATTGATGCAACGTGCTATACTGAACACGCAACCGCTCCCTCCGTTATCAGGTAAGCTTAACGTTTTATTAAACTGTTGTTTTATGCGATTTTTGTAAACCAACAAGTTTTCCCAGCGACTTCCGGCCGGGCATCTGTTGTAGTAACCAGAATGCCGTGGAAAAAAATGAATTTTAATTTTCTGTCTTTGAATGTGAAGTTATTTTATTGAAATATCACTTCCAAGGCAAATTGTTTTCAAAGATGTGTTAAATAAAAAAACACGTGCATTGCATGTTGTGATTGGAATGTATGACATCGTTCAATTAAGGGGCGGACCATTAGAAATCTTGGGAGGGGGGGTGACAATTACCAAAAAAAAAATCCTGCAAAGGAAAATTGTCTAAAAAAAAATTCCTACAAGCAGTTGACCATAAAAAAATAAAATCCTGCAAGCTAACCGGCTATATATACATATATTTATTTATTTATTTATTTTAAACTGCCTCAAAGGTCTATCTGGTACATATACCGATATCTTAATTTAGTATACATGTATACTGAAACAGTGGATAGCATTGTTGGCGCGCTCGGATTGGCTACTGAAACTCGGAATATTCACCTCCCAGCAATTTGCGCGCGAAAATTGTAATCGTTAATTGACAGGAATAAATGAGTTAAAAAGCATCATTTTCGTTATATTATGTCACTGTTTCAGTATATATATCCACCACTACCCGGCACCTTCACTTCGGTGAATAGTTGTTAAATAACCAAAACCTTGTTTATGTACATATTTGAAAACACTGTAAACATCATGAAATATGTAACCTGCTCTACAGATTGTCCAACCGTCCCGATTTCGTCGAGATTACCCCGATTTTGCTTGAAAATCCCGAATCCCGACCAATATGTGATCGGGATAGGAAAAATCCCGATTTTGACATTCGGTTCTGTCATTTTCGTCAAATTCTCGTAATACTTACTATACAAAAAGACGAAATTGCGTATACTTAACTCTGATATCCAGATAAACTAAAAAAACAGCAAGAAATATAAAATGAAATCGAGTACTTGTATGTGGAGCCACACAAAGAGACGCAAAGCGACGAGAAGCCACATCAATTCGCCAAACATTTTTGACAGAAATTGTTGTCTCAGAACACTAGAAATGGAGTTTCAGAGCATCAAGATTTCAAAATTTTCTGGTGGGGCATGCCCCCACACCCCCCTAGCGGCTCGCGCCTTCGGCGCTCGACCACTCCATCTCAATTCTTATTTCTCCACATATTTTATGCAACGGTTCGACAGTCTGACTTGAATCTACTCTCCAGAGTTTAATACAAAAAATGAATTGGGCCAAGTATAAAAAAAATTGGAGCTTGCACGCATTTATAAAGAAAATCTGAGAAAAAAAAAAAACCTGCAGGCTTGCACCTCCCCAAAAAAAAAATCCTGCAGGAAACTCAGGCCGAAAAAAAAATTCATACACTGAAAATTTTTTGACCCCCCTCCCAGGATTTCTAATGGTCCACCCCTAATGATGACGATGTGAAAATGTTAATTTAAAACTCTAATTGAACAGAGTTTGTGACTTGTAAAAATCAGGTTGTTTGATTTTTTACCCAATGATAGCTTTTTCTTAGAATTACATTTAACAAACAACAAGGGTACACGAGTAAGTTTTAAAATATTATTTATTTTGTCTTCATAAGAAAATTCAATTATCCAATAATTTATTATTTGTTACTATGCAAGAAATTAATCATTTATTGAAACGTTTCTGATTGAAAAATAGCATTCAACTACCAGGGTTTTTTTAATATACATATGTTATAACAGAAATCTGCCCTAAATGAGATATTTTACAATAACTGAAGTTATTCTCGCATGCTGATTGGTCAGTTTTTGTCATCAATAAGAGTACAGACACATAAAATTTAAATTTATGCAAGATGTCATCCTGTCAATTTTTTAGCCGATGAAAGTTATTTATTGTTATCAGGTAGCCAATGAGAAAGCAAGAAAACTTATTGACAATGATAGCTGATTGAGCAGCAATTTGTCATGTTTACCTTGCGTTCTCTCATCATTTAATCCGTTTTTTTTTTTATGGTTTTGGCGTTTTTGTTATTGTAAAAAACAAATTGACATCAGTTTTTTATGCGTCTGTCCTCTTATTGGTGATAAAATTATCATAACATTGTCAAAGTTTGCTCCACAGCACTTTGACAATGTTATGACGAATTTTATCATCAATTAGAGGACAGACGCATAAAAAACTGACGTCAATTTGTTAAGTGTCAGGGATGTAGCTAAGAGCCGGTCACCAGCTACTTTCACCACCTGAGGGAGAACTTATCACCGTGTGAAATTGCACTAGAAAACAAAGACTTTGGGAGATTTTGAAGGTGCACAAGCCAGAAATACCAGTTGGACTAGTAAATGAGCCGGCATGTTTTCTTAGCTACACCCATGTTGTGTTGTCAGAAGTTATAAAATTTTCTACCCTCATCGCCAGGATCTTCTCCTAAACACCCAATTTTCCAAACACCAAATGTCTTCCAGTCAAATCACTATAGTCCAAACCTCTCCCAAACGCCCAATTTTCCAAACACCAAATGTCTTCCAGTCAAATCACTGTAGTCCAAACCTCTCCTAAAACGCCCAATTTTCCAAACACCAAATGTCTTCCAGTCAAATCACTATAGTCCAAACCTCTCCTAAAACCCCCAATTTCCCAAACACCAAATGTCTTCCAGTCAAATCACTGTAGTCCAAACCTCTCCCAAACGCCCAATTTTCCAAACACCAAATGTCTTCCAGTCAAATCACTATAGTCCAAACCTCTCCTAAAACGTCCAATTTTCCAAACACCAAATGTCTTCCAATCAAATCACTATAGTCCAAACCTCTCATTTGCGACCGCAACCACGACCACTTTAAACTCTGGTGGTTTGAATTTTTCTATTGTTTTTAACCTCTGGTAAGCAACCACTCACCCATATTTTGATTGACTTTCCCCTTGTTTAGGTGGCGCCCCATTCGGTGGTATTAACTGGGGTAATGTACAATTACCTGGTCGGTCACGTCCACAGTCAGCACGCAACCAAACTGCCCCAGCACAACCTCAGCAAGCAGCTGTTGACACAGACAGCCCTGAATACATTAGAGACATGTTCTTAGCTGACCCTCATCAGCTTTCACTGCTAAAAGAAAGAAATCCTGAGCTTGCTGATGCACTGGTGAGTGGAGATTTACAAGGATTTGCTGCAGTGCTTCAGAGACAGAGGCAAGAAAGGGCTGATAGAGATATGCAGAGAATTCGCACTATGAATGCCGATCCATTTGATCTAGAGGCTCAGAAACAAATTGCAGAGGAAATCTGCATGTCCAATGTCAATCAAAACATGGAGATAGCTATGGAGTACTCTCCAGAATCCTTTGGTAAGGTTGTCATGCTGTATATAAACTGTAAGCTTGATGGCCATCCTGTCAAGGCTTTTGTTGATTCCGGTGCGCAGATGACTTTCATGAGCTCAGCATGTGCGGAGAGGTGCCACATTATGCGGCTGTTGGATCATCGCTGGGCAGGCATTGCTAAAGGAGTTGGGACACAGAAAATTGTTGGGCGTGTTCATGTGGCACAGATTCAAATAGAGAATGACTTTTTGCCATCTTCTTTCTCTGTGATGGAAGACCAGCCAATGGATTTAGTGTTGGGTCTGGATATGCTAAAGAGACACCAGGTGAGATTCAAAATTAACTTTTAATTAGATTTGAAAAATTGAAGCGTGGAGTACACAAGCGGCCTTATTTGTTTGAAATCTAATATTCTTCTCTGAGTGACAAACCGCTTCTTTTTAATCCCCCCTAAAACCCAAAAATGTGCAGAATATGGATTCTGATTGGTTTAACCTTCCTGAATCCTTTTATAACAATAGGGGACCAAAAGAACTTTCTTGGGGAGGCAGGGGCGAGTTTGCATACATGCGGATAATCATGCGCGATTTACGGCCAGTTTTGGCCAGTGTTGGAGTCAATGGGTTAAAGTGTTCATACCTCGTTAAAAATTTAATGATGTCTATCTGTTGTTCCTTGGTGGCATTATGGTTTCTAAACAGCATTTTAGTGAGTTTTGTTTTCTTCTGGTTTGACTTCACCTAAATATTTAAAAGGAGAACTCAGATTTTGAAGTCACTCAATTGAAAAGTGCCAAAAATTACCTTCAATCAATCCATTCGCTCCAAAACTTTGCTTGAGTGAAGAGCGAGGCCATTCCTTTCTATGCATGTCACATTTAACTCCAAACCCTCAGTCATCGCATTATCGCCTCATAAAGACGATAAATACAACCAGAAAATTCAAACTTCTTACTTCTTTTGATGCGTTGTAGCCAGAAGTGGCTATGGGTAGATGTTGGTTTGGTTAGCAGCCAGGCCATTTGGTTCAAACTCCTCTCGTCAGGAAGGGACACGAGTGTGAATCCAGTTTTGCTACTGTTCTTCTGCTTTTTTCCATCCTGAAATTGTCACTCACGCAAGTGCCAGTGCTGTCAAAGTTATGCTTCCAACCCTGCACTTAAAATGTCTAGATTGTTTGCAGTGGAAACCATGGTACTCTATGATAGGCATCACAAAGTGTCCTCATCTATAGAAGTTTACCATAACACAGGTAGTGATACATGTAATTCTGTCACATATGAAGTACAATGTAATATGAAAATGACAAATAACTCTGTCAATTATGAAGTTCAATTTATTTGACTGTAAACAATGCTTGCATGCGATCCTGGGGCCCGTTTCTCGAAATTCCCGGTAACTTTTCAGGCCCAAAGCCAAATATTGAAATCAAAATCTAAAGAATAAAAGCGCGGGTCCTAGCGAACAAACCAGTCCATTTTGTTTTGCTAACTGATAGTTTTATCATATTATCTGCAAAACTTTTGAAACCGCGTTCTTCAATGAAAATAAAACAGCTTACCGGGCCCGGTAATTACCGGGTCTTTCGAGAAACGGCTCCCTGGACATAAGACATACACCTGTAGTGGTTAAGACCAAGCATGCATTCATGACACTTAAAGTTCTCAGAAATGCAACATGAAATAATGAAAATTATATCAATTTGATTTTCTGGTTTGCATTACTCTCTAGTGCTGCATTGACCTTAAAAACAATGTATTGCGCATTGGTACCACTGGAACTCAAACACCCTTCCTAGCTGAGTCTGAGTTACCAATGACTGATCGACTGGCATTCAGTGATGCAGAAGACGAACAAATGGCTCAGGACAAGCAGCTGGCAGAAATGGAAGATAAAGAACTTGCAGAGGCGATGGCACAATCAGCAAATGACACTGCCCAAGCGTCAACCTTATCTGGCACAAGCCTGGCTATTTCTTCATCTGGAACAGGCACGATTAACATTCCTGAGACAAGCATTAACAGGATAGTTGATCTGGGTTTTACAAGGGATCAAGCTGTTTTAGAACTACAAAGAACAAATGGAAATGTCGATGTTGCCGCTGCTGCATTGGTTGCGAGGTCATTTACAAATATTGCACCGCCACCAAGAAGATAATGTTACTAGAACATAGCCATTTTTAAAATTTTGTTTGAATTTTATAAGGGGCATTGTCACCATTTTAGCATCATAATTTGTGAAAAACCAAAAAAAATTGTATGAATTCATACAAATGGAAACCTAAAAAAACCAATTACTATACTAGTGTACCATACGTGAAAGTTTCTTTGTCTCCAGATGACCTCGATGAAAATGAATTGCAACTTGAAAAAATTGGCCAAGTCTTCCCTTATGTCTTTGAAAAATTGCATAAATCTGATTCTCTCTTTAAGGAATCACTTGGCATAATTTACCTTTTGGTGCTCTAAGGACATTTTGTATAAGAGCAAAGATCCTTACACTGCAGCCAAATACATAATTTTTTTATAGCACAAAATGCTGCTTATAAGTCCTAGGCTTATCACATTCGTAAGCCCTTATTTTTGACTGGCAACCAAAACAGTATAGTTATTGTGATAGAGAACCGTTGGGTTAGTTAATTTGATTTTAATTTTTGTAAATAATTGCCGTTAAGGAGTTGTGGTGTACTTACCAAACTGGAGGGCCAATAACTAGATGGGCTTATAAGGTTGGGGAACTTCAAGTGGCATTTTACAGTATCTAGTAGAGTTTTGACCAAAGAGAGCGAAGTCCCCCGTGGCATTGCCCCGTTATATAAGTTCTTTGTTCCAATTGTTAATGCTGTAAAATGCCAATTTTATAGTACTGTACATGTAGCTCTACAGTCACTGGTATTTATTTGTTTTTTTATTTTTTTTCATGATATATGGTTCAAATAGTGGTCTTGTGGTCTCCAGAAATTATTTAACAACAGCATAGAACTGACTTAGACTAAAGCTACTCTAGGCTCGTTTTCCAGGCGTTTTGTGTGCCCACATTCTTTTGCACACGTCTGTTAAGAGGAAGATGAAACCGTGCACTGTACTCCGGCCCTCAAGTGGTTGGAAATCAAATCTAAAGCTACTCAAACACTGAAAAAATTCTTTGACATTGTTCATTACTGTCCTTACAAGAGGAAGAACGTTTTGATTGCTTTGTTAATGTTGCAGCTAAATGTTTTGTATATGTTAGAGCATTATCGTTAACTTAGGATGTTTGCGTTATTGTTCTTAACTGTCAAAGTACTGGTATTTTAATAAATGGCTTTTTAATCAGATTAATCGAATAAGTGTCTAATTAAAGTCCCCATACTTTAGAAAGGTAATTTAAAACTTGGGTGTTCACATCACATTGTAAATTTTATTTTTCAGCATTCTTCCGTTGACATCTTGCAACTCGAGTAGCCATTCGCTTTTCCCGGTGTCGTAATCTCTTGCGGGGTGGGAGAGGTACTCATATATAAGCTATATGGTTTGTGCCGCGTGAAGGGTATGGTTTTCAAGCAGTTTAATAGCCTGGAATAGGGAATGGAAATCAGAGAGTTTTCGTATAGAATAGGGTATCATTTGCCGGGAAACTGATCCAGATCGTGGTATGAAGAATTAAGTCGAGAATAGGAATTAAAACTCGGAAGAGAAAGAGGCTCCCCTGAACGGAAATAAAATCGTCGCGGCAACATTGTTGACAGATGGTTTTCATTTGAAAACACTAATAGTGATACAGATTTAAAAGTAGCAAGTCTGGGACAGGGTAAGGACATTTGATGTCTAGTCTAGTACAGGGTAACAAAATCAGCTGAACATGGTCTGGTATAGGGTAAGGGTTTTAGAGTCCCAGCGACACACCCCCACCCAAAAATATACAGAGTACCCCCCCCCCCCCCCACCCCCAATAGTGGTCGAGTACATTCAGAATTAAAAGCCAAGGAATCTTCTGCTTAGAAAAGTGACAAGTGCATGCACGAGCTATAGAGATTCACGAAACTTGCTTGGTCCAAATCGCTTGTTGTTGACAGACTCAAACCTGTCAAAAGAGCTGCTATCGTCTACAAAATTCTTTCATAGCAAGAGTAATAGTATGTTTTCGCGAAGGAAGTTCCGTTGGTAGAAGCTGCTGTACTAACTGAAAAAAACTGTTTTTAATCGAAAATCTTAGCCTTAATGCAAAGATTTTCCAGTTACATGGAACCATCAGCACCATATTGAGCTCCCAGACGGTCACTAGAGCAACTAAATGCAGTTCGTCTGCTCTAAATTTCAGTTCGTTACGTCATCCAGTTGTCTTCGTTTTTAAAAACAATGCATATCCATGCCACGCTAAGATGTTTTCATCGTAGAGGACATTGCTTGATAACTGACGACTTGAGTTAATGATCCGCATATTAAAGAAGGATAGCTTTTTTCATTGTTACAACTACTGATCTCATTGGCCTTGACTCAAAAACCGCAAAAAAGTTAAATTTAAAGGTGCATTTTGTCTTTTTTTTTTAAGGTTTCAAGTAATTGTTAAAAGATATTGTATTTGGGGAACTTCATCAAAGAAGCTAAATTATTAGCTATTGTCTTCTGCTATTCTGATTGGTTAAGTTCGAAAATTTCCTAAAATTTATGTGACGCCAATGGATTTTCTTTATTTTTATAATGAAATATAATTATTAACCATCAGCTCCTCATCTATTCTTGAAATCAAAGACATTCTATGTGGTAAAGAGCCAAAGCCGCAGAACAATGAAGTTTGCTATTGTTGGGTTCGACTGTGCGCTTATTTTAACAAAAACACTGGTTGAATATTGAAATTGAACGATTCGAATTACTTGTGTATTTGCTAGTCCAGTCACAGGGAACCTGAGCGCTTTATAGCTATAAAATGCTAATGTATTTTATAATAAAAAAACAAAACGATTTACCTGTGTGTCCGTATCTTTCTTTAGTCGTTTTGGAAAGGATTTGCATTTTCTCCGTGCGTTGCTATCGTTTCATGAGCGTCGGAAAACACGAGACTAGCCAGTTAACGTCTCCACACTTGAACAAACGCTTCAGGACGATACATATTGTTTTGATGTGTAGCCTGCGAGAAAGCGCTTGGTCTCTGCCGATAGCCGGAATCCATACGCTTATTTGTAAACTGAATACGCTTAGGGACTGTGCAATAATTATCAGGAGGGGGGGGGGGGGGGCGGAAAATGGGCTTCAAGTAGGAAAATATTAGGTAATACCCCCCCTTTCAAAAGAACTGAATTTAGTTATTGCCTCCCCCCCTTCTGATCAGTCAAAAAATTTTGCATGACCTCCCCCCCCCCCCAAACACCTTTTATATACAAATACCCAGCATTTTCTTAATATACACCCACCTGTTATTGCTACGAGGTAATGTTTGTTCCAGACGTGGACATACTGCAATACTACATGTTTACTTGTTGGACATCCATATCTGGAACAAACATGACCTCGAAGCAGTGTTCGACAAAGCCATCTGATTCCACTTCTGAATCACTTCATTGCAAATCCGAGTTGCTTGCACTGGAACTCATTTCCTCGTTAACCTGCTCTTGGGTTTCTCGTGGGATGCAAGAATGATCACCACGAGCGTACTGGAGAACTCGTGCAACCAGTGCCATTTTACCTCCAATGATCTTAAAGGTGGTCAGACATGAGGGGTCATGTAGCAGGGAGATGTATACATAGCATGTATAGCAGCGACAAAAGTTTGTGTAGTACACACTGAGGGACATGTATCAGGGAGTGTAGCGGGGACATGTAGCAGGAAAAAAAATGATAGCGCTTGCACACCGCATGAAAATGTCGCAGGGACATGTCTCAGGGACATTTTGTCCCCGCGACATGTCTCACGGTGTTCAACTTGTTGAACTTCATGGGACACGTCGCGGGTGACAAAATGTCCCCAAAATTGGTCTTGCACAATTATGATAGCATCAGTTCAAACGAGGGGACGTGTCGCTGCAACATGTCCCTGAGACATGTCCCCGCGACATTTTCATGTGGTGCAAGCGCTATGAATTTTTCCCTGTTACATGTCTCCGCTACACTCCCTGCTACATGTCCCTCAACGTGTACTACACAAATTTTTGTCGCTGCTACATGTCACTGCGACATGTCCCTGCTACATGACCCCTCATGTCTGACCACCTTAAGATCACTTAAGACCATGCTGGTTGAGGTACATCTTCAATCTGTTGCAATACAATTATCTATGTTGTAGTGAAATTATGATTTTGGTACAATTTTGTCTGCACTGGTTCAAATTTATTTTGAACCAGTGCAAAATATTTGAACTGGAGCAAAATATTTTCACCAGGGCAAAATATTTGCACTGGTATATAACTATATTCTACTGTTCAAATGTTGTTGACAATAGCGGAATTTCGATGTATTAAAATTCAACTTGAAACAAATGACAACACTACGAGGCTTAGGGAAATAAACCATATAAATCCTTACTATCATTCCCCGTAAGCCTCGCAGTGGTCTTGTTTCAAGTTGAATTTTAATATATCGAAATTGGGCTATTCAAATTTAAAAAGCCAGAAACGTTTTATCACAATATTCGTCTCTATATTATAGAGATAGAGAAGAATAAATAATCGTATTGCAACAGATTGAAATTGCAGTTCTTCCACAGAACAGATCATCATGTCTTTCAGTGAGAACTATAAACACTTGAAATAAAATGTTAAGCCCCCCCTCCTCTTGAGTGACTTATTTTACTTTGAGCCCCCCTATCCTTGCTTTGATTTTACTTCATGTCCCCCCCCCCCTCCCCGATAATTATTGCACAGTCCCTTATTTGTAAAATTTATAATTTTATAATTTTTTTTGCTCTTTGTTTAGGCTTATTCGCTCACATCGCCGCCCCCTGCTCGCAAAGGTTTGAAGCGCCGAAAGCCGGTGGATTCTCGTGCGTGTCTGCTAGCGAATTTAATACCGTACGGTTTACTGCCTTGCTGGCTGCATGAAACCATGGATAATTTTTCAGAGTTAAAGGATTATCAAAAGTTTCTAACTTAAAGTGCACCTAAGCCCCAATTTTTTTAATCAACTCAATGTACTTTGAAAAGCCGAAAAGTGAAATATTTATCGTTTTTAACGTCGCGTTAGTGAGTTATAGAGATTTGAATTTACAAAATGCTAATTAGATGACGTTAAATCAAGACTTTACCATTATTTCTACTTCAATTTACAAAAAATTAATACGCAGTTCACAGCTTGAGGATAATCAATTTAAGAAATACTAAATAAAAACTGTTAATAATCAACTGACTTGTAAGAAAAATTACTTGGAGGTGGAAACAAGTAGTTGTATAATAAACGAGTCTTGATTTGACGTCATCTTATTAACATTTTGTAAATCCAAACATACCGTATATAATTCACTAACGCAGCGTTAAAAACAAGAAATGTTTAACTATTCAACTTTTCAACGTACATAGAGTTGATATTAAGCGAAAAAACAATTTTGGGGTTAGGTACACTTTAATTACAAAACATCAAGGACGACTAAATGATTAATCTTACATTGTTTCGTCGACAGTTTGATTTGTTCGATATTTTGCCAAATAAAATATCAGAAATATGTCTATGTTATCTTGTTTTGATCCTATCCACGCTTATTTCGAACTTTAGTTTGAAATACCGAGGTCGTTGAAATCAAAGTTGAGATGTAATTAGAATGTTATAGTATAAATGTTGAATGATCTTGCAAGTGTAACAGTGACCAATAAAGTTTATTTCTTAGTTCATATTAGAGGAGGGGGCAGCTGTAGTGTCAACTATTACTAGTTTATAATAATATACAACAATAAGAAAACAATTTACTCTCTCAAGAGTAAGAAAATATCTTTATTAATAAAAAAACAATAATAAACTCTCTAAAGGGTAATTGAAAAATGTTGGAAAATTTAGTACGAAAGATAGTCCTAAAAAAATAGGTTAAGATCCCAAACAGCAATACAAGAACGAAAAATAATGAAAACATTGTGAAAACAACCAAGCCATAAACATATTTCTGTAAACAAACCCTAAAAATCAAGAAAAAATGAATGCAAAGACCTTGATTACATTGTGCGCGATGGCATGACGTCATAACTCTTAGTTGTATGACGTCAAATAGATGACGTCACTTTCCAAGTGAGATGGTTAAGTTGTTCCAGATTTCGTCATTCTGACTGTGTTCCAACATGTCAGTTCATGGTTTCATCCCATCATCAGCATTGATATTGAATAATCCAGAATAACAGTGGCACATTCCTTCCATCTAACTACGTTGTACGACCACATCTGCTTTCCTGGCTGCTATGCAAATTATACTACGTTACGGTAAGTCTGTGATAAATAAATAATTGTTTTCTGAAAAGTTGGATTCTTTTTCTTTTACTTTAGAAAGTCAGTAAAAAAAATAAAAAACGGTACAGGCAGCATGATAAATGATATAATGTTCAGAGTGTTGGTATGAGTTGAAAATATTCATCGCAAAGCAGAAGATGCCAATCAAATTGCCAAAAACAAATTATTAGTAATTACGAGCGAAAACCAAAACTTTCAAAAAAGAAACAACAAAAACTCACGAATATACAAAAAGCAAGCCGTAGAATTACAAAACGTAACGCACAGAACCGTGACAAGGAAACTACACGATTACAAAAGTAAACCAAATCACACAAAGCTAGCCAAAGAAATTACAAAAAGCAAGCCCTAACATTGCAAAAAGCACTGAGCCCTAACACTGCAAAAAGCAAGCCCTAAAATTGCAAAAAGCAAGCCCTAACATTGCAAAAAGCACTGAGCCCTAACATTGCAAAAAGCAAGCCCTAAAATTGCAAAAAGCAAGCCCTAACACTGCAAAAAGCACTGAGCCCTAACATTGCAAAAAGCAAGCCCTAAAATTGCAAAAAGCAAGCCCTAACATTGCAAAAAGCAAGCCCTAAAATTGCAAAAAGCAAACCCTAACATTGCAAAAAGCAAGCCCAAAAATTGCAAAAAGCAAGCCCTAACATTGCAAAAAGCAAGCCAACATTGCAAAAAGCAAGCCCTAACATTGCAGAAAGCAAGCCCTAACATTGCAAAAGATACCTTAGAATTGCAAAAAGCATACCCTAACTGCAAACGTAAGCTCTAGCATTGCAAAAGCAAGCGCCCTAACATTGCAAAAGCAAGTCCTAAGAGTGCAAAACAATACAAGCCCTATAATTGCAAAGTAAGCACTAAAATTGCCTAAAGCATTAAAGCAAGCCCTAAAATTGCAAAAGCAAAGCCCTAATATTGCAATAGCAAGCTCTAAATTGCAAAAAAGCCCTAACATTGCGAAAACGAGCCCTACAATTGCCAAAAGTAACCCCTAAAAGTGTAGAAATAAAAACAACGCACACAATTACAAAAAACTGAGCAAAACAAAAAGTATACTACAAACGGACAATCAAACAGGATCCACGAAATTACAAAGCATGCACAATTTCCACGACACATGTACTGGTAAACACATACAAAGAACATCAGATTGAAATAGCACGAAATGGATTGGATGCACATTGTCAGATAGTTTTGCAAATACACAAAAATTAGGCCAGATTGGAAGCTATTTTAGGGAAGGCTAGTAAAAGCGCTAGGGCAAATGGCAAAAGGCAAATGACACGGATAAAGCATATATATATATATATATATATATATATATATATATATATATATATATATATATATATATATATATATATATATCAGTTTTGTTTACAAGAAGTTAAAGATTCCAGATAGGGAGTGGCAGAACGATGCACGAGGTAATTCAACTGAAATATGAAAGTTCGACTTCATGGAAAAGAATAAAAAGAGAGAAAAACGATTTTTGTTTGAAAGTCAAACTAAATATGATGGACAAAAATATTGCTACAGTGATTCGTTGAACAGAATTAGCATAGCAACAATTCAAGCACATGTGGTCACGCAATGGTGACATGGACGATTGCGTTACTGTCATTTATGAACGACTCTGTGTCAGTACATCTGATTGGATGAAAACAGAGCCAGCAGGTTAGAGCACTGAAGAATGACGTCACTATACACCTGATCATACCTATTTCATATGGAAAAAATACGTCATCACATCGTTGCTTGATGATCTCAATTTCTTGGCTTAAAAATCAATTGTTTTAACACTTTTTGCGGAAAAACAAGCACAAAGATTATTACATAAAGAAAACAAGATAATAATGAATTGGAGAGAAAAAAGAACATTGCTGTTTGGAATATTAAAATGAAAATTAAACGTTTAAAAATCTGTTTTTATTAGGACAATAGTCCATTTGTATAAAGTTGACTCAGTGTTCCTAAAGATAATTGATTGACATTTTTGTTGAAAACATCCTACCAGTTGAAACCAATGATTGATATTGAAAGCTTTTTGGGATGTCAATTTTGCAATTCAACCGTAATTCAAAGTAAAACAGATTTAGTATAGCGGTTTGATAATTTGGTTTGCTCTTAAGGAGTAAACTGAAATAATATTTACAACAAATAACAACTATTTACAAAATATATGTACAAATGTTTACCAAAGTAGGAAAAAGAAGTTGTGAAGTTATTCGACAAAAGAACAATTTACCAGTGTCTAAGTTGGAATAAGCATTTGCGTGACAATTTTGTAATTTATCAGTCTTTTAGCTATGAAAAAAAAAAGAAAAAAACAGTTTTGAGAAAGATGGATTAAGTATACTTTGATAATTTTGTTTACTCTTAAGGAGGTAACTAAAATAATATTTTCAAGAAAGTAGAGCTATTTACAAATATGTACAAATATTTACAAAAATATAACAAGATAATGCTAACAAGATATTCGGCCAAAGTGCAATTTAACAGTGTTTAGGTTGCTATAGAGTAAAACGGATTTAGTATATTTTGATAATGTCGTTTACTCTTAAAGAATAAACAGAAGTTATAGAATATTTACAATATATAAAGTTGTTCACAAAAATTATAAAATGATACTGTAAAATTAAGTGTTCCAACCAAATATACAATATTTACAAGCAAAGAAAGAACATTGCAACAGCATCTGAAATCAAGAAGAAACAAACACAAACATATCAGACATTTTTCATATTCAAAAAAACATTTGCATTAAATATTTATATATAGATTTAAAAACAACAATGTATATAGTGTTTCACGCAGTCGTAGGAGTGCTCGATGCAAATACATGCCGAGCGAAATACAATTTTAGATAGAAAATTCTGAGACAGTTATTCGAGTTTCACTTACTGAAACACGAATAACATGGCTTTGTGCGTAAAACTGTCTCAGAATTTTCTATCTAAAATTATATGTACTAGATAATATATATTGCGTTTTTAACATGGCTATTTTGTCGCAAATTTCAGAAAATCTGCAGTGGCATCCTCATTTAAAAAGTTTGTATCGCTTTAAAGGATAACTGTTATCGTCATTCATGTCACATTTTTATGCCTCCATATCCATTAAAATAAATTAAAGTAAAAATGAAAGAAGAAAAATCAATATCTCGCGATAAAATCGTTGCTTTGGTTTTACATGATTGCTACGCTTTGTGATTGGCTAAAAAATCTCACGCCACTTTATCAACCAATCAGAAGTAACAGCAAGATCAATAGTAACTTGCTCGCACGCGTTTTCCCGCGCTTGGCGCCCGCGACATGTATTTGCTTTGCGATCTGATTGGTTAATTGGATTGTTTGCGTCTGTTTTGATTGGCCAGTGTGATTGCTTTGTTTTTTTTAACTGCTCTAAAAAGATTGAATGATGTGTTTAACCTTTCCGACAACATCCAAATAGAAATTGCTAAGCTGGAAGCATGCATTTATAAATGGCAATGTTCACCCCAAGTTACTTACCTTATTAGTTTAGTTTTCACGTCTTTTGTTTGTAAAATTGATCAAGAAGTCCATAAGTTGTAATTCTTTCGATTTCATTGCATGGCTTTTTCGCCAGTCTAAAATATAAAATTAAAACAAAACGTGACATAATATTAATAAGATAAGAGAAAGAAAGAAAGGTTTCAGGTTTGTATTTCCTTACCCTACGAGCCGAGGTTGTCTTTTTTTCGCCCTATGTAGCGGCGTGCGCACTTTGGTACATAGGGCGAGAAAATAACCACTACTCGCGCAAAGTAACATTTGCAGGGAAACCAACAGGTTTTAGTTTGTTCAATCCAATAAGTTAAACCTATTAAAACTTTAACAAGTTTACCGCCTTTGGTTTTGTTTTGATTAGTTTGTCGCTAGTCTGAAAACAGCACAAAAAAATATTTTAACAATGGTCAATCAAGCTACAACGAGGAAAGAATATCTGGGCCCAGTTGTTCAAAACGTGGTTAGCGCTATCCACCGGATAAATCGCTACCCAGTGGTAGCGCAATCGGTTTTGTTAACGTTTATCCACTAGATAGTGATTTATCCGGTGGATAACATTATCCAATCATTGAATAACTGGGCCTTATCGATTTACTTGGTAGCTAACAGGGTTTGTCTATCCACACAAAACGAAGTTCTCAGAGAGGCTTTTAAACGTCCTCGACTTGCCGCTAACAAAAAAGTAACACTTTAACAGCACGTTAATAAGTTCGAGCTCTTTGCTGGGAATTTAGCGTTTAGGTTATTGCACTAATCCAAAAATATAACAACACACATTTAGGTATGGGAAATAATACAGGCTTTGGCTCTCTACCTAAAGCCGAAGATCTCAAAGAAACTAAACCACTTTTTCAAACTGCCAAGTAGTTTCGCCTGTTTGCTTTTTAGCATATTGTTTTTAATCTCAAAACAGATATAAACTTTAAAAACGACATACCTTCGAGTTTAAAGAGCAATTTGAGCTCAGATCTCAAGATATTACAGCACTGGTCAAAATCCTCTTGTTCGTCACTATAAAAGAAAAAGGAAATAAAACAATTGTTAAAGGGAAGAATTACCAGTACAAAGAGCTAAAATTTCATGCAACAGTTTTATCATGGGTTGTAAAAATGCTTGTCTTTTTTTCTTACAGAGAAACGATCAAAAACAACTGAAAAATGGCTGATTGTTTTCTTGATGTTTAGTCTTCATCACAACATCATTTGAATAATTTGATTTCTTCAATTAAAAGTGTTCTCTATAATCTTTGATCAAATCATTTGGAAACATGTTATAGATCACTCGCAGGATCTCAAGGTCGCGTTTCCTTGAGCTCAATTCATCTCGGTAGTCGGTCAATGACATCCAATCCTGGACAAGTCCATCTAGTTCTTCTGTGCAATCTGCAAATACATTTATCAAGTTAAAACATTTATTTGGTACCGTTTAGTGACGCGGGTTACATAACACAGTATCACAGAGCAGTTTTCAATTGAGTGTCGAAAGTAATTACACAATTGCTTTGGTTTTGTATTGCTACGCTTTGTGATTGGCTAAAAAATATCGCGCCACTTTCTCGACCAATCAGAAGTAAAACCAAAACCAATCGTGACTTGCTCGCACGCGTTTTCCCGCGCTTGGCGCCGCCGACATGTAATTGCTTCGAGCTCTGATTGGTTCATTGGATTGTTTACGACTGCTGTGATTGGTCAGAGTAATTACTTTGGTTTTGGTTTTACGATACTCAACTGAAAACTGCTCTATACAGTCAAGTTAAATTAACAAGCCCCCTATCTTAAAAAAGAGCTTTTGCAGTCTCTACATAACACAGCATCATATACAGTCAAGTTAAATCAACAAGCTCCCCCTCCCCTCCCCCCCTCCCCCCTCCCCCCTCCCCCTCCCCTCCCCTCCCCACCCCTCCCCCCCTCCCCCCTCCCCCCCTCCCCCCCCTCCCCCCCCCCCTTTATCTTGAAAGAAAGAATTATATTTTGAGTCTCAAACAAACAATAGCTTCCGCAACACCAAGAAAACCCATAGGATGCAGCTGAATTCAAAGAGATACAGTTCATCAAATTTGTGTTCGTGACAGGCGGTCGACAAATCAAAGTTGTCATTCTGGTGGAATTTTGCGGTTTTTTTACCAATAATTTTGTCTTGTTAGTTCTTATTTCCTTGCGTTCATCACTTTTTTATGGTTTTGGCGATTTGTTCTTCCTTAATTTAAAGATAACAAAGCAAGCTTCTGGCCATAATCATGAATTCAGCCAGGACACTGCGCCTTCAAGGCCGCGTCAAACAACATTTGTAGAGGTACCTAAGAAGTCTCTAGTTGTAATGTCCAATATGATGAAAATAAAATGAACCACAGCAAACTCGTTGGAAGACTAAAATTATTGTGACATCACTGACCTTTTAATTTCATCGCCGTGCTCATTTCAAGTTCAAGTTTGACGATCACTTTGTCCACAGAAGCGATTTCCTCTTGTAATATCTTCATTTCTTCTGACACATACGCAGACAGGTCTGGAAACACTATAAAATTAAAGAAACTTATGTAACATTCAATCGAAACACGATCATCTCCGTGTATGTACAATCGATTCCTTGATTATCAGTTGTCAATGAGTAAGAACTACAACTTTTCACAAAGTTGAAGACAATTTGAAAACGAAAACAATTAGCCAAAAAGCCACTGGAAACTCTTCAATTTAGCATATTGCATTATACCATAGTTAACTGAAGCGCACTGATCATGGCTTTGTTCCATGCTTTTGTTAGAGATTTTTGACCTTGACCTGCACGTCCACAATAGATTTTGAACTTTGTTCCAGCAATTGACCAATACAAATATATTCCCTTAAGTTCTTCAGTCATAGCGTGTGATCGAAATACAAACGATGTGCACGCTTATAGTCCTTTCGACATAATTTGTATCCCCTTTGTTATGGCCAATGTTAAGTCTCAAAGACTGACAAACGAGGATTGTCAGTACTAATTCAGTTCAGTTGAGTTTGAGCTACTCTACTTATGCTGCACTTATCTATTTATCTAAGTCCCTGATTGAATTATCTGTAAGTACGACATAATTTATTATTGTCAAGAAATCCTAAGTTAAATATGTGCGTGCTATGCAAAGATTTTTCGCAGAATACCGTGAATATCTCACTTATGTCCAGAAATGCACGTAACTCGGACCTTGGGCACTTCATATTACACACAATTATTTGTAATTTCTATATGACTTCATGTTTGACAGAATTGCTTGTGTTTAGGTGAGAATTAGGTCTAGGGGACACTTCATGATGTCTATCATAAAGAGCATGAATCTCATTAGCGTGCATTTCTGGACATACCTCGAATATCTCACCAGATGAGCATTCACGCGCTCCAATTGGTTCTTTAAGACTTAGCTTTAAGTTGTATGCCATCGGTAATAGGTCCGACACGTGAATCGGTAATAGGTCCGACACGTCAAATTACCTTCCTTCATTTCAGGTTCCTTGGAAGATAGTTCACCTGCCTCTTCATCACTGGATCCCCCAAAAGGGTTGAGCTCCTTCGGATACTTCTTGGATTTCTTAGGTTTGCGACGGTTTTTCCTACGCCCTGGTGATGAAGGAACGTCAGTGCAAGATGTCTTTCCTTCATCATCTCCTTGCTCACGAACCTTCGCCGTTCCTGCCTCACACACTTGCTCTGGTGTACCTTTGGATGTCGACGTTCCATCTGATGACAAAGAATTCTCCTCGTCACTGGAGGAACCCTCGAAAGGATTCAAGACTTTCGGGTACTTGGTGGTTTTTCTAGGCCCAGCAAGTGTTTGTCCATGCTCTGGCTGTGAAGAGGCGTTAGAGTACGAGGTATTTTGCTTACCATTTCCCTGACGGTCGGAAGCATTGCTTGTTCCTTCCCCACACTCTTGCTCTATGGGATTTTTGGATGATATTGCTACGGATGACAAAGACATTTCCTCACCGCTGGAACCCCCAAATGGGTTCAACTCTTTGGGATATTTGCTCTTCTTTGTCTTCTTTCCGCCTTTGCGGCGCTGGGGCAGTGACGTTTCAGCACTGTCTGCTGCTTTACCGCCTCCATTCTTTTGAGACGAAGAGCTTTTCACCTCCTTGATATCAGACGTTTTCTCTACAGAAGGAGTAGCGTCTGGTGCAGGGATCTTGTGGTGAGTTGAAGAAGGACGTCCAGGGGGTAATGGCGCTTTTCTCCTAGCTCTTTTTGGTACTCCATTGTTGTTGATATCATCGACAGGTGCTTTGAAAGCGCCAGCTTGTGAGTTGCTTTCCTTAACATTTGATTGCTCCAAGATCTTGTCTTCAGAGGAGAACAGGGCTGGGACTGTATGCTTTAGCTTGGGAAAGGTGTCCAAATTTTCCATGGGGATATTTTTACTTCGCTTGCCAGCTGTCCGCCTTTTGGACGTCTTGGTGCCAAAGGAGGTGGGTTTCATCAAGTCTTGTAAAATTTCTCTGAGTATTTCCTCTTTAGGACGACTGAAATTAAAGTTTAAGAAAATTTATCAGACCGTGTACCGCACAAGTGCGTAAGACACAGAGTATGTTATGGGGAACTCGTGCCGTTGAGAAAAAGGTACCCTACACAGGGTACCCAGGAAAAATATCCGGAGAGGGGTTCCCAGGAAGAGAAAAAGTCTACTTCACACAAAATACCCCAAGAGGGTTGCCCAAGTGGATTATAGGGGGTTGAAAGATGTCCCACACAAAATATTCCAAGAGGAGTGCCCAGGGAAAAAATCTCCATGCAAAATATGCAAGTGGATTAAGGAGAAATGGGAAAATAAAACTGACTTGTACTTATACCCAGCAGTATTACACAATGTTTCACTAAATAACGTCCAATTATTGTTTCACTGATTATATCATGAAAACAATTTAATTCAATGAAACAATAACAAACTTTTTGACATCTTGACATCACATCATTGTTTCTAAAATTTGTTATCATCATCATCATCATCATCATCATCATCATTACTGTTATTATGCATTTTTCAATAACATCGGTTATGTTAGAAGAGAATGGGATCAAAATAGCAATTCACAACACTGATGTTAGAGGACATTCCAGGCATTCTAATGATATTATGGTTGGCAGGCCAACAATATTGATGTTAGAGAACATTCCAGACATTCTGATATGATATTATGGTTGGTAGGCTTATAGTGAACATGATGTCATTGCATCATTGCTGATCATCATCACCATCACAATAAGGCCTGGTTCACACATGCGATGCAAATGCAAGCGCAAGTGCAAATGCAAATGGAAGGAATGGAAAAATTTTCATTTTCTTGCATTTGCACTTGCGTTTGCGTTTCACACGTGTGAACCGGCCTCAACGCAAATGCAAGTGTAAACGCAAGGTGAAAAACGCAAACGCAAGTGCAAATGCACTTGCGTTTGCGCTTGCATTTGCATTTCTGTCGCACGTGTGAACCAGGCTTAATTTATTATCACCATCATCATCATCATCATTATCATCACCATCACTGTTGCTATGTGCATTTTGATATCATTAAATACTCACTAGGGTACCCCATCCTCCAGCATTACTGAGGTCAATGAAAATTCAATGCTTCCAGAAAGGATGTTTTTGTTGCTTGGCTTCAAAGTCACTGTGATGTTGAAGGTCTCGCTGATGTAATCAGCTACATCAATACAGCCTGTAGCAATGACACGACGTCGACCACTTTTAGTTTCCTGAAACAGATCAGACACGACAGGTTTTTATTTCAAATAAGAAGACAATCAATATCTTCAGGTGTTTTTGCAATCCCTTTTTAAAATTCTTGCGAACATGAAAGCTATATTTAGTATTCAAGAACCCTTCAGGTAGACTTTCTCAAAGTTGTTCGCTAAAAGTTGTCCATGCAGTACCTGCCCTCGCTCGCTCAGAGCTTGCACTACATGCTCGTTCGATCACACTACATACTCCTACGTGCTCCAACTTGTGGGCAAGTCTACCCTTCAGGTGGCTGGTTTATCCAAAGAAAATG
Organism: Cladopsammia gracilis; assembly: GCA_022457155.1. Taxonomy (NCBI): domain Eukaryota; kingdom Metazoa; phylum Cnidaria; class Anthozoa; order Scleractinia; family Dendrophylliidae; genus Cladopsammia; species Cladopsammia gracilis. The sequence goes on from JAJGOT010000387.1 coordinate 139,190, forward strand.
ACCACAGCTTAGAGATAGCATGGACAGTTGGCCAATAAGCAAACCATCTTTTAGCCAAGGACGTAGGGGTGGAAGAGAACTCACCCCAAGCTTGGGTATGGTTACGCATTTTTTTAACAGGAGTCTCTGTCTCGGAAGACTGGTAGAGCATCCATTGGCAGATCTGGGGGGCTGGGGTACCTCCACCTTATCTTGCAAAAAAACTAAGGCATGAGGGTTTCTTTTCTACCACTTCCCCCCTTTATTCACTTTGCCCCTCCCCCTTTATTCACTTCGCCCCTCCCCCCTTTATTCACTTTGCTCCTCCCCCCTTTATTCACTTTGCCCCTCCCCCCGCTATTCACTTTGCCCCTCCCCCCTTTATTCACTTTGCCCCTCCCCCCTTTATTCACTTTGCTTCTCCCCCTTTTATTCACTTTGCCCCTCCCCCCTTTATTCACTTTGCCCCTCACCCCGTTATTCACTTTGCCCCTCCCCCCTTTATTCACTTTGCCCCTCCCCCTTTTATTCACTTTGCCCCTCCCCCCTTTATTCACTTTGCCCCTCCCCCTTTTATTCACTTTGCCCCTCCCCCCTTTATTCACTTTGCCCCTCCCCCTTTATTCACTTTGCCCCTCCCCCCTTTATTCACTTCACCCCTCCCCCCTTTATTCACTTTGCCCCTCTCCCCTCTTACAATTCAGTCTGGATTCATCACCAGATTCCCCACATTATTAGCCATTATTAGCCATTATTAGCCATTATTAGCCATGAAACATGTCATCCAATTTTGTACCATATATACCATAATTAACTGGCTCGTCGCTTTGCGACGAGACAGTTCTTAAAATACCCTTTTTTTTTCTGTCGTGTCACCTGCCCCGGGAATCGCTTTTGCTGCGGCCAACACCGTACCTAGTTTACTTCCGGTTTTCTGAAATGACTTAATCAGTGATGTAATCAAAACTACATCACGGCAGCGTCACGCGGTCACGCCGTAACGCCGCCAACCCCAACCCACACTACACTGACCTTTACCTTCAAGTCAACCTATATATTAGGCAAAGACGAAGCAGGGGCTTCCTTGTGGGAGCCGAGTTTCTTATAAAAGCAATTTGAAATAGAAACGTGCTGTACATAAATGCTTATTACGTGCAAGAGACCTGGAAGAGATAATTCTTGGGAACATGCGGGTTCTCATCGTCTTGTTGCTTTAGAAAAATTGCTGCTTTTGTTATGGTACATTAAAATATATGACAAGTGTTTCTTACGCGTGTGCATGTTTATCACTCAAAAGGAAGATTTTGTTGGGGGGAGGGGTGCGTGACTCGTTCCAGACCTTCCTCTGCACGATTGATGGTGCAATTTCGCTGTGGTTATAAAAGCAAGCGATATCGTTCGTTTGCTGTTGTAAAACAAAACGATACTGCAACAAGACTCGGCTGTTGGATTTGTGAGACATTGATGGTCAATTTGATGCAGCTGCTGTGACATTCATCGATCGCTTCATTTTGACAAATTTGTCTTGCATGCCATGACCATTTGCTGTGATTATTTTAAGATCTTTTAAAATACAACCATATGTTTTTCACTTTTTTTCGTTTTAGGAGATGTCTAGGAGGAAGTAATGATCATTTAAGGGAAATGGCTCTGCTTTGCGATTTATATCCTTTGTATATCGCCACCGTGTGTGATTTTATCAGTGATTTTATTGTGTTTTCATACGTAGTATAGCGAACTGTAACCAATACTGTTAAGCAGCTACAATTGAAATATTTACCGTTCTAATTTCGACGGAATCGTTAAACATTAATTCGCTGTGATTTTCGGATGTGTTCTATTTCTGGTAAAAGGAAAGCGGGTTGAACTTTTCTAACCAAATCAATTGTCGAACAGTTGAGTCACGTCCTGGCAAGTCTGCTGAGTAAACAATTCTCAATCATTACGTCATGGCCGGAGTCACGTTGAAACTCCACACATCTCGTATTTATGTCACGCTATGCTCGGCTGTTTATCATTTGATCGATCATGTTGATATTGTTAATTTATTCGAAACCCCATCACCGATTCTCCAAAATGCCTGTCTTTAAACAATCCTGATTAGGTGGTTTCAAGGATTTTAAAGCGAAAAAAATGTATACGAAGTTCTAAACTTATGTTTTTTAACTGGCTCGTCGCTCTGCGACGAGTCAGTTCTTAAAATACCCTCTTTTTTTTAACTGGCTCGTCGCTCGCGACGAGTCAGTTCTTAAAATACCCTTTTTTTTTAACTGGCTCGTCGCTCTGCGACGAGTCAGTTCTTAAAATACCCTCTTTTTTTTTTTTTTTTTTTTTTAACTGGCTCGTCGCTCTGCGACGAGTCAGTTCTTAAAATACCCTCTTTTTTTTTTTTTTTTTTTTTTTTAACTGGCTCGTCGCTCTGCGACGAGTCAGTTCTTAAAATACCCTCTTTTTTTTTTTTTTTTTTTTTTTTTTCTGTCGTGTCACCTGCCCCGGGAATCGATTTTGCTGCGGCCAACACCGTACCTAGTTTACTTCCGGTTTTCAGAAATCAGTGATGTCATCGAAACGACAATTTACAATTGAAATATTTACCGTTCTAATTTCGACGGAAATGTTAAACATTATATCGCTGTGATTTCAGGATGTGTTCTATTTCTGGTAAAAGGAAAGCGCGTTGAACTTTTCTAACCAAATCAATTGTCAAACAGTTGAGTTTAGATCGAATGAATAAAACACGTCCCGGCACGTCAACTGCTGAGTAAACAATTCTCAAGCAGTACGCCATGGAGTCACGTTGAAATTCCAAACATCTCGAATTTATGTCACGCTATGGTCGGCTGTTAATCATTTGATCGATCATGTTGATTTTGTTTATTTATTCGAAGCCCCATCACCGATTCTCCAAAATACTTGTCTTTAAACAATCCTGATTAGGTGGTTTCGAGGATTTTAAAGTTGGAATATCGTCGAAGGTATGCTATGTTTTCATGACCGTTTGGCTTCAGTTTGCCCTCCTCAGGACGAGTGGCTCCTTGATGGAACCAAAAAAATGAAAAATGAACGGGAGTGAAGGAAAGAAAAATGATAAGCCTACGACACGAGGTATTCCCAAGCGGTCACCCATCCAAGTACTAACCTCGCCCGACAGGGCTTAACTTCGGTGATCAGACGAGAACCGGCGCATGTCAACCAGTGACAGTGTTCCTAAAGTTTACGTTTTTCTTCTGTCTTGATGTTGTGCAAGAATTTTTATTACGATTGTTCCATATCTGTTTTTTTTCCATTGGCTCGCTGTGCATTATTTTTTTCTTTACTTTTCCTGTGCAGGGATTTTTTTTTTAATAATTGCCCAACCCCGCACCCCCCACCCCCCCCCCCCCCCTTTAAAAATAAAATGGTCTGTCCCAAAGAAGTGCTTGAAGCGGGCGGTGGAATGTAAATGTAAATGTGGACTGGACTGTGCATATTGATAGATTCCAGATTGTATATTGTGAATTGCTAATTTAAAACTCTAAAATGAAAACCGGGTGAAACTGAGACCAGAAAACGGCAAACTGATCCTTACGGCAAGGCGATGAAGGAGTAAATAAAAGAATAAAACAAAATTTATATTTAAACGAATTTGCCCCTTCATCGCCTTGCCGTAAGGATCAGTTTGCCGTTTTCTGATTTTATACAAGTAATTATTGTACTGATCCAGGTCTACAACTGGGAGATCCGGCACCACTCAACGGTTTGTCGCTGTGGTCTTGCTGATATTTTATATTTTAGAAACTGAGACCAAACGAGCCAGTTTCGAAGCCCATCGGGCTCCTTGTTTCTGTCGTGTCACCTGCCCCGGGAATCGCTTTTGCTGCGGCCAACACCGTACCTAGTTCACTTCCGGTTTTCAGAAATGGCGTAATCAGTGATGTCGGCAACTATAATTCAAATATTTACCGTTCTAATTTCGACGGAATTGTTAAAAATTAAATCTCTGTGATTTTCGGATGCGATCTATTTCTGGTAAAAGGAAAGCGAGTTGAATTTTTCTAACCAAATCACGTAATAAAAAAACACGTCCCGGCAGGTCACAGAACTGCTGAGTAAACAATATTCTCAAGCATTACTCCGTGGAGTCACGTTCAAATTCCGCACATCTCGTATTTATGTCACGCTATTTGATCGATCATGTTGATATTGTTAATTTATTCGAAACCCCATCACCGATTCTCCAAAATGCCTGTGTTAAAACAATCCTGATTCCTTGTAGTAGGTGGTTTCAAGGATTTTAAAGCGAAAAAAAAACAATACAAAGTTCAAAGAAAAAGATATAGACCTGAAATTGTAGCCTCCTTGAAGCAGAGTGCGGAATGTAAAGCGGACTGTGGAATGTACATGTGGACTGGACTGTGCATATTAATAGACTCTAGATTGTATATTGTGGACTCTAAAATAAAAACCGGGTGGAAAATGAGACCAAACGAGCCAGTTTCGAAGCCCAACGGGCTCCTTGTTTCTGTCGTGTCACCTGCCCCGGGAATCGGTTTTGCTGCGGCCAACACCGTACCTAATTTACTTCCGGTTTTCTGGAATGACGTAATCAGTGATGTCATCAAAACGACGTCACGACAGCGTCACGCGGTCACGCCGTAACGCCGCCAACCCCAACCCACACTACACTAACCATTACCTTCAAGTCAACCTATATATTAGGCAAAGACGAAGCAGGGGCTTCCTTGTGGGAGCCGAGTTTCTTATAAAAGCAATTTGAAATAGAAACGTGCTGTACATAAATGCTTATTACGTGCAAGAGATAATTCTTGGGAACATGCGGGTTCTCATCGTCTTGTTGCTTTAGAAAAATTGCTGCTTTTGTTATGGTACATTAAAATATATGACAAATATTTCTTACGCATGCGCATGTTTATCACGCAAAAGGAAGATTTTGTTGGGGGGAGGGGTGCGTGACTCGTTCCAGACCTTCCTCTGCTCGATTGATGGTGCAAGAATTTAATAGAGAGTTACAAAAGAGTTGCTTTATACTCCCTTCGATCTTTATAAAAGCAAGCGATATCATCCGCGTTTGCTGTTGTAAAACAAAACGAGACTGTACCCAGATTCGGCTGTTGGATTTGTGAGACATCGATGGTTAGTTTGATGCAGCTGCTGTGAAACCTTCGTGCGTAGCTAGTATATTAACACGAAGGAATGTGTTTACTAGCGAAAATGAAATTACGGACAAACTTCGTCGCCCATTTGTTGTCGTTGGAATATCGTCGAAGGTATGCTATGTTTTCATGACCGTTTGGCTTCACTTTGCCCTCCTCAGGACGAGTGGCTCCTTGACGGAACCAAAAAAATGAAAAATGAAAGGGAGTGAAGGAAAGAAAAATGATAAGCCTACGACACGAGGTATTCCCAAGCGGTCACCCATCCAAGTACTAACCTCGCCCGACAGGGCTTAACTTCGGTGATCAGACGAGAACCGGCGCATGTCAACCAGTGACAGTGTTGCTAAAGTTCACGTTTTTTTTTCTGTCTTGATGTTGTGCAGGAATTTTTATTAGGATTGTTCCATATCTTTTTTTTTCCATTGGTTCGCTGTGCATTATTTTTTCTTTACGTTTCCTGTGCAGGGATTCATTTTTTTAATAATTGCCCAACCCCCCACCCCCACCCCCCCCCCCCCCTTAACAATAAAATGGTCTGTCCCAAAGAAGTGCTTGAAGCGGGCTGTGGAATGTAAATGTAAATGTGGACTGGACTGTGCATATTGATAGATTCCAGATTGTACATTGTGAATTGCTAATATAAAACTCTAAAATGAAAACCGGGTGAAACTGAGACCAAATGAGCCAGTTTCGAAGCCCATCGGGCTCCTTGTTTCTGTCGTGTCACCTGCCCCGGGAATCGATTTTGCTGCGGCCAACACCGTACCTAGTTTACTTCCGGTTTTCAGAAATCAGTGATGTCATCTAAACGACAATTTACAATTGAAATATTTACCGTTCTAATTTCGACGGAATTGTTAAACATTAAATCGCTGTGATTTCAGGATGTGTTCTATTTCTGGTAAAAGAAAGCGCGTTGAACTTTTCTAACCAAATCAATTGTCAAACAGTTGAGTTTAGATCGAATGAATAAAACACGTCCCGGCACGTCAACTGCTGAGTAAACAATTCTCAAGCATTGCGCCATGGAGTCACGTTGTAATTCCAAACATCTCGAATTTATGCCACGCTATGGTCGGCTGTTTATTTATTCGAAACCCCATCACTGATTCTCCAAAATGCCTGTCTTTAAACAATCCTGATTCCTTGTAATAGGTGGTCACATTTTAAAGCGAAAATAATATACAAAGTTCTGAACTTGTGTTTTTTCTAACTGTACCGAGCCGATCAGATAAAAAATATATATAGACCTGAAATTGTAGCCAACTAAGGGATGTACGATTTTATTTTATTTTTGTTGGGGGGGGGAGAGGGGACGGGGGGGGCGGTGTTGGGCAATTTTTCTGATCATGAATTTTGTTTTTGTCGTCTTGATGTTGTGCAAGAATTTTTTTTCGAGATTTTTCCATATTAAACTGCTTTTCCTTTGGCTCGCGTGCATTACTTTTTATTTCTTTACTTTTGCTGTGCAGGAATTTTGTTTTTAGTAATTGCCCAAACCCCCCCCCCCCCCCCCCACCACCACCACCTTAACAATAAAATGGTCCGTCCCCAAGGAGTGCTTGAAGCGGGCTGTGTAATGTAAATGTAAATGTGGACTAGACTGTGCATATTGATAGATTCTAGATGTATGTTGCGAACTCTAAAATGAAACCGGGTGGAAACTGGGACCAAACGAGCCAGTTTCGAAGCCCAACGGGCTCCTTGTTTCTGTCGTGTCACCTGCCCCGGGAATCGATTTTGCTGCGGCCAACACCGTACCTAGTTTACTTCCGGTTTTCAGAAATCAGTGATGTCATCGAAACGACAATTTACAATTGAAATATTTACCGTTCTAATTTCGACGAAATTGTTAAACATTGAATCGCTGTGATTTCAGAATGTGTTCTATTTCTAGTAAAAGGAAAGCGGGTTGAACTTTTCTAACCAAATCAATTGTCAAACAGTTGAGTTTAGAAAGCACGTCCCGGCAAGTCAGCTGATGAGTAAACAATTCTTAAGCATTACGCCATGGAGTCACGTTGAAATTCCGAACATCTCGAATTTATGTCACGCTATGGTCGCGATCGATCATGTTGATATTGTTAATTTATTCAAAATCTTATGACCGATTCTCCAAAATGCCTGTGTTTAAACAATCCCGATTCCTTGTAGTGGGTGGTTTCAAGGATTTTAAAGCGAAAAAAAGAATGTACAAAATTCTAAACTTGTGTTTTTTTCTAACAGTACCGAGCCGATTAGAAAAAAAAAATAGAGACCTGAAATTGTAGCCTACAAAGGGAGGGACTTTTTTTGTGGTGGGGGGGGGGGGGGGGGTGTGGGCAATTTTTCTGATCATGAATTTTTTTCCGTCTTGATGTTGTGCAATAATTTTTTTTCGGGATTGTTCCATATTTTTTTCCATTGGCTCTCTGTGCATTATTTTTTTCTTTACTTTTGCTATAAAGGAATTTTTTTCTGGTAATTGCCCACCCCCCTTCCTCCCTCCCCTAACAATAAAATAATCTGTCCCTAAGGAGTGCTTGAAGCGGGCTGTGGAATGTAAATGTAAATGTAGACTGGACTGTGCATATGAATATATTCTAGATTGTATACTGTGGATTGCTAATATAAAACTCTTAAATGAAAACCGGGTGAAAACTGAGACAAAACGAGCCAGTTTCGAAGCCCATCGGGCTACTTGTTATGATGAGTTTTATCTAATAACACTGCCAAGAAAATCATTGGTGGCTTATATACCTTAGTTGTATAAAAGTAATACTTAGCACAGATATACAAAACAGGATAAATCTAGTCTAAAATAAGCATCATTAATTCGGGTCTAACTGTGAACTTACATTTTTGATGACAATTTCCCAAGGGTGGTCTACATATGTCCCCTCTCTGTTGATATTCTAAAAAAAAAAGAAGACCATAACATAGCCATCTATTTTAAAACTGATAAATGATAAGAATATTAGAAGTACTTCTTTGTCTGTTGTGTACGACTCAATTAAAATGTAAGCTTAGAAAATGATTCCAAAAGCTTACTTCACTTCTGTCGTCTTGCTCGAGTGCTGCATAAATCATTCTGGTCCTGGCCTATCAAATTGAGACCCTGGCTTTTTAAATATTTACCTTATAAAGTGTTGAGGTGATTGTCACAGGGTCAGGTTCTGGCCAGACATGAATCCCTCGCAAAGGATTATTGATTCCCGGCTGCCATGGGACGGGCTGAAAGCAAATTTTAATACAAGCGTCAAGCGGGTATAAAGAATTCAAAGAATATACGAATGGAAAGACTTTCTAGATCGTGTGTACAAGAAAATGAGGTAAGAAAACATACCTTAGTATGACAGTTGGTGTTGTCTTTATCCCAATAAATCACCAGGTTTTCTGGATGCCTAAGAAATTATAAAGTAAACGTAACTTATATTATAAATTACAGTTAACAAACGTTGAAGTATGATATGATATGCCATCGCATTTATATTTGCGAACTATTTAATTAGCTTAGTATATAGAGGATATTACATGGCCGCGCGAAGATACGAAATTTCTCTTCGAGTGTTTAAAAATATTTCACGAGTGAGCGTAGCGAACGAGTGAAATATTTTTCAACACGAGAAGAGAAATTTCGTATCTTCAAGCGGCCATGTAATGTTCTGTTTATTATATAAACACCAATGAAATCAAACCATTTCACTTTTTTTTTTTTTTGAAGTCCTAAAGTAGAACAACGTAGCAACGGTGATCTTTTCACGTGTGAAGATAACATGTTATTCTCACGTGTGAACATATGATGTTTACGCGCGAAAGCTCACCTGGTATTTCATTGGTGTTTATATAATAAAAGGTTATTCTTAAGTTAAATAAAAAAAAAGTAAAACTCGGAAAAACTGCTATTGTCATCTTGTCTCTACTTCCATCCTTTGTTATGTTGGAATACCATTTTAAACATTTATCACAGCAAGTTCGTTCGCCATATTTGTTTTAAAATATATTCCTGACCATGGGATTCTGGGAAGGGGTGACAAATTTAAAAAACATCCGTCCCCTCCCTGGTGTATTTTATGTCACCTACCAAGCTTTCAACTACTACTGAAAAAGAAAAAAAAAACAATAATTATAAGAATTTCAATCTATTTTGATGCGTGACGGCGAGTTGCGTGTTTTAATTTTACGGGGATGGTATTGTAAATAGGTTACCGATAACCTACCAACCATACGTCCTATACGAGATTAGCGCGAAACTGATTTTTTTTTTCTCGAAGATTTTTCATAACTTACCATGAATCTCTCTGGCATTGAATTTTGAGAGCGGCTACAGATGCTGTGATCTGGAAGTCACGAGCATTGCTTTTCTTTCTTTTTATCTTGTGCAAGACAGAACTCATTTTGCGCACAGAACAAAAAACTTTTAGGCAAAGTTTACTCTGTTTTGTTTACTGTCACTGTGATGTCATGTTACCATGATAATTCCTTCCATTCGAAATACGCGCGCGCTCAAGCTGGTTGAAAGTGTTCTAACTCATGGGGGTACCCCAGGGATTTTACAAGAGGGTAGGGGTTCCATCTCGTCCGAAAGATACTTGTGAGAGATGTACGCGCGAAAAGTGTAATGGTATTTAAGAAATACTTTTACCGGAAGTTAAAATTAATTGGGAAAACATTTTGACTGACGAAGTGGTTTCTAAATCATTCACCGATAGCCAACCAACCATACGTCCCATACGAGGTTAGCCCTGTCCCGCCAAATTCGCGTCCGAACTGAATTTCTTTTTCTCTAGGATTTTTCATAACTTACCATGAATCTCTCTGGCATTGAATTTTGAGAGCGGCTACAGATGCTGTGATCTGGAAGTCGCGAGCATTGCTTTTCTTTCTTTTTATCTTGTGTAAGACAGAACTCATTTTGCGCACAGAACAAAAAACTTTCAGGCAAAGTCTGCTCTGTTTTGTTTACTTTCATTGTGATGTCATGTTACCATGATAATTCCTTCCATTCGAAATACGCGCGCGCTTGAGCTCGCTAAAAGTGTTTTAATGTTCTTTTTTCCAGAGCCGCTATCCTTTTTGCCAGCGCCAAGGAGCACGGACTCTGACCGGTTCGAGTTTGAAAGTCAGTCTGCGCAGACTCAGACTTTATTCCCCTCAAATCGATCGCTCAAATCTGATTGGCCGACTATCGAAATCAAAATTCTGTGCATGCTCAACAAAACGGAACCGGCCAGAGTCCGTGTTTCGTGGCGCTGATTAAAAGGATCCCGGCTCTTGGCCCGAGAATGGTGTTCCGTAAACTGTCAGTTTTCTTTGCATTCCCCTTTTTGTTTTGCGTCTCGTCAATACGCCATTTCTCAGTTTCTTTTTGCATCACTGTCATTGATGCACAACATTCATATAAAAATGTGTTTTATTTGCATGTGAAAAAAATTCTTTGCACCTATCCTCGCTTTGATAACGAGGCCATTCTCATCTTAGCCGCCGAAGGCTGAGCACAAGGACCAGTTAGTTCTCGTACTCAGGCTCTGGCGGGTTTGGGGACGAGAATGTATAGCAAAAAGAACTCAAATCTGCAAAAGACCGCAAACGATAATGCTGTAAACGATACATAGGATCTACGAAAGACCTAATTAACCAAAAAAATGAACAAATATAACCGACAAATTGCAAGGCTGATCTGACTACGTAAAAAGGTAGCTAGTCGCGAGACACCAATACGACAGAAACCAATAAAGCAGGGTAGCAACCGCGGACAGCTGTTTCGCTCTGTTGGAGCTCGTCAGCGCGGTGTAGTTTGTAGCAAACTAGAAACGACTACAAGAATGTAGTCGTAAATAGATTGCACAATGACCCGTTCACAATATCACTCCAAGTTCCCTACCTTGGAACCAACTTGTCACCCGCATCACGCGTGCCACATCACTTGTTGCGGGGAACAAGCCGTCCCAAGATGTTACAATGGTGTCTCGCAAAAGCTGAATGTACATGGCAAGCCAATGTAAACATTCAAACGCATGGACAAAACCATGCTGAAACAAGAATTTGACGTCACCTATCAAGCTTTCCTTGCTGCTTAAGCGTGTTGTTGAGGCCTGGGAAAGAGGGTCGGATTAAAAATTTCGATAGCGATTTTCTAACAAAACGTTTGAACCATGCGAACAGAAATAGAGAACCCTTACTTTGAGAAAAGAAGGGATCTTCGCATTCCTAAATTAACAAAAATAACCACTTACAAACAGAAAAGGAAAGCGTGGGATTCTTTGAATTATTTTAACTTTGTTTTCTGTTTTCATTTTTTCTTTTTGATATTGGGAAAGGGGCAGAATTTGCGTGAGGGAGGGAGAGAGGTAGGGTGGGAGGAAGGAGGAGCGAATGAAAATTGCAAGACCGAAGACTCTGTGAAACTCTGCATAGGCGTCGCTAAAATTTAGCTGACTGGATCTCGCAGTGTATGCCCAAAGTCCAACAACCAATTAAATGGTAGAGCTACACTCTAGAACCCAAAGCCGGTCAGATAGTGGGGAGCGAAAGATTGGCAGTGCCCAGAAGGAAAAATATTTGCGAGTGCCGACGGAGGGCGATAGCTCGTTCACGCGCTGGATTTTAGCTGCTCCCTGTCCCACAATTCGTAGCGCCTGGAACAGGCTAAGATCACAGAGCTGTTCTCTTTTTACACATATCCCATTTCTTTCAGGTTGCGTAAGAAGGAAAGAGTGCTGGTGTCGATAATGTCCCCGGCGTGTTAAATCGATGAAATCGATCATCAGAAATCTAATCTAATCAATCAATCAATCAATCAATCAATCAATCAATCGATATCATAAGTTAATTGATATCGATTGTCATCGTTTATCGATATCGCCGTTCCCATTCGTCTGGTAAGACGCATTGGAAACAGGGAATATCCTCTTGGCACCCTCTTGGCATTCCAAAGTGAGCGCGGCCACCGATAATGTTATCTGAAATTTACGGGAGTTGATTTTCTTTCTTTTTATCTTCTTCAAGACTGAAGCCATTTTTCCTTTGAACGAAAAAATTTCAAACGAAGTCCAACCTGCTCTGTTTTCTTTCATTGTGATGTCATGTTATCACGATATTTCCATTTTCTTTTATTCTAAATTCGCGCTTGCTTAAGTTTATTCTCAGCCTGTGAGAAGGGGTTTTGATTTTATTTGACTTCTGGAAAACCGATTAAACTATCCCTCGATTAGCGGTTGATCCACGGTTAAATTTCTTATGTCTAGGATAACTAATCGAGGGATAAAAGCGCGTTCCCGAAAACGATTTAACCCTCGATTTAACTCAGAAGAAAACCGGTTTGACCAGTTATTCACATGCAGGCGTGCGCGAAAATGACAATGCGCGGCGAAAAGGGGTCTTACAAGAAGCCTGCAAGCCCTTGTCACAGAATGTCGTCACAAATTCTATAACTCAAACCTTAACATTTGTTGTTTTATTCAAAGAAAAAAAGGTAATCTCTTCCGATCTGCAACATAAAAATTTGTTGCGCGCGCGTACATGTTAATACGCGTAACATCAGGGTTACAACCTGCAACGCAACATTGTTGCCCAAGCAACGCGCATCGACGTTATAGTGACACCGCTGGACACATACATGCTCAAAATCATCGTGACAAACAAAAATGCGCAGAATCGAGCTGGCATTACTTTAGGCAACACAGGGAACCCATCAGGCACAGGGATCCCGTCAAGATTAGCGTACTGCTCGCTCGGAAGCTCGCAGCAATAAGCGCCCCCCTCAAGTCAGCCGGTGTTTACAGAGGTAAGGAGCGATGAGAGGTGGCCGTGTTTGCAGACTACCCTTAGTGCGTCGATTATTCCAAGAGTCAAAATGAAAATGTAAAGATTATGTTTCGGTATCCCTAAATACAAAGGGATAAACTTCAGCGAATTCAAAATTCTGCAGCGCGTCTTGTGATGGGCCTAAAACGTTCAGACGATGCAACGCCTTTATTAAGGAGCTTACACTGGCTTCCAGTTGAAAAGAGGATTCAGTGAATTTAAGATTCTCCTCATAACTTACAACATCATGCACGGCCTGTCCGCAGACTACTTGAACCCTCTAATTGAAGTCTATCATCCGTCGCGAACTTTAAGATCATCGTCATGTTTATTACTCTGTCTCAAAAAGTCAAAACCGACAACTATGGTGGTAGAGCTTTTTCGTTTGCGGCACCGAAACTATGGAACTCTTTACCAGAGGATATTAAGAAAGCGAAGACTGTAAGCTGTTTTAAAAACAAGTTGAAAACTTATCTTTTAGGTAAGCTTTTTTATCTTAGTAAGCTGTAATTAGACGTACATGATTGGATAAGATTTTTGTTCTTTTTTTCGTATTTTGTATGTGTGAAAATTATTGTAAGGCGCATTGAACTTAAATGCGCCATATAAGAATGTATACATTATTATTATTCTATTGAATTCTCATGTATGCATGAATGACTGTTTTTTTCTTTCTTTCTTCATTTCTTTCTTTCTTTCTTAATTTTTTTCCTTCTTTTACGAAAAGAGTAGTTAAACCCATGAAATCAAAGCTATTACTTTACATTACATTTACATTACATTTACCCATAGAGCAGTTTTCAATTGAGTGTCGTAAAACCAAAACCAAAGCAATTACTCTGACCAATCACAGCAGTCGTAAACAATCCAATGAACCAATCAGAGCTCGAAGCAATTACATATCGGCGGCGCCAAGCGCGGGAAAACGCGTGCGAGCAAGTCATGATTGGTTTTGTTTTACTTCTGACTGGTCGAGAAAGTGGCGCGAGATTTTTTAGCCAATCACAAAGCGTAGAAATGAAAAACCAAAGCAATTGTTTAATTACTTTGGACACTCAATTGAAAACTCACAAACTTTGCAAGGCAACCACGATTTGTGTTTGTTCTGGTTTGTTGCTGTCCGAATCATAGAACAGGTACATTGCTATAAGATGCAAAGATAGAAGTATTTTGGCGACATGATTTTAGTCACTGCTAGCTCAAACAATATAAGCTTAATGTAAATCGACAAACCTCTGATTTTGTCACCTCACAAGTTTTAAGACTTTTATAACACGATCGACGAGAAATAAGAACTTTAATAAGCTTACCTCTCGTTAACACTCGGCTCTTGTGCTTCCATGCCTTCAAACCACTTGAATAAGTTTCAAAGGGGTTTAAAAAAGTTATACAAACACTTAAGCACGTGAAAATGTCCAATATCCGCACTTCCCAGCGCAAAATTGCCCCAGTCTTGCCAAATTCAAAATGGCGATTGTTTGCAAATTTGAAAGTTTGAATGCGGTAGGTATGACAAGTTCATGACATCCTAATACCCTTGGGAAATTAACAATAGGTCCGGGGGTACTACCCAAAACTTTTAGTGGCGGTATGCGACGCCGTTCTTGAAATCCTAACCGGTTTAACCAACCATATCAATGCCCTAATATAGCTTGTATGAAGAACTAACTCCCCCGGGCAAAAGTCCGCAAATATTTGTTAACAACTTTTGTCCCCTTTTTCGGTACTGATTTCGAAATCTCGCTTAATGCGCATGCGCATTAACGAGATAAAAACCGCCAAAAAGTTAAATTTCAAGGTGCATTTTGTGTTATTTTTTTTAAGGTTTCAAGTAATTTGAGACTGGCCCAATCGCACAACATGCAATTTTTAAAAGATATTGTATTTGGGGAACTTCATCAAAGAAGCAAAATTATTAGCTATTGTCTATTGCTATTCTGATTGGTTAAGCTCGAAAATTTCCTAAAATTTATGTGACGCAAATGGATTTTCTTTATTTTTATAATGAAATATATATATATAATTATTAACCATCAGCTCCTCCTCTATTCTTGAAATCAAAGACATTCTATGTGGGAAAGAGCCAATACCGCAGAACAATGAAATTTGCTATCGTTCTTATATGGAGCTTTACTTAATGGGGGTTCGACTGTGCGCTTATTTTAACAAAAACACTGGTTGAATATCGAAATTGAACGATTCGAATTACTTGTGTATTTGCTATAGTCCAGTCACAGGGAACCTGAGCGCTTTATAGCTATAAAATGCTGATGTATTTTATAATAATAATAAAAAAAAAACGATTTACCTGTGTGTCCGTATCTTTCTTTAGTCATTTTGGAAAGGATTTGCATTTTCTCCGTGCGTTGCAATCGTTTCATCTGTTTCACGAGCGTCGGAAAACACGAGACTAGCCAGTTAACTTCTCCTGACTTGAACAAACGCTACAGGACGATACATGTTGTTTTGATGTGTAGCCTGCGAGAAAGCGCTTGGTCTCGGCCGGTAGCCGGAATCCATACGCTCTGATTTGTAAACTGAATACGTTTATTTGTAAAATTTATAATTTTACGGTTTTTTTTTTTTTTTTTTGCTATTCGCTCACATCGCCGCCCGCTGCTCGCAAAGGCATGAGAGTTAAAGGATTATCAAAAGTTTGTAACTTAAAGTCCACCTAACCCCCAATTTTTTTTTTTCTTTTAATCAACTCAATGTACGTTGAAAAGTCGAATAGTGAAATATTTATCGTTTTTAACGTCGTGTTAGTGAGTTATAGAGATTTGAATTTACAAAATGCTAATTAGATGACGTTAAATCAAGACTTTAGAGTGGTTTTACTTCATCCGTGAAATAGATAGTAGGATTTTACGCCGTAGTACTTCGTATCAGTTTCTATTATCCTCAAATATTAGAGCGATTACAGTTAAGCCCCGTCCACACGTATCCGGCGATTTCGGCTCACGAATCCGCAACTTTTTGAATTCGCTCTCCAGAGTGGAAATTTTTGAATACGCTACGAGTACGGCATCGTGTGGACGGTCGAATCCGGATATTTTTTAATACGCTGACGTAACAGTATCAGATCCAGTCTTTAACCGCGCGAATATTCAACATGGCCGACCGAAATGTTATCCCTTCACTTCTACATGGACTTATTTCTAGTCTAATAACGTGTTTACAGTTGATCTTTGATTTGAACTTGGCCTTTTCGTCTGCTTTTTAGACAACATTTAAAGAGGAGCCCTGGCTGCTAGAGCGAATCCGGATACGTGTGGACGGACAAATACGATTCGAATACGCTACGTGTGGACGCGAATATTTTCTAATCCGCAACAAAAAAGTTGCGGATTAAAAAATATCCCGATACGTGTGGACGGGGCCTTAGTCTAACCCGTGAAATAGTTAGAAGAATAGTACGCACTATTCAACTTTTCAACGTATATAGAGATTTTGGGGTCAAGAACGACTAAATGATTAATCTTACATTGTTTCGTCACGAGTTTGATTTGTTCGATATTTTGCCAAATAAAATATCAGAAATATGTCTATTTTATCTTGTTTTGATTCTATCCACGCTTATTTCAAACTTTAGTTTGAAATACCGAGGTCGTTGAAATCAATGTTGAGATTTAATTAGAATGTTATAGTATAAATGTTGAATGATCTTGCACGTGTAACAATGACCAATATAGTTTATTTCTTAGTTCATATTAAAGGAGGGGGCAGCTGTAGTGTCAACTATTACTAGTTTATAATAATATACAACAATAAGAAAACAATTTACTCTCTCAAGAGTAAGAAAATATCTTTATTAATAAAAAAAACAATAATAATAAACTCTGTAAAGGGTAATTGAAAAATTTTGGAAAATTTAGTACGAAGATAGTCCTAAAAAAATAGGTTAAGATTCCAAACAGCAATACAAGAACGAAAAATAATGAAAACATTGTGAAAACAACCAAGCCATAAACATATTTCTGTAAACAAACCGTAAAAATAAAGAAAAAATGAATGCAAAGACCTTGATTACATTGTGCGCGATGGCATGACGTACTAACTGTTAGTTGTATGACGTCAAATGGATGACGTCACTTTCCAAGTGAGATGGTTAAGGCCCCGTCCACACGTATCCGGATATTTTTGAATCCGCAACTTTTTTGTTACGGATTAGAAAATATTCGCGTCCACACATAGCGTATTCGAATCGTATTTGCCCGAATTCGCCGGATACGTGTGGACAGAAGGCCAATCCGCAACAAAAAAGTTGCGGATTCAAAAATATCCGGATACGTGTGGACGGGACCTAAGTTGTTCTAGATTTCGTCATTCTGACTGTGTTCCAACATGTCTGTTCATGGTTTCATCCAATCATCAGCATTGATATTGAATAATCCAGAATAACAGTGGCACATTCCTTCCATCTAACTACGTTGTACGACCACATCTGCTTTCCTGGCTGCTATGCACTACGTTACGTTAAGTCTGTGATAAATAAATAATTGTTTTCTGAAAAGTTGGATTCTTTTTCTTTTCTTTTTGAAAGTCAGTAAAAAAAATAAAAAACGGTACAGGCAGCATGATAAAAGATATAATGTTGAGAGTGTTGGTATGAGTTGAAAATGTTCATCGCAAAGCAGAAAATGCCAATCAAATTGCCAAGAACAATTAGTACGTTAAGAGCGAAAACCAAAACTGTCAAACGAAACAAAAACAAAAACTCACGAATATACAAAACGTAAAGCACAGAACACGACAAGGAAACTACACGATTACAAAAGTAAATCAAATCACACAAAGCGAGCCAAAGAAATTACAAAAAGCAAGCCCTAACATTGTAAAAAGCAAGCCCTAACATTGCAAAAAGCAAGCCCAAAAATTGCAAAAAGCAAGCCCAAAAATTGCAAAAAGCAAGCCCAAAAATTGCAAAAAGCAAGCCCTAACATTGCAGAAAGCAAGCCAACACTGCAAAAAGAAAGCCCTAAAATTGCAAAAAGCAAGCCCTAACATTGCAAAAGATACCTTAAAATTGCGAAAAGCATACCCTAACTGCAAACGTGAGCTCTAGCATTGCAAAAACGAGCGCCCTAACATTGCAAAAAGCAAGTCCTAAGAGTGCAAAAGCAATACAAGCCCTATAATTGCAAAGTAAGCACTAAAATTGCCTAAAGCATTAAAGCAAGCCCTAAAATTGCAAAAGCAAAGCCCTAAATTGCAAAAAAGCCCTAACATTGCGAAAACGAGCCCTACAATTGCCAAAAGTAACCCTAAAAGTGTAGAAATAAAAACAAGGCACACAATTACAAAAAACTGAGTAAAACAAAAAGTATACTACAAACGGACAATAAAACAGGATCCACGAAATTACAAAGCATGCACAATTTCCACGACACATGTACTGGTAAACACATACAAATAACATCAGATTAAAATAGCACGAAATGGATTGGATGCACATTGTCAGATAGTTTTGTAAATACACAAAAATTAGGCCAGATTCGAAGCTATTTTAAGGAAGGTTAGTAAAGCGCTAGGGCAAATGGCAAATGGCAAATGGCAAATGACATGGATAAAACATATATATATCAGTTTTGTTTACAAGAAGTTAAAGATTCCAGATAGGGAGTGGCAGAACGATACACGAGGTAATTCAACTGAAATATGAAAGTTCGACTTCATGGAAAAGAATAAAAAGAGACAAAAACGATTTTTGTTTGAAACTCAAACTAAATATGATGGACAAAAATCTAGCTACAGTGATTCGTTGAACAGAATTAGCATAGCAACAATTCAAGCAGATGTGGTCATGCAGGTGTGACATGGACGATTGCGTTACTGTCATTTATGAACGACTCTGTCAGTACATCTGATTGGATGAAAACAGAGCCAGCAGGTTAGAGCACTGAAGAATGACGTCACTATACACCTGATCATACCTACTTCACATGGAAAAGTTACGTCATCGCATAGACAAAAGTCGTTGCTTGATAATCTCAATTTCTTTTTACGGAGAAAAAGCACAAAGATTATTACAAAAAGTAAACATGATAATGAATTGGTGAAAAATGGAACATTGCTGTTTGGAATATTAAAATGTAAAATAAACGTTTAAAAATCTTATTTTTTTTAGGACAAGAGTCCATTTGTATAAAGTTGATTCAATGTTTCTAAAAGATAATTGATTGACACTTTTGTTGAAAATATCGTAGCATTTAAAACCAATGATTGGCATTAAAAGCTCTTTGTGGTGTCAATTTTGCAATTCAACAGTAAAACAGATTTAGTACAGCGGTTTGATAATTTGGTTTGCTCTTAAGGAGTAAAATGAAATAATATTTACAACAAATAACAATTATTTACAAAATATATGTACAAATGTTTACCAAAGTAGAAAAAATGAAGTTGTGAAGTTATTCGACCAAAGAACAATTTACCAGTGTCTAAGTTGGAATAAGCATTTGCGTGACAATTTTGTAATTTATCAGTCTTTTAGCTATGAACAAAAAAGAAAAAAACAGTTTTGAGAAAGATGGATTAAGTATACTTTGATAATTTTGTTGACTCTTAAGGAGTTAACTAAAATAATATTTTCAAGAAAGTAGAGCTATTTACAAATATGTACAAATATTTACAAAAATATAACAAGATAATGCTAACAAGATATTCGGCCAAAGTGCAATTTAACAGTGTTTAGGTTGCTATAGAGTAAAACGGATTTAGTATATTTTGATCATGTCGTTTACTCTTAAAGAATAAACTAAAGTTATAGAATATTTACAATATATACAGTTGTTCACAAAAATTATAAAATGTTACTGTAAAATTAAGTGTTCCAACCAAATATACAATATTTACAAGCAATGAAAGAACTTTGCAACAGCATCTGAAATCAAGAAGAAACAAACACAAACATATCAGACATTTTTCATATTCAAAAAACATTTGCATTAAATATTTATATATAGATTTAAAAAAAGAACAATGTATATAGTGTTTCACATGCAGAGCGAAATACAATTTTAGATAGAAAATTCTGAGACAGTTATTCGAGTTTCACTTACTGAAACTCGAATAACATGGCTTTGTGCGTAAAACTCGAGCAACTGTCTCAGAATTTTCTATCTAAAATTATATGTACTAGATAATATATATTGTGTTTTTAACATGGCTATTTTGTCGCAACTTTCAGAAAATCTGCAGTGGCATCCTCATTTAAAATGTTTGTATCGCTTTAAAGGATAACTGTTATCGTCATTCATGTCACATTTTTATGCCTCCATATCCATTAAAATAAATTAAAGTAAAAATGAAGGAAGAAAAATCAATATCTATTATTATTAATATCTCGCGATATAATCATTGCTTTGGTTTTATATGATTGCTACGCTTTGTGATTGGCTAAAAAATCTCGCGCCACTTTACCAACCAATCAGAAGTAACACCAAGATCAATAGTAACTTGCTCGCACGCGTTTTCCCGCGCTTAGCGCCCGCGACATGTATTTGCTTTGCGTTCTGATTGGTTAATTGCATTGTTTGCGCCTGTTGTGATTGGCCAGTGTGATTGCTTTGTTTTTTTTTAACTGCTCTTAAAAGATTGAATAATGTGTTTAACCTTTCCGGCAACATCCGAATAGAAATTGTTAAGTAGGAAGCATGTATTTATAAATAGCAATGTTCATCCCAAGTTACTTACCTTATTAGTTTAGTTTTCACGTCTTTTGTTTGTAAAATTGATCAAAAAGTTCATAAGTTGTAATTCTTTGGATTTCATTGCATGGCTTTTTCGCCAGTCTAAAATATCAAATTAAAACAAAACATAACATAATATTAATAAGATAAGAGAAAGAAAGGTTTCAGGTTTGTATTTCTTTACACTACGAGCCGAGGTTGTCTTTTTTTCGCCCTATGTAGCGGCGTGCGCACGCCGTTAAATCGGGCGAAAAAATAATCACTACTCGCGCAAAGTAGCATTTGCAGGGAAACCAACAGGTTTTAGTTTGTTCAATCAGCAGAAAACCCAATAAGTTAAACCTATTAAAACTTCAAGACAAGTTTACCGCCTTTGGTTTTGTTACAATGGTCAATCAAGCTACAACTTAAAGTGCCTATCACCCCAAGAAAGTTTTTTTCAGAATCAACTCTATGTACATTGAATGGTTGAATGGTAAAATATTTGTTGTTTTGAACGTCGTGTTAGTGAGTTATAGAGATTTGAATTTACAAAATGCTAATTAGATGACGTCAACCCGGGAATCATTTATTGTAAACACTTGTTTTCACCTCCAAGTAATAATTTTTTACGAATCAATTGACTATCCACAGTTTATTTTTAGTATTTATCAAATTAATTATCCCCAAGCTGTAAACTGCGCATTGTAAATTGGCGTATATGTAGAAATAATAGCAATTCCCGTGTTGACGTCATCAAATTAATATTTGGTAAATTCAAATCTCTATAACTCACAAACGGGACGTTCAAAACAAGAAATATTTTACCATTCAACTAATCAATGTACATAAAGTTGATTCTGAAAGTAACTTTCTAGGGGTGATAGGCACTTTAACGTGGAAAGAAAAATTAAAATAAAAATATATAAAATAATAAAATAATAAATATAAAAATATTAATATTATTATTATATTTTAATATTAAAATATCTGGGCCCAGTTGTTCAAAACGTGGATAGCTCTATCCACCGGATAAGTAACCCTTTAACAGCACGTTAAGAAGTTAGAGCTCTTTGCTGGAAATTTAGCGTTTAGGTTATTGCACAAATCCAAAAAGATAACAACACATATTTAGGTATGGGAAAAATACAGGCTTTGGTTCTCTACATAAAGCCGAAGATCTCAAAGAAACTAAACTACTTTTTCAAACTGCCAACAAAAGTTAAAATGTTTGCAACTGTACTAGTCAAGTAGTTTCGCCTGTTTGCTTTTTAGCATATCGTTTTTAATCTCAAAATAGATATAAACTTTAAAAACGACATACCTTCGAGTTTAAAGAGCAATTTGAGCTCAGATCTCAAGATATTACAGCACTGGTCAAAATCCTCTTGTTCGTCACTATAAAAGAAAAAGGAAATAAAACAATTGTTAAAGGGAAGAATTAACAGTACAAAGAGCTAAAATTTCATACAACAGTTTTGTCATGGGTTGTAAAAATGCTTGTCTTTTTTTCTTACAGAGAAACGATCAAAAACAACTAAAAAATGACTGATTATCTTCTTGATGTTTAGTCTTCATCACAACATCATTTGAATGATTTGACTTCTTCAACTTAAAATTGTTCTCTATAATCTTTGATCAAATCATTTGGAAACATGTTATATAAATCACTCACAGGATCTGAAGGTCGCGTTTCCTTGAGCTCAGTTCATCTCGGTAGTCAGTCAAGGACAGCCAGTCCTGGATATGTCCATCTAGTTCTTCTTTGCAATCTGCAAATACATTTATCAAGTAAAAACATTTATTTGGTACCGTTTAGTGACGCGGGTTACATAACACAGTATCACAGAGCAGTTTTCAATTGAGTGTCGAAAGTAATTAGACAATTGCTTTGGTTTTGCATTGCTACGCTTTGTGATTGGCTAAAAAATCTCGCGCCAGTCAGAAGTAAAACCAAAACCATGACCGTGACTTGCTCGCACGCGTTTTCCCGCGCTTGGCGCCAGCTACATGTAATTGCTTCGAGCTCTGATTGGTTCATTGGATTGTTTACGACTGCTGTGATTGGTCAGAGTAATTACTTTGGTTTTGGTTTTACCACACTCAACTGAAAACTGCTCTATACAGTCAAGTTAAATTAACAAGCCCCCTATCTTAAAAAAAGAGCTTTTGCAGTCTCTACATAACACAGCATCATATACAGTCAAGTTAAATCAACAAGCTCCCCCTCCCCCCCCCCCCCCTCCCCCTCCCCCTTTATCTTGAAAGAAAGAATCATATTTTGAGTCTCAAACAAACAATAGCTTCCGCAACACCAAGAAAACCCATAGGATGCAGCTGAATTCAAAGAGATACAGTTCATCAAATTTGTGTTCGTGACAGGCGGTCAACAAATCAAAGTTGTCATTCTGGTGGAATTTTGCGGTTTTTTTTTTACCAATAATTTTGTCTTGTTAGTTCTTATTTCCTTGCGTTCATCACTTTTTTATAGTTTTGGCGATTTGTTCTTCCTTAATTTAAAGATAACAAAGCAAGCTTCTGGCCATAATCATGAAAAAAAACGATATTTCAGCCAGGACATTGCGTCTTTAAGGCCGCATCAAACAACATTTGTAAAGGTACCTAAGTAGTCTCCAGTCGTAATGTCCAATATGATGAAAATAAAATGAACCAAAGCAAACTCGTTGGAAGACTAAAATTATTGTGACATCACTGACCTTTTAATTTCATCGCCGTGCTCATTTCAAGTTCAAGTTTGACGATCACTTTGTCCACAGAAGCGATTTCCTCTTGTAATATCTTCATTTCTTCTGACACATACACAGACAGGTCTGGAAACACTGTAAAATTAAAGAAACTTATGTGACATTCAATCGAAACACGATTCTCCGTGTATGTACAATCGATTCTTTGGCTATCAGTTGTGAATGTATTAATGAATGTATCACAAATTTGAAGACAATTTGAAAACGACCACAATTAAAAGCCACTGGACACTCTTCAATTTGGCATACTGCATTGTACCGTTAACTGAAGCGCACTGATTATAGCTTTGTTCCATGCTTTTGTTAGCGTTTTTGGCCTCGAACGTGCACGAGCACAATAGATTTTGAACTTTGTTCCAGCAACTTACCAACAGAAATATTTCCCTTACAGCCATGCTCCGTCACGGGTGACCAGTATTTTTGAAAATTTTAATGGATTTTTCAAGTTTACGCGTCAGTTTTGTAAATTCATAACGAGATTCGGAATTCACGTAAGAATTTTACCGCATTTTCGGAAACAAAGGCTGTGTTTTCACGAGGCGGTTTTTCTCGCTTAACATTCCTGTAAGTGATTTGTTTACTGACCGCGTTAAGCAGCTTAAAAAATGTATGCGTTTTCACGGACAGAACTTTATTCATTTTTCTTATACCATGTGCGATATACTTTCTTTTGTTAAAACAATAGAAAATTAGAACACAAAAGAACGACAATACAATGCCCTTCTTTGTTGTTTGAACGCTGGCGAAATGTGATTGGCCGAAAGTAATTACCGACAAGCTTAAGCGACCTGGTTTGGTGGCTTAAATTTAATGAGAATTCTATTGTAGTTCGCCGACTCGCTTAACTTTAAGCGAGTTGGACAAGCAACTGTTTTCACGAGATTTCCGACTGTCACTCGCTCAGCGATTTGAAAAATCGCTCGTGAAAACACGGCCAAAGAGCAACAAAGTATCATTTTATTTCAAATGTTCATATCCGAACAATATTTGTTTTTTTATGCGCGTAGCGAAGTTATTTTTTCGTTAACTCGTGACTTTCAAAGTGTTTTCCAGAGAGATCTTTAAGGTTTCATTCAAATCTCGGACGTTACAAAGAATAATTCAAATGTTCATTTAAGTCTTGTGATTACTGGTCACGCGTGACGGAGCATGGCTGTAAGTTCTTCAGTCATAGCGTGTGATCGAAATACAAAAGATGTGCATGCTTATAGTCCTTTCGACATAATTTGCAGCTCCCTTGTTGTCGCTATGTTGAAGTCTCAAAGGTTTCATAACTAATCTCTCGACAGACTAGGATTGTAATAATTCAGTTAAGTTAAATTTGAGCTACCCTACTTATGCTGCACTAAGTCCATAATTAAACTATCTGTAAGTACGTCCCTAATTATGTTCGAGAAATCCTAAGTTAAATATGTGCGTGCTATGCAAGGGTTTTTCGTAGAATATCGTGAATATCTCACGAGATGAACATTCCCCGCTCAAATTGGTTCCCTAAGACTTAGCTTTAAGTTATATGTCATCGGCAAACAGGTCAGACACGTGAACGGAGGAAAACATTGTTTTCTGTTTGTTTATAGTGAGTAATCAGGTTCTTTCTAAAGACGTGTCTTGTTGACGCGTGTAATTTGTCTCCATTTGTGGTAAAATATATTTCTTTATTCATTTTTACCTGTTGAAATAGGCAGAAGCTTCTTGTTGAAGCCATCCAGCTTCTGTTTCTCCTTTTCTGTAGCGGCTGAGTCAGTTTCCTCACAAGGTGGTAACACTGCCTTTGAAGATGAAGGATGCTCATCGCCTCCCCAGGCTCCATCATCAAGAGTAGCAACGGCATCAGCGCCGCCGCAATGAAGAGCATCTTCAACGTTTGTTCCAGATGACTCACCGCGCATGGATACTTCGTCAGTCTTCTCTGGCTTTGCTTTCTGTAACACAATTCCCTCATCACTCACGCCATCTGTAACTTTGGTCGTCAAATTACCTTCGTTCATTTCAGGTTTCTTGGAAGATAGTTCACCTGCCTCTTCATCACTGGATCCTCCAAAAGGGTTGAGCTCCTTCGGATACTTCTTGGATTTCTTAGGTTTGCGACGGTTTTTCCTACGACCTGGTGATGAAGGAACGTCAGTGCAAGATGTCTTTCCTTCATCGTCTCCTTGCTCACGAACCTTGGCCGTTCCTGCCTCACACACTTGCTCTGGTGTACCTTTGGATGTTGATGTTCCATCTGACGACAAAGAATTCTCCTCGTCACTGGAGGAACCCTCGAAAGGATTCAAGACTTTCGGGTACTTGATGGTTTTTCTAGGCCCAGCAAGTGTTTGTCCATGCTCTGGCTGTGACGGGGCGTTAGAGTACGAGGTATTTTCCTCACCATTTCCCTGACGGTCGGAAGCATTGCTTGTTCCTTCCCCACACTCTTGCTCTATGGGATTTTTGGATGGTATTGCTACGGATGACAAAGATATTTCCTTATCGCTGGAACCCCCAAACGGGTTCAACTCTTTGGGATAATCATATTTGCTCTTCCTGGTCTTCTTTCTCCCTTTGCGGCGTTGGGGCAGTGACGTTTCAGCACTGTCTGCTGCTTTACCGCCTCCATTCTTTTGAGACGAAGAGCTTTTCACCTCCTTGATATCAGACGTTTTCTCTACAGAAGGAGTAGCGTCTGGTGCAGGGATCTTGTGGTGAGTTGAAGAAGGACGTCCAGGGGGTAATGGCGCTTTTCTCCTAGCTCTTTTTGGTACTCCATTGTTGTTGATATCATCGACAGGTGCTTTGAAAGCGCCAGCTTGTGAGTTGCTTTCCTTAACATTTGATTGCTCCAAGATCTTGTCTTCAGAGGAGAGTAGGGCTGGGACTGTATGCTTTAGCTTGGGAAAGGTGTCCAAATTTTCCATGGGGATATTTTTACTTCGCTTGCCAGCTGTCCGCCTTTTGGACGTCTTGGTGCCAGAGGAGGTGGGTTTCATCGAGTCTCGTAAAATTTCTCTGAGTATTTCCTCTTTAGGACGACTGAAAATAAAGTTAAAGAAAATTTATCAGACCGTGTACCACACAAGTGCGTAATACACAGAGTATGTTAAGGAGAACTCGTGCCTTTGAGAAAAAGGTAACCTACACAGGGTACCCAGGAAAAATATCCTGAGAGGGGTTCCTAGGAAGAGAAAAATCTACTTCACACAAAATATCCCAAGAAGGTTGCCTAAGGGGATTATAGAGGCTTGAAATATGTCCCACACAAAGTATTCCAAGAGGAGTGCCCAGAAAAAAAATCTCCGTGCAAAATATGCAAGTGGATTAAGGAGAAATGGGAAAATAAAACTGACTAGTAATTATACCAAGCAGTATTACACAATGTTTCACTAAATAACCTCCAACTATTGTTTCACTGATTATATCATGAAAACAATTTAATTCAATGAAACAATAACAAACTTTTTGACATCTTGACATCACATCATTGTTTCTAAAATTTGTTATCATCATCATCATCATTATCATCATCATTACTGTTATTATGCATTTTTCAATAACATCGGTTATCTTAGAAGAGAATGGGATCAAAATAGCAATTCACAACACTGATGTTAGAGGACATTCCAGGCATTCTAATGATATTATGGTTGGCAGGCCAACAATATTGATGTTAGAGAACATTCCGGACATTCTGATATGATATTATGGTCGGTAGGCTTATAGCGAACGTGATGTCATTGCATCATTGCTGATCATCATCACCATCACAATAAGGCCTGGTTCACACATGCGATGCAAATGCAAGCGCAAGTGCAAATGCAAATGGAAGGAATGGAAAAATTTTCATTTTCTTGCATTTGCATTTGCACTTGCGTTTGCGTTTCACACGTGTGAACCGGCCTGAACGCAAATGCAAGTGTAAACGCAAGGTGAAAAACGCAAACGCAAGTGCAAATGCACTTGCGTTTGCGCTTGCATTTGCATTTCTGTCGCACGTGTGAACCAGGCTTAATTTATTATCACCATCATCATCATCATCATTATCATCACCATCACTGTTGCCATGTGCATTTTGATATCATTAAATACTCACTAGGGTACCCCATCCTCCAGCATTACTGAGGTCAATGAAAATTCAATGCTTCCAGAAAGGATGTTTTTGTTGCTTGGCTTCAAAGTCACTGTGATGTTGAAGGTCTTTAAGGTCTCGCTGATGTAATCAGCTACATCAATACAGCCTGTAGCAATGACACGACGTCGACCGCTTTTAGTTTCCTGAAACAGATCAGACACGACAGGTTTTTATTTCAAATAAGAAGACAATCAGTATCTTCAGGTGTTTTTGCAATCCCTTTTTAAAATTCTTGCGAACATGAAAGTTATATTTAGTATTCAAGAACCATTCAGGTAGACTTTCTCAAAGTTGTTCGCTAAAAGTTGTCCATGCAGTACCTGCCCTCACTCGCTCAGAGCTTGCACTACATGCTCATTCGATCACACTACATACTCCTACGTGCTCCAACTTGTGGGCAAGTCTACCCTTCAGGTGGCTGGTTTATCCAAAGAAAATGTCCACAGCTTAGAGATAGCATGTACAGTTGGCCAATAAGCAAACCATCTTTCAGCCAAGGACGTAGGGGTGGAAGAGAACTCACCCCAAGCTTGGGTAGGTTACGCATTTTTTTAACAGGAGTCTCTGTCTCGGAAGACTGGTAGAGCATCCATTGGCAGATCTGGTGGGGGGGGGGGGGGGGGGGGCTGGGGTACCTCCACCTTATCTTGCAAAAAAACTAAGGCATGAGGGTTTCTTTTCTACCACTTCCCCCCTTTATTCACTTTGCCCCTCCCCCTTTATTCACTTCGACCCTCCCCCCTTTAGTCACTTTGCCCCTCTCCCCTCTTACAATTCAGTCTGGATTCATCACCAGATTCCCCACATTATTAGCCATGTGTGAAACATGTCATCCAATTTTGTACCATATATACCATAATTATGATGAGTTTTATCTAATGACACTGCCAAGAAAATCATTGGTGGCTTATATACCTTAGTTGTATAAAAGTAATACTTAGCACAGATATACAAAACAGGATAAATCTAGTCTAGAATAAGCATCATTAATTCGGGTCTAAACTGTGAACTTACATTTTTGATGACAATTTCCCAAGGGTGGTCTACATATGTCCCCTCTCTGTTGATATTCTAAAAAAAAAAGAAGACCATAACATAGCCATCTATTTTAAAACTGATAAATGATAAGAATATTAGAAGTACTTCTTTGTCTGTTGTGTACGACTCAATTAAAATGTAAGCTTAGAAAATGATTCCAAAAGCTTACTTCATTTCTGTCGTCTTGCTCGAGTGCTGCATTAATCATTCTGGTCCTGGCCTATCAAATTGAGACCCTGGCTTTTTAAATATTCACCTTATAAAGTGTTGAGGTGATTGTCACAGGGTCAGGTTCTGGCCAGACATGAATCCCTCGCAAAGGATTATTGATTCCCGGCTGCCATGGGACGGGCTGAAAGCAAATTTTATTAAAAATACAAGCGTCAAGCGGGTAAGAGTTCAAAGAATATACGAATGGAAAGACTTTCTAGATCGTGTGTACAAGAAAAAGAGGCAAGAAAACATACCTTAGTATGACAGTTGGCGTTGTCTTTATCCCAATAAATCACCAGGTTTTCTGGATGCCTAAGAAAATTAGTAAACGTAACTTATATTGTAAATTACAGTTAACAAAAGTTGAAGTAAGCCTTATGATGCCATCGCATTATTTGCGAACAGAAGCTCATAACAGTGATAAGCTTCTGTTGCGAACTATTTAATTTATAGCTTAGTATAAGGTTAT
This sequence comes from Cladopsammia gracilis, assembly GCA_022457155.1. Taxonomy (NCBI): domain Eukaryota; kingdom Metazoa; phylum Cnidaria; class Anthozoa; order Scleractinia; family Dendrophylliidae; genus Cladopsammia; species Cladopsammia gracilis. The sequence continues at coordinate 168,370 of JAJGOT010000387.1, forward strand.
TCTTAAGTTAAATACAAAAAAGCAAAACTCCGAAAAACTGCTATTGTTCCCGAAAAGCAGTCCTCTTGTCCCTACTTCCATCCTTTGTTATGTTGGAATATGATTTTAAGTTCGTCCGCCATATTTATTTCAAAATATATTCCTGACCATGGGATTCTGGGAAGGGGTGACAAATTTAAAAACCATCCGTCCCCTCCCTGGTGTATTTTATATCACCTACCAAGCTTTCAACTACTACTGAAAAAGAAAAAAACAATAATTATAAGAATTTCAATCTATTTTGATGCGTCACGGCGAGTTGCGTGTTTTAATTTTACGGGGATGGTTTTGTAAATAGGTCACCGATAACCAACCAACCATACGTCCTGTATGAGGTTAGCGCGAAACTGATTTTTTTTTTCTCGAAGATTTTTCATAACTTACCATGAATCTCTCTGACATTGAATTTTGAGAGCGGCTACAGATGCTGTGATCTGGAAGTCGCGAGCATTGCTTTTCTTTCTTTTTATCTTGTGCAAGACAGAACTCATTTTGCGCACAGAACAAAAAACTTTCAGGCAAAGTTTACTCTGTTTTGTTTACTGTCACTGTGATGTCATGTTACCATGATAATTCCTTCCATTCGAAATACGCGCGCGCTCAAGCTGGTTGAAAGTGTTCTAACTCATGGGGGTACCCCAGGGATTTTACAAGAGGGTGGGTGTTCCATCTCGTCCGAAAGATACTTGTGAGAGATGTACGCGCGAAAAGTGTAATGGTATTTAAGAAATACTTTTACCGGAAGTTAAAATTAAATGGAAAAAAAGTTTGACTAACGAAGTGGTTTCTAAATCATTCACCGATAGCCAACCAACCATACGTCCCATACGAGGTTAGCCCTGTCCCGCCAAATTCGCGTCCGAACTTAGTTTCTTTTTCTCTAGGATTTTTCATAACTTACCATGAATCTCTCTGGCACTGAATTTTGAGAGCGGCTACAGATGCTGTGATCTGGAAGTCGCGAGCATTGCTTTTCTTTCTTTTTATCTTGTGTAAGACAGAACTCATTTTCCGCACAGAACAAAAAACTTTTAGGCAAAGTCTGATCTGTTTTGTTTACTTTCATTGTGATGTCATGTTACCATGATAATTCTTTCCATTCGAAATACGCGCGCGCTTGAGCTCGCTAAAAGTGATTTAACGTTTTTTTTCCAGAGCCGCGATCCTTTTCGTCAGCGCCAAGGAGCACGGACTCTGACCGTATCATCACGCGGTCCACATCACTTGTTGGGGGGAACAAGCCGTCCCAAGATTTCACAATGGTGTCTCGCAAAAACTGAATGTACATGGCAAGCCAATGTAAATATTCAAACGCATGGAAAAAAACCATGCTGAATCAAGAATTTGACGTCACCTATCGAGCTTTCCTTGCTACTTAAGCGTGTTGTTGAGGCCTGGAAAAAAGGTTCGGATTAAAAATTTCGATAGCGATTTTCTAACAAAACGTTTGAACCATGCGAACAGAAATAGAGAACCCTTGCTTTGAGAAAAGATAGGAACTTCGCATTCCTAAATTAACAAAATAACCACTTACAAACAGAAAAGGAAAGCGTGGGATTCTTTAAATTATTTTAACTTTGTTTTCTGTTTTCTTTTTTTCTTTTTGATATTGGGAAAGGGGCAGAATTTGCGTGAGGAAGGGAGAGAGGTAGGGTGGGAGGAAGGAGGAGCGGATGAAAATCGCAAGACCGAAGGCTCTGTGAAACTCTGCATAGGCGTCGCTAAAATTTAGCAGACTGGATCTTACAGTGTATGCCCAAAGTCCAACAACCAATTAAATGGCAGAGCTACACTCTAGAACCCAAAGCCTGTCAGATAGTGGTTAGCGAAAGATTGGCGGTGTCCAGATGGAAAAATATTTGCGAGTGCCGACGGAGGGCGATAGCTCGTTCACGCGCCGGATTTTAGCTGCTCCCTGTCCCACAATTCGTAGTGCCTGGAACAGGCTAAGATCACAGAGCTGTTCTCTTTTTACACATATCCCATTTCTTTCAGGTTGCTTAAGAAGGAAAGAGTGCTGGTGTCGATAATGTCCCCGGCGTGCTAAATCGATGAAATTGATCATCAGAAATCTAATCAATCAATCAATCAATCAATCAATCGATATCATTAGTTAATTGATATCGATTGTCATCGATCATCGATATCGCATTTTATTGATTTAACACGCCGAGTAATGTCCCATTCGTCTGGTAAGACGCATTGGAAACAGGGTAAATCCTCTTGGCACCCTCTTGGTATTCCAAAGTGAGCGCGGCCACCGATAATGTTATCTGAAATTTACGGGAATTGATTTTCTTTCTTTTTATCTTCTTCAAGACTGAAGCCATTTTTCCTTTGAACGAAAAGATTTCAAAGGAAGTCCAATCTGCTCTGTTTTCTTTCATTGTGATGTCATGTTATCACGATATTTCCATTTTCTTTTATTCTAAATTCGCGCTTGCTTAAGTTTATTCTCAGCCTGTGAGAAGGGGTTTTGATTTTATTTGACTTCTGGAAAACCGATTAAACTATCCCTCGATTAGCGGTTGATCCACGGTTAAATTTCTTATGTCTAGGATAACTAATCGAGGGATAAAAGCGCGTTTCCGAAAACGATTTAACCCTCGATTAAACTCAGGAAAAAACCGGTTTGACCAGTTATTCACATGCAGGCGTGCGCGAAAATGACAATGCGCGGCGAAAAGGGATCTTACACGAAGCCTCCAAGCTCTTGTCACAGAATGTTGTCACAAATTCTATAACTCAAACCTTAACATTTGTTGTTTTATTCAATGAAAAAAAAACGTAATCTCTTGCGATCTGCAACATGAAAATTTGTTGTGCGCGCGCAGATGTTAATACGCGTAACATCAGGGCTACAACCTGCAACGCAACATTGTTGCCCAAGCAACGCGCATCGAAGTTATAGTGACACCGCTGGACACACACATGCTCAAAATCATCGTGACAAACAAAAATGCGCAGAATCGAGCTGGCATTACTTCAGGCAACACAGTGATCCCATCAGGCACAGGGATCCCGTCAAGATTAGCGTACTGCTCGCTCGGAAGCTCGCAGCAATAAGCGCCCCCCTCAAGTCAGCCGGTGTTTACAGAGGTAAGGAGCGATGAGAGGTGGCCGTGTTTGCAGACTACCCTTAGTGCGTCGATTATTCCAAGAGTCAAAATGAAAATGTAAAGATTATGTTTCGGTATCCCTAAATACCAAAGGGATAAACTTCAGCGAATTCAGAATTCTGCAGCGCCTCTTGTGATGGGCCTAAAACGTTCAGACGATGCAACGCCTTTATTAAGGAGCTTACACTGGCTTCCAGTTGAAAAGAGGATTGAATTTAAGATTCTCCTCATAACTTACAACATCATGCACGGCCTGTCCGCAGACTACTTGAAGCCTCTAATTGAAGTCTATCACCCGTCACAAACTTTAAGATCATAGTCATGTTCATTACTCTGTCTCAAAAAGTCAAAACCGACAACTATGGTGGTAGAGCTTTTTCGTTTGCGGCACCGAAACTATGGAACTCTTTACCAGAAGATATTAAGAAAGCGAAGACTGTTAGCTGTTTTAAAAACAAGTTGAAAACTTATCTTTTTAGGAAAGCTTTCTTATCTTAGTAGAGTGAATTTACTTAATCTGTGAAATAGTTAGTAGAATAGTACTCACTTTTAGACTATAATTCCTTTGTTTTCTTTTGTTTAATTTTGACTATCACACACTAATTGTTAGGTAGTGTTTCACAGATGAAGTAAAATCACTCTAAGTTGTAATTAGACGTACATGATTAGATAAGATTTTTGTTCTTTTTTCGTATTTTGTATGTGTGAAAATTATTGTAAGGCGCATTGAGCTTAAATGCGCCATATATTATTATTATTCTATTGAATTCTCATGTATGCATGAATGACTGTTTTTTTTTCTTTTTTCTTTCTTTCTTCAATTCTTTCTTAATTTCTTCCTTTCTTAATTTTTTTCTTTCTTTTACGAAAAGAGTAGTTAAACCCATGAAATCAAAGATATTACTTTACATTACATTTACATTACATTTACCCATAGAGCAGTTTTCAATTGTAAACAATCCAATGAACCAATCAGAGCTCGAAGCAATTACATATCGGCGGCGCCAAGCGCGGGAAAACGCGTGCGAGCAAGTCACGATTGGTTTTGGTTTTACTCCTGATTGGTCGAGAAAGTGGCGCGAGATTTTTTAGCCAATCACAAAGCGTAGAAATGAAAAACCAAAGCAATTGTTTAATTACTTTGGACACTCAATTGAAAACTCACAAACTTTGCAAGGCAACCACGATTTGTGTTTGTTCTGGTTTGTTGCTGTCCGAATCATAGAACAGGTATATTGCTATAAGATGCAAAGATAGAAGTATTTTGGCGACATGATTTTAGTCACTGCTAGCTCAAACAATATAAGCTTAATGTAAATCGACAAACCTCTGATTTTGTCACTTCACAAGTTTTAAGACTTTTATAACACGATCGACGAGAAATAAGAATTTTAATAAGCCTACCTCTCTTTAACACTCGGCTCTTGTGCTTCCATGCCTTCAAACCACTTGAATAAGTTTCAAGGGGGTTTAAAAAAGTTATACAAACACTTAAGCACGTGAAAATGTCCAATATCCGCACTTCCCAGCGCAAAATTGCCCCAGTCTTGCCAAATTCAAAATGGCGACTGTTTGCAAATTTGAAAGTTTGAGTGCGGTGGGTATGACAAGTTCATGACATCCTAATACCCTTGGGAAATTAACAATAGGTCCGGGGGTACTACCCAAAACTTTTAGTGGCGGTATGCGACGCCGTTCTTGAAATCCTAACCGGTTTAACCAACCATATCAATGCCCTAATATAGCTTGTATGAAGAACTAACTCCCCCGGGCAAAAGTCCACAAATATTTGTTAACAACTTTTGCCCCCTTTTTCGGTACTGATTTTGAAATCTCGCTTAATACGCATGCGCATTAACGAGATAAAAACCGCTAAAAAGTTAAATTTCAGGGTGCATTTTGTGTTATTTTTTTAAGGTTTCAAGTAATTTGAGACTGGTCCAATCGCACAACATGCAATTTTTAAAAGATATTGTATTTGGGGATTAACTTCATCAAAGAAGCAAAATTAGTAGCTATTGTCTTCTGCTATTCTGATTGGTTAAGCTCGAAAATTTCCTAAACTTTATGTGACGCAAATGGATTTTCTTTATTTTTATGGGTGTTTCTTGGTGTTGCGGAAGCCATTGTTGGTTAGCTTTTGTGTTGTGGTGTGGGTATTGTTCAGTGTCTGCATTTTCTCCGTGCGTTGCAATCGTTTCATCTGTTTCACGAGCGTCGGAAAACACGAGACTAGCCAGTTAACGTCTCCAGACTTGAACAAACGCTACAGGACGATACATGTTGTTTTGATGTGTAGCCTGCGAGAAAGCGCTTGGTCTCGGCCGGTAGCCGGAATCCATACGCTTATTTGTAAACTGAATACGTTTATTTGTAAAATTTATAATTTTACGGTTTTTTTTTTTTTTTGCTCTTTGTTTAGGCTTATTCGCTCACATCGCCGCCCGCTGCTCGCAAAGGCATGAGAGTTAAAGGATTATCAAAAGTTTGTAACTTAGAGTGCATCTAACCCCCAATTTTTTTTCTTTTAATTAACTCAATGTACGTTGAAAAGTCGAATAGTGAAATATTTATCGTTTTTAACGTCGCGTTAGTGAGTTATAGAGATTTGAATTTACAAAATGCTAATTAGATGACGTTAAATCAAGACTTTAGAGTGGTTTTACTTCATCCGTGAAATAGATAGTAGGATTTTACGCCGTAGTACTTCGTATCAGTTTCTATTATCCCCAAATATTAGAGCGATTACAGTTAAGCTCCGTCCACACGTATCCCGCGATTTCGGCTCACGAATCCGCAACTTTTTGAATTCGATCTCCAGAGTGGAAATTTTTGAATACGCTACGAGTACGGCATCGTGTGGACGGTCGAATCCGGATATTTTTTAATACGCTGACGTAACAGTATCAGATCCAGTCTTTAACCGCGCGAATATTCAACATGGCTGACCGAAATGTTATCCCTTCACTTCTACATGGACTTATTTCTAGTCTAATAACGTGTTTACAGTTGATCTTTGATTTGAACTTGGCCTTTTCGTATGCTTTTTAGACAACATTTAAAGAGGAGCCCTGGCTGCTAGAGCGAATCCGGATACGTGTGGACGGGCAAATACGATTCGAATACGCTACGTGTGGACGCGAATATTTTCTAATCCGCAACAAAAAAGTTGCGGATTAAAAAATATCCGGATACGTGTGGACTGGGCCTTAGTCTAACTCGTGAAATAGTTAGAAGAATAGTACGCACTATTCAACTTTTCAACGTATATAGAGATTTTGGGGTCAAGAACGACTAAATGATTAATCTTACATTGTTTCGTCACGAGTTTGATTTGTTCGACATTTTGCCAAATAAAATATCAGAAATATGTCTATTTTATCTTGTTTTGATCCTATCCACGCTTATTTCAAACTTTAGTTTGAAATACCGAGGTCGTTGAAATCAATGTTGAGATTTAATTAGAATGTTATAGTATAAATGTTGAATGATCTTGCACGTGTAACAATGACCAATATAGTTTGTTTCTTAATTCATATTAAAGGAGGGGGCAGCTGTAGTGTCAACTATTACTAGTTTATAATAATATACAACAATAAGAAAACAATTTACTCTCTCAAGAGTAAGAAAATATCTTTATTAATAAAAAAAACAATGATAATAAACTCTCTAAAGGGTAATTGAAAAATGTTGGAAAATTTAGTACGAAAGATAGTCCTTAAAAAATAGGTTAAGATTCCAAACAGCAATACAAGAACGAAAAATAATGAAAACATTGTGAAAACAACCAAGCCATAAACATATTTCTGTAAACAAACCGTAAAAATAAAGAAAAAATGAATGCAAAGACCTTGATTACATTGTGCGCGATGGCATGACGTACTAACTGTTAGTTGTATGACGTCAAATGGATGACGTCACTTTCCAAGTGAGATGGTTAAGGCCCCGTCCACACGTATCCGGATATTTTTGAATCCGCAACTTTTTTGTTACGGATTAGAAAATATTCGCGTCCACACATAGCGTATTCGAATCGTATTTGCCCGAATTCGCCGGATACGTGTGGACAGAAGGCCAATCCGCAACAAAAAAGTTGAGGATTCAAAAATATCAGGATACGTGTGGACGGGACCTAAGTTGTTCTAGATTTCGTCATTCTGACTGTGTTCCAACATGTCTGTTCATGGTTTCAACCAATCATCAGCATTGATATTGAATAATCCAGAAACAACAGTGGCACATTCCTTCCATCTAACTACGTTGTACGACCACATCTGCTTTCCTGGCTGCTATGCAAATTACACTACGTTACGATAAGTCTGTGATAAATAAATAATTGTTTTCTGAAAAGTTGGATTCTTTTTCTTTTCTTTTTGAAAGTCAGTAAAAAAAATAAAAAACGGCACAGGCAGCATGATAAAAGATATAATGTTGAGAGTGTTGGTATGAGTTGAAAATATTCATCGCAAAGCAGAAAATGCCAATCAAATTGCCAAGAACAATTAGTACGTTAAGAGCGAAAACCAAAACTGTCAAACGAAACAAAAACAAAAACTCACGAATATACAAAACGTAAAGCACAGAACACGACAAGGAAACTACACGATTACAAAAGTAAATCAAATCACACAAAGCGAGCCAAAGAAATTACAAAAAGCAAGCCCTAACATTGTAAAAAGCAAGCCCTAACATTGCAAAAAGCAAGCCCAAAAATTGCAAAAAGCAAGCCCAAAAATTGCAAAAAGCAAGCCCAAAAATTGCAAAAAGCAAGCCCTAACATTGCAGAAAGCAAGCCAACACTGCAAAAAGAAAGCCCTAAAATTGCAAAAAGCAAGCCCTAACATTGCAAAAGATACCTTAAAATTGCGAAAAGCATACCCTAACTGCAAACGTGAGCTCTAGCATTGCAAAAACGAGCGCCCTAACATTGCAAAAAGCAAGTCCTAAGAGTGCAAAAGCAATACAAGCCCTATAATTGCAAAGTAAGCACTAAAATTGCCTAAAGCATTAAAGCAAGCCCTAAAATTGCAAAAGCAAAGCCCTAAATTGCAAAAAAGCCCTAACATTGCGAAAACGAGCCCTACAATTGCCAAAAGTAACCCTAAAAGTGTAGAAATAAAAACAAGGCACACAATTACAAAAAACTGAGTAAAACAAAAAGTATACTACAAACGGACAATAAAACAGGATCCACGAAATTACAAAGCATGCACAATTTCCACGACACATGTACTGGTAAACACATACAAATAACATCAGATTAAAATAGCACGAAATGGATTGGATGCACATTGTCAGATAGTTTTGTAAATACACAAAAATTAGGCCAGATTCGAAGCTATTTTAAGGAAGGTTAGTAAAGCGCTAGGGCAAATGGCAAATGGCAAATGGCAAATGACATGGATAAAACATATATATATCAGTTTTGTTTACAAGAAGTTAAAGATTCCAGATAGGGAGTGGCAGAACGATACACGAGGTAATTCAACTGAAATATGAAAGTTCGACTTCATGGAAAAGAATAAAAAGAGACAAAAACGATTTTTGTTTGAAACTCAAACTAAATATGATGGACAAAAATCTAGCTACAGTGATTCGTTGAACAGAATTAGCATAGCAACAATTCAAGCAGATGTGGTCATGCAGGTGTGACATGGACGATTGCGTTACTGTCATTTATGAACGACTCTGTCAGTACATCTGATTGGATGAAAACAGAGCCAGCAGGTTAGAGCACTGAAGAATGACGTCACTATACACCTGATCATACCTACTTCACATGGAAAAGTTACGTCATCGCATAGACAAAAGTCGTTGCTTGATAATCTCAATTTCTTTTTACGGAGAAAAAGCACAAAGATTATTACAAAAAGTAAACATGATAATGAATTGGTGAAAAATGGAACATTGCTGTTTGGAATATTAAAATGTAAAATAAACGTTTAAAAATCTTATTTTTTTTAGGACAAGAGTCCATTTGTATAAAGTTGATTCAATGTTTCTAAAAGATAATTGATTGACACTTTTGTTGAAAATATCGTAGCATTTAAAACCAATGATTGGCATTAAAAGCTCTTTGTGGTGTCAATTTTGCAATTCAACAGTAAAACAGATTTAGTACAGCGGTTTGATAATTTGGTTTGCTCTTAAGGAGTAAAATGAAATAATATTTACAACAAATAACAATTATTTACAAAATATATGTACAAATGTTTACCAAAGTAGAAAAAATGAAGTTGTGAAGTTATTCGACCAAAGAACAATTTACCAGTGTCTAAGTTGGAATAAGCATTTGCGTGACAATTTTGTAATTTATCAGTCTTTTAGCTATGAACAAAAAAGAAAAAAACAGTTTTGAGAAAGATGGATTAAGTATACTTTGATAATTTTGTTGACTCTTAAGGAGTTAACTAAAATAATATTTTCAAGAAAGTAGAGCTATTTACAAATATGTACAAATATTGACAAAAATATAACAAGATAATGCTAACAAGATATTCGGCCAAAGTGCAATTTAACAGTGTTTAGGTTGCTATAGAGTAAAACGGATTTAGTATATTTTGATCATGTCGTTTACTCTTAAAGAATAAACTAAAGTTATAGAATATTTACAATATATACAGTTGTTCACAAAAATTATAAAATGTTACTGTAAAATTAAGTGTTCCAACCAAATATACAATATTTACAAGCAATGAAAGAACTTTGCAACAGCATCTGAAATCAAGAAGAAACAAACACAAACATATCAGACATTTTTCATATTCAAAAAACATTTGCATTAAATATTTATATATAGATTTAAAAAAAGAACAATGTATATAGTGTTTCACATGCAGAGCGAAATACAATTTTAGATAGAAAATTCTGAGACAGTTATTCGAGTTTCACTTACTGAAACTCGAATAACATGGCTTTGTGCGTAAAACTCGAGCAACTGTCTCAGAATTTTCTATCTAAAATTATATGTACTAGATAATATATATTGTGTTTTTAACATGGCTATTTTGTCGCAACTTTCAGAAAATCTGCAGTGGCATCCTCATTTAAAATGTTTGTATCGCTTTAAAGGATAACTGTTATCGTCATTCATGTCACATTTTTATGCCTCCATATCCATTAAAATAAATTAAAGTAAAAATGAAGGAAGAAAAATCAATATCTATTATTATTAATATCTCGCGATATAATCATTGCTTTGGTTTTATATGATTGCTACGCTTTGTGATTGGCTAAAAAATCTCGCGCCACTTTACCAACCAATCAGAAGTAACACCAAGATCAATAGTAACTTGCTCGCACGCGTTTTCCCGCGCTTAGCGCCCGCGACATGTATTTGCTTTGCGTTCTGATTGGTTAATTGCATTGTTTGCGCCTGTTGTGATTGGCCAGTGTGATTGCTTTGTTTTTTTTTAACTGCTCTTAAAAGATTGAATAATGTGTTTAACCTTTCCGGCAACATCCGAATAGAAATTGTTAAGTAGGAAGCATGTATTTATAAATAGCAATGTTCATCCCAAGTTACTTACCTTATTAGTTTAGTTTTCACGTCTTTTGTTTGTAAAATTGATCAAAAAGTCCATAAGTTGTAATTCTTTGGATTTCATTGCATGGCTTTTTCGCCAGTCTAAAATATCAAATTAAAACAAAACATAACATAATATTAATAAGATAAGAGAAAGAAAGGTTTCAGGTTTGTATTTCTTTACACTACGAGCCGAGGTTGTCTTTTTTTTCGCCCTATGTAGCGGCGTGCGCACGCCGTTAAATCGGGCGAAAAAATAATCACTACTCGCGCAAAGTAGCATTTGCAGGGAAACCAACAGGTTTTAGTTTGTTCAATCAGCAGAAAACCCAATAAGTTAAACCTATTAAAACTTCAAGACAAGTTTACCGCCTTTGGTTTTGTTACAATGGTCAATCAAGCTACAACTTAAAGTGCCTATCACCCCAAGAAAGTTTTTTTCAGAATCAACTCTATGTACATTGAATGGTTGAATGGTAAAATATTTGTTGTTTTGAACGTCGTGTTAGTGAGTTATAGAGATTTGAATTTACAAAATGCTAATTAGATGACGTCAACCCGGGAATCATTTATTGTAAACACTTGTTTTCACCTCCAAGTAATAATTTTTTACGAATCAATTGACTATCCACAGTTTATTTTTAGTATTTATCAAATTAATTATCCCCAAGCTGTAAACTGCGCATTGTAAATTGGCGTATATGTAGAAATAATAGCAAATTCCCGTGTTGACGTCATCAAATTAATATTTGGTAAATTCAAATCTCTATAACTCACAAACGGGACGTTCAAAACAAGAAATATTTTACCATTCAACTAATCAATGTACATAAAGTTGATTCTGAAAGTAACTTTCTAGGGGTGATAGGCACTTTAACGTGGAAAGAAAAATTAAAATAAAAATATATAAAATAATAAAATAATAAATATAAAAATATTAATATTATTATTATATTTTAATATTAAAATATCTGGGCCCAGTTGTTCAAAACGTGGATAGCTCTATCCACCGGATAAGTAACCCTTTAACAGCACGTTAAGAAGTTAGAGCTCTTTGCTGGAAATTTAGCGTTTAGGTTATTGCACAAATCCAAAAAGATAACAACACATATTTAGGTATGGGAAAAATACAGGCTTTGGTTCTCTACATAAAGCCGAAGATCTCAAAGAAACTAAACTACTTTTTCAAACTGCCAACAAAAGTTAAAATGTTTGCAACTGTACTAGTCAAGTAGTTTCGCCTGTTTGCTTTTTAGCATATCGTTTTTAATCTCAAAATAGATATAAACTTTAAAAACGACATACCTTCGAGTTTAAAGAGCAATTTGAGCTCAGATCTCAAGATATTACAGCACTGGTCAAAATCCTCTTGTTCGTCACTATAAAAGAAAAAGGAAATAAAACAATTGTTAAAGGGAAGAATTAACAGTACAAAGAGCTAAAATTTCATACAACAGTTTTGTCATGGGTTGTAAAAATGCTTGTCTTTTTTTCTTACAGAGAAACGATCAAAAACAACTAAAAAATGACTGATTATCTTCTTGATGTTTAGTCTTCATCACAACATCATTTGAATGATTTGACTTCTTCAACTTAAAATTGTTCTCTATAATCTTTGATCAAATCATTTGGAAACATGTTATATAAATCACTCACAGGATCTGAAGGTCGCGTTTCCTTGAGCTCAGTTCATCTCGGTAGTCAGTCAAGGACAGCCAGTCCTGGATATGTCCATCTAGTTCTTCTTTGCAATCTGCAAATACATTTATCAAGTAAAAACATTTATTTGGTACCGTTTAGTGACGCGGGTTACATAACACAGTATCACAGAGCAGTTTTCAATTGAGTGTCGAAAGTAATTAGACAATTGCTTTGGTTTTGCATTGCTACGCTTTGTGATTGGCTAAAAAATCTCGCGCCAGTCAGAAGTAAAACCAAAACCATGACCGTGACTTGCTCGCACGCGTTTTCCCGCGCTTGGCGCCAGCTACATGTAATTGCTTCGAGCTCTGATTGGTTCATTGGATTGTTTACGACTGCTGTGATTGGTCAGAGTAATTACTTTGGTTTTGGTTTTACGATACTCATCTGAAAACTGCTCTATACAGTCAAGTTAAATTAACAAGCCCCCTATCTTAAAAAAGAGCTTTTGCAGTCTCTACATAACACAGCATCATATACAGTCAAGTTAAATTAACAAGCCCCCTATCTTAAAAAAAGAGCTTTTGCAGTCTCTACATAACACAGCATCATATACAGTCAAGTTAAATCAACAAGCTCCCCCTCCCCCCCCCCCCCCCCCTCCCCCTCCCCCTTTATCTTGAAAGAAAGAATTATATTTTGAGTCTCAAACAAACAATAGCTTCCGCAACACCAAGAAAACCCATAGGATGCAGCTGAATTCAAAGAGATACAGTTCATCAAATTTGTGTTCGTGACAGGCGGTCAACAAATCAAAGTTGTCATTCTGGTGGAATTTTGCGGTTTTTTTTTACCAATAATTTTGTCTTGTTAGTTCTTATTTCCTTGCGTTCATCACTTTTTTATAGTTTTGGCGATTTGTTCTTCCTTAATTTAAAGATAACAAAGCAAGCTTCTGGCCATAATCATGAAAAAAAACGATATTTCAGCCAGGACATTGCGTCTTTAAGGCCGCATCAAACAACATTTGTAAAGGTACCTAAGTAGTCTCCAGTCGTAATGTCCAATATGATGAAAATAAAATGAACCAAAGCAAACTCGTTGGAAGACTAAAATTATTGTGACATCACTGACCTTTTAATTTCATCGCCGTGCTCATTTCAAGTTCAAGTTTGACGATCACTTTGTCCACAGAAGCGATTTCCTCTTGTAATATCTTCATTTCTTCTGACACATACACAGACAGGTCTGGAAACACTGTAAAATTAAAGAAACTTATGTGACATTCAATCGAAACACGATTCTCCGTGTATGTACAATCGATTCTTTGGCTATCAGTTGTGAATGTATTAATGAATGTATCACAAATTTGAAGACAATTTGAAAACGACCACAATTAAAAGCCACTGGACACTCTTCAATTTGGCATACTGCATTGTACCGTTAACTGAAGCGCACTGATTATAGCTTTGTTCCATGCTTTTGTTAGCGTTTTTGGCCTCGAACGTGCACGAGCACAATAGATTTTGAACTTTGTTCCAGCAACTTACCAACAGAAATATTTCCCTTACAGCCATGCTCCGTCACGGGTGACCAGTATTTTTGAAAATTTTAATGGATTTTTCAAGTTTACGCGTCAGTTTTGTAAATTCATAACGAGATTCGGAATTCACGTAAGAATTTTACCGCATTTTCGGAAACAAAGGCTGTGTTTTCACGAGGCGGTTTTTCTCGCTTAACATTCCTGTAAGTGATTTGTTTACTGACCGCGTTAAGCAGCTTAAAAAATGTATGCGTTTTCACGGACAGAACTTTATTCATTTTTCTTATACCATGTGCGATATATTTTCTTTTGTTAAAACAATAGAAAATTAGAACACAAAAGAACGACAATACAATGCCCTTCTTTGTTGTTTGAACGCTGGCGAAATGTGATTGGCCGAAAGTAATTACCGACAAGCTTAAGCGACCTGGTTTGGTGGCTTAAATTTAATGAGAATTCTATTGTAGTTCGCCGACTCGCTTAACTTTAAGCGAGTTGGACAAGCAACTGTTTTCACGAGATTTCCGACTGTCACTCGCTCAGCGATTTGAAAAATCGCTCGTGAAAACACGGCCAAAGAGCAACAAAGTATCATTTTATTTCAAATGTTTCATATCCGAACAATATTTGTTTTTTTATGCGCGTAGCGAAGTTATTTTTTCGTTAACTCGTGACTTTCAAAGTGTTTTCCAGAGAGATCTTTAAGGTTTCATTCAAATCTCGGACGTTACAAAGAATAATTCAAATGTTCATTTAAGTCTTGTGATTACTGGTCACGCGTGACGGAGCATGGCTGTAAGTTCTTCAGTCATAGCGTGTGATCGAAATACAAAAGATGTGCATGCTTATAGTCCTTTCGACATAATTTGCAGCTCCCTTGTTGTCGCTATGTTGAAGTCTCAAAGGTTTCATAACTAATCTCTCGACAGACTAGGATTGTAATAATTCAGTTAAGTTAAATTTGAGCTACCCTACTTATGCTGCACTAAGTCCATAATTAAACTATCTGTAAGTACGTCCCTAATTATGTTCGAGAAATCCTAAGTTAAATATGTGCGTGCTATGCAAGGGTTTTTCGTAGAATATCGTGAATATCTCACGAGATGAACATTCCCCGCTCAAATTGGTTCCCTAAGACTTAGCTTTAAGTTATATGTCATCGGCAAACAGGTCAGACACGTGAACGGAGGAAAACATTGTTTTCTGTTTGTTTATAGTGAGTAATCAGGTTCTTTCTAAAGACGTGTCTTGTTGACGCGTGTAATTTGTCTCCATTTGTGGTAAAATATATTTCTTTATTCATTTTTACCTGTTGAAATAGGCAGAAGCTTCTTGTTGAAGCCATCCAGCTTCTGTTTCTCCTTTTCTGTAGCGGCTGAGTCAGTTTCCTCACAAGGTGGTAACACTGCCTTTGAAGATGAAGGATGCTCATCGCCTCCCCAGGCTCCATCATCAAGAGTAGCAACGGCATCAGCGCCGCCGCAATGAAGAGCATCTTCAACGTTTGTTCCAGATGACTCACCGCGCATGGATACTTCGTCAGTCTTCTCTGGCTTTGCTTTCTGTAACACAATTCCCTCATCACTCACGCCATCTGTAACTTTGGTCGTCAAATTACCTTCGTTCATTTCAGGTTTCTTGGAAGATAGTTCACCTGCCTCTTCATCACTGGATCCTCCAAAAGGGTTGAGCTCCTTCGGATACTTCTTGGATTTCTTAGGTTTGCGACGGTTTTTCCTACGACCTGGTGATGAAGGAACGTCAGTGCAAGATGTCTTTCCTTCATCGTCTCCTTGCTCACGAACCTTGGCCGTTCCTGCCTCACACACTTGCTCTGGTGTACCTTTGGATGTTGATGTTCCATCTGACGACAAAGAATTCTCCTCGTCACTGGAGGAACCCTCGAAAGGATTCAAGACTTTCGGGTACTTGATGGTTTTTCTAGGCCCAGCAAGTGTTTGTCCATGCTCTGGCTGTGACGGGGCGTTAGAGTACGAGGTATTTTCCTCACCATTTCCCTGACGGTCGGAAGCATTGCTTGTTCCTTCCCCACACTCTTGCTCTATGGGATTTTTGGATGGTATTGCTACGGATGACAAAGATATTTCCTTATCGCTGGAACCCCCAAACGGGTTCAACTCTTTGGGATAATCATATTTGCTCTTCCTGGTCTTCTTTCTCCCTTTGCGGCGTTGGGGCAGTGACGTTTCAGCACTGTCTGCTGCTTTACCGCCTCCATTCTTTTGAGACGAAGAGCTTTTCACCTCCTTGATATCAGACGTTTTCTCTACAGAAGGAGTAGCGTCTGGTGCAGGGATCTTGTGGTGAGTTGAAGAAGGACGTCCAGGGGGTAATGGCGCTTTTCTCCTAGCTCTTTTTGGTACTCCATTGTTGTTGATATCATCGACAGGTGCTTTGAAAGCGCCAGCTTGTGAGTTGCTTTCCTTAACATTTGATTGCTCCAAGATCTTGTCTTCAGAGGAGAGTAGGGCTGGGACTGTATGCTTTAGCTTGGGAAAGGTGTCCAAATTTTCCATGGGGATATTTTTACTTCGCTTGCCAGCTGTCCGCCTTTTGGACGTCTTGGTGCCAGAGGAGGTGGGTTTCATCGAGTCTCGTAAAATTTCTCTGAGTATTTCCTCTTTAGGACGACTGAAAATAAAGTTAAAGAAAACTTATCAGACCGTGTACCACACAAGTGCGTAATACACAGAGTATGTTAAGGAGAACTCGTGCCTTTGAGAAAAAGGTAACCTACACAGGGTACCCAGGAAAAATATCCTGAGAGGGGTTCCTAGGAAGAGAAAAATCTACTTCACACAAAATATCCCAAGAAGGTTGCCTAAGGGGATTATAGAGGCTTGAAATATGTCCCACACAAAGTATTCCAAGAGGAGTGCCCAGAAAAAAAATCTCCGTGCAAAATATGCAAGTGGATTAAGGAGAAATGGGAAAATAAAACTGACTAGTAATTATACCAAGCAGTATTACACAATGTTTCACTAAATAACCTCCAACTATTGTTTCACTGATTATATCATGAAAACAATTTAATTCAATGAAACAATAACAAACTTTTTGACATCTTGACATCACATCATTGTTTCTAAAATTTGTTATCATCATCATCATCATCATCATCATCATCATCATTACTGTTATTATGCATTTTTCAATAACATCGGTTATCTTAGAAGAGAATGGGATCAAAATAGCAATTCACAACACTGATGTTAGAGGACATTCCAGGCATTCTAATGATATTATGGTTGGCAGGCCAACAATATTGATGTTAGAGAACATTCCAGACATTCTGATATGATATTATGGTCGGTAGGCTTATAGCGAACGTGATGTCATTGCATCATTGCTGATCATCATCACCATCACAATAAGGCCTGGTTCACACATGCGATGCAAATGCAAGCGCAAGTGCAAATGCAAATGGAAGGAATGGAAAAATTTTCATTTTCTTGCATTTGCATTTGCACTTGCGTTTGCGTTTCACACGTGTGAACCGGCCTGAACGCAAATGCAAGTGTAAACGCAAGGTGAAAAACGCAAACGCAAGTGTAAATGCACTTGCGTTTGCGCTTGCATTTGCATTTCTGTCGCACGTGTGAACCAGGCTTAATTTATTATCACCATCATCATCATCATCATTATCATCACCATCACTGTTGCCATGTGCATTTTGATATCATTAAATACTCACTAGGGTACCCCATCCTCCAGCATTACTGAGGTCAATGAAAATTCAATGCTTCCAGAAAGGATGTTTTTGTTGCTTGGCTTCAAAGTCACTGTGATGTTGAAGGTCTTTAAGGTCTCGCTGATGTAATCAGCTACATCAATACAGCCTGTAGCAATGACACGACGTCGACCGCTTTTAGTTTCCTGAAACAGATCAGACACGACAGGTTTTTATTTCAAATAAGAAGACAATCAGTATCTTCAGGTGTTTTTGCAATCCCTTTTTAAAATTCTTGCGAACATGAAAGTTATATTTAGTATTCAAGAACCATTCAGGTAGACTTTCTCAAAGTTGTTCGCTAAAAGTTGTCCATGCAGTACCTGCCCTCACTCGCTCAGAGCTTGCACTACATGCTCATTCGATCACACTACATACTCCTACGTGCTCCAACTTGTGGGCAAGTCTACCCTTCAGGTGGCTGGTTTATCCAAAGAAAATGTCCACAGCTTAGAGATAGCATGTACAGTTGGCCAATAAGCAAACCATCTTTCAGCCAAGGACGTAGGGGTGGAAGAGAACTCACCCCAAGCTTGGGTAGGTTACGCATTTTTTTAACAGGAGTCTCTGTCTCGGAAGACTGGTAGAGCATCCATTGGCAGATCTGGTGGGGGGGGGGGGGGGGGGGCTGGGGTACCTCCACCTTATCTTGCAAAAAAACTAAGGCATGAGGGTTTCTTTTCTACCACTTCCCCCCTTTATTCACTTTGCCCCTCCCCCTTTATTCACTTCGACCCTCCCCCCTTTAGTCACTTTGCCCCTCTCCCCTCTTACAATTCAGTCTGGATTCATCACCAGATTCCCCACATTATTAGCCATGTGTGAAACATGTCATCCAATTTTGTACCATATATACCATAATTATGATGAGTTTTATCTAATGACACTGCCAAGAAAATCATTGGTGGCTTATATACCTTAGTTGTATAAAAGTAATACTTAGCACAGATATACAAAACAGGATAAATCTAGTCTAGAATAAGCATCATTAATTCGGGTCTAAACTGTGAACTTACATTTTTGATGACAATTTCCCAAGGGTGGTCTACATATGTCCCCTCTCTGTTGATATTCTAAAAAAAAAAGAAGACCATAACATAGCCATCTATTTTAAAACTGATAAATGATAAGAATATTAGAAGTACGTCTTTGTCTGTTGTGTACGACTCAATTAAAATGTAAGCTTAGAAAATGATTCCAAAAGCTTACTTCATTTCTGTCGTCTTGCTCGAGTGCTGCATTAATCATTCTGGTCCTGGCCTATCAAATTGAGACCCTGGCTTTTTAAATATTCACCTTATAAAGTGTTGAGGTGATTGTCACAGGGTCAGGTTCTGGCCAGACATGAATCCCTCGCAAAGGATTATTGATTCCCGGCTGCCATGGGACGGGCTGAAAGCAAATTTTATTAAAAATACAAGCGTCAAGCGGGTAAGAGTTCAAAGAATATACGAATGGAAAGACTTTCTAGATCGTGTGTACAAGAAAAAGAGGCAAGAAAACATACCTTAGTATGACAGTTGGCGTTGTCTTTATCCCAATAAATCACCAGGTTTTCTGGATGCCTAAGAAAATTAGTAAACGTAACTTATATTGTAAATTACAGTTAACAAAAGTTGAAGTAAGCCTTATGATGCCATCGCATTATTTGCGAACAGAAGCTCATAACAGTGATAAGCTTCTGTTGCGAACTATTTAATTTATAGCTTAGTATAAGGTTATTCTTAAGTTAAATACAAAAAAGCAAAACTCCGAAAAACTGCTATTGTTCCCGAAAAGCAGTCCTCTTGTCCCTACTTCCATCCTTTGTTATGTTGGAATATGATTTTAAGTTCGTCCGCCATATTTATTTCAAAATATATTCCTGACCATGGGATTCTGGGAAGGGGTGACAAATTTAAAAACCATCCGTCCCCTCCCTGGTGTATTTTATGTCACCTACCAAGCTTTCAACTACTACTGAAAAAGAAAAAAACAATAATTATAAGAATTTCAATCTATTTTGATGCGTCACGGCGAGTTGCGTGTTTTAATTTTACGAGGATGGTTTTGTAAATAGGTCACCGATAACCAACCAACCATACGTCCTGTATGAGGTTAGCGCGAAACTGATTTTTTTTTTCTCGAAGATTTTTCATAACTTACCATGAATCTCTCTGACATTGAATTTTGAGAGCGGCTACAGATGCTGTGATCTGGAAGTCGCGAGCATTGCTTTTCTTTCTTTTTATCTTGTGCAAGACAGAACTCATTTTGCGCACAGAACAAAAAACTTTCAGGCAAAGTTTACTCTGTTTTGTTTACTGTCACTGTGATGTCATGTTACCATGATAATTCCTTCCATTCGAAATACGCGCGCGCTCAAGCTGGTTGAAAGTGTTCTAACTCATGGGGGTACCCCAGGGATTTTACAAGAGGGTGGGTGTTCCATCTCGTCCGAAAGATACTTGTGAGAGATGTACGCGCGAAAAGTGTAATGGTATTTAAGAAATACTTTTACCGGAAGTTAAAATTAAATGGAAAAAAAGTTTGACTAACGAAGTGGTTTCTAAATCATTCACCGATAGCCAACCAACCATACGTCCCATACGAGGTTAGCCCTGTCCCGCCAAATTCGCGTCCGAACTTAGTTTCTTTTTCTCTAGGATTTTTCATAACTTACCATGAATCTCTCTGGCACTGAATTTTGAGAGCGGCTACAGATGCTGTGATCTGGAAGTCGCGAGCATTGCTTTTCTTTCTTTTTATCTTGTGTAAGACAGAACTCATTTTGCGCACAGAACAAAAAACTTTTAGGCAAAGTCTGATCTGTTTTGTTTACTTTCATTGTGATGTCATGTTACCATGATAATTCTTTCCATTCGAAATACGCGCGCGCTTGAGCTCGCTAAAAGTGATTTAACGTTTTTTTTCCAGAGCCGCGATCCTTTTCGTCAGCGCCAAGGAGCACGGACTCTGACCGTATCATCACGCGGTCCACATCACTTGTTGGGGGGAACAAGCCGTCCCAAGATTTCACAATGGTGTCTCGCAAAAACTGAATGTACATGGCAAGCCAATGTAAATATTCAAACGCATGGAAAAAAACCATGCTGAATCAAGAATTTGACGTCACCTATCGAGCTTTCCTTGCTACTTAAGCGTGTTGTTGAGGCCTGGAAAAAAGGTTCGGATTAAAAATTTCGATAGCGATTTTCTAACAAAACGTTTGAACCATGCGAACAGAAATAGAGAACCCTTGCTTTGAGAAAAGATAGGAACTTCGCATTCCTAAATTAACAAAATAACCACTTACAAACAGAAAAGGAAAGCGTGGGATTCTTTAAATTATTTTAACTTTGTTTTCTGTTTTCTTTTTTTCTTTTTGATATTGGGAAAGGGGCAGAATTTGCGTGAGGAAGGGAGAGAGGTAGGGTGGGAGGAAGGAGGAGCGGATGAAAATCGCAAGACCGAAGGCTCTGTGAAACTCTGCATAGGCGTCGCTAAAATTTAGCAGACTGGATCTTACAGTGTATGCCCAAAGTCCAACAACCAATTAAATGGCAGAGCTACACTCTAGAACCCAAAGCCTGTCAGATAGTGGTTAGCGAAAGATTGGCGGTGTCCAGATGGAAAAATATTTGCGAGTGCCGACGGAGGGCGATAGCTCGTTCACGCGCCGGATTTTAGCTGCTCCCTGTCCCACAATTCGTAGTGCCTGGAACAGGCTAAGATCACAGAGCTGTTCTCTTTTTACACATATCCCATTTCTTTCAGGTTGCTTAAGAAGGAAAGAGTGCTGGTGTCGATAATGTCCCCGGCGTGCTAAATCGATGAAATTGATCATCAGAAATCTAATCAATCAATCAATCAATCAATCAATCAATCGATATCATTAGTTAATTGATATCGATTGTCATCGATCATCGATATCGCATTTTATTGATTTAACACGCCGAGTAATGTCCCATTCGTCTGGTAAGACGCATTGGAAACAGGGTAAATCCTCTTGGCACCCTCTTGGCATTCCAAAGTGAGCGCGGCCACCGATAATGTTATCTGAAATTTACGGGAGTTGATTTTCTTTCTTTTTATCTTCTTCAAGACTGAAGCCATTTTTCCTTTGAACGAAAAAATTTCAAACGAAGTCCAATCTGCTCTGTTTTCTTTCATTGTGATGTCATGTTATCACGATATTTCCATTTTCTTTCATTCTTAATTCGCGCTTGCTTAAGTTTATTCTCAGCCTGTGGGAAGGGGTTTTGATTTTATTTGACTTCTGGAAAGCCGATTAAACTATCCCTCGATTAGCGGTTGATCCACGGTTAAATTTCTTATGTCTAGGATAACTAATCGAGGGATAAAAGCGCGTTCCCGAAAACGATTTAACCCTTGATTGAACTCAGAAAAAAAACGGTTTGACCAGTTATTCACATGCAGGCGTGCGCGAAAATGACAATGCGCGGCGAAAAGGGGTCTTACACGAAGCCTGCAAGCTCTTGTCACAGAATGTCGTCACAAATAGGCCATTTGCACGATGACGTCATTTGACTACTACTACCAGAATTCATTTCGTTTTTCCTTTCTTATTTAAATTTTGTAATCCCAGTGCGGTTTAAATAACAATAGCCCTAATTTGCACTACAAAACAAAAAACTGAAGGATTCTGGTAGTAGTAGTCAAATGACGTCATCGTGCAAATGGCCTATTCTATAACTCAAACCTTAACATTTGTTGTTTTATTCAAAGAAAAAAACGTAATCTCTTCCGATCTGCAACATGAAAATTTGTTGCGCGCGCGTAGATGTTAATACGCGTAACATCAGGGCTACAACATGCAACGCAACATTGTTGCGCAAGCAACGCGCATCGACGTTATAGTGACACCGCTGGACACATACATGCTCAAAATCATCGTGACAAACAAAAATGCGGAGAATCGAGCTGGCATTACTTTAGGCAACACAGGGAACCCACCAGGCACGGGAATCCCGTCAAGATTAGCGTACTGCTCACTCGGAAGCTCGCAGCAATAAGCGCCCCTCTCAAGTCAGCCAGTGTTTACAGAGGTAAGGAGCGATGAGAGGTGGCCGTGTTTGCAGACTACCCTTAGTGCGTCGATTATTCCAAGAGTCAAAATGAAAATATAAAGATTATGTTTCGGTATCCCTAAATACAAAGGGATAAACTTCAGCGAATTCAGAATTCTGCAGCGCGTCTTGTGATGGGCCTAAAACGTTCAGACGATGCAACGCCTTTATTAAGGAGCTTACACTGGCTTCCAGTTGAAAAGAGGATTGAATTTAAGATTCTCCTCATAACTTACAACATCATGCACGGCCTGTCCGCAGACTACTTGAAGCCTCTAATTGAAGTCTATCACCCGTCACAAACTTTAAGATCATCGTCATGTTCATTACTCTGTCTCAAAAAGCCAAAACCGACAACTATGGTGGTAGAGCTTTTTCGTTTGCGGCACCAAAACTATGGAACTCTTTACCAGAGGATATTAAGAAAGCGAAGACTGTTAGCTGTTTTAAAAACAAGTTGAAAACTTATCTTTTAGGTAAGCTTTTTTATCTTAGTCAGCTGTAATTAGACGTACATGATTGGATAAGATTTTTGTTCTTTTTTCGTATTTTGTATGTGTGAAAATTATTGTAAGGCACATTGAACTTAAATGCGCCATATAAGAATGTATACATTATTATTATTCTATTGAATTCTCATGTATGCATGAATGACTGTTTTTTTCTTTTTTCTTTCTTTCTTCATTTCTTTCTTTCTTTCTTTCTTTCTTCCTTTCTTAATTTTTTTTCCTTCTTTTACGAAAAGAGTAGTTAAACCCATGAAATCAAAGCTATTACTTTATATTACATTTACATTACATTTACCCATAGAGCAGTTTTCAATTGAGTGTCGTAAAACCAAAACCAAAGCAATTACTCTGACCAATCACAGCAGTCGTAAACAATCCAATGAACCAATCAGAGCTCGAAGCAATTACATGTCGCCGGCGCCAAGCGCGGGAAAACGCGTGCGAGCAAGTCACGATTGGTTTTGGTTTTACTTCTGATTGGTCGAGAAAGTGGCGCGAGATTTTTTAGCCAATCACAAAGCGTAGAAATGAAAAACCAAAGCAATTGTGTAATTACTTTGTACACTCAATTGAAAACTGCTCTAAAACAGTTGCCTGTGAACACGCCTTCCGGTTGGGGATGGGTGAAAAGAAAGGCAGCGGTGAAGCGAGCCGAAGGGAAGCTGGGGAGAGGGGAAGGCTAATCAGGGGTCAATTTAAAGGGGCAGTATCACGAGGTCGAAACTTGAAAACGTCGGCCCACGTTTTCAAGTTTGATTCCGCAAATTCAAAAAGGCCGTCGAGAAGTGGAGGTCTTTGTTGAATCAAAAAAATCCGTTTTGATAGCCGGAAGAAAGAAAAAAATCACTTTTAACAGTGATATGTCCAAAATTCCGGTGCAAGAATAGTGAACAGTGCCACGCGTGGAACCTCGTGATACTGCCTCTTTAATCAAACTTTAACACTTGTAATAAAGTATGTTATGTTATGTTCTGACCCCAGTGGTCAATTTAATAAAACTTTTACACTTGTTAAAAGCGCAGATATTGTTTTCAACATCGGAAACAATAAGCTACAATGGCTACACTTGAAAAGTTTTATTAAATTGTCTCCAGGTTTTCGAAATAAACCTTTAACATGAAAGGCTGATCAAACAGTTGTATTAGAATTCAGCTGTCTGATCAGCCTTGCATGTTGAAGTTTTTTTAATTAGTTCATTTCTGATCCTGATCTGCACAAATGGACCTTGCAACGTTATCTCAGCAAAATAACAAATCAAATTTTATACATTTGACTTTTCAACATCAATTGAATTTTGGACAATTTATTGTGCTTGGCAGGATGAAGTATTTCAGGCGAGACACATGCGACTGCCAACGAGCGAAACGCGAGGCAACCATGGTAGAGTCTAGATTCCATAGCTCAGAAGAAGGTCAGACACCTTATTGAGACTTATATAACGGAGTAACTGGTGAGCTTTCAGTTGAGGTTAGGGTTAGCAATATGTATAGTTAAATTTAGGACTAAGCAACCCGAGAAGCTAGGTGGTACAGTGGTACGGTAGGCTATGTTAGTCTAAGCCTAGTTGAGGTCACAGGTTCAATCCTGAGTGGGGAGTTTAGATTTTCTTTTTTACACTTAAAAATTTATTGAAAATAAAATTCTAAGTGACGACATAACGTTATATAATTATCAATAGGCCATTTGCACGATGACTACAACTACCAGAATTCATTTCATTTTTCCTTTCTTATTTAAATTTTGTAATCCCAGTGCGGTTTAAATAACAATAGCCCTAATTTGCACTACAAAACAAAAAACTGAAGGATTCTGGTAGTTGTAGTCATATGACGTCATCGTGCAAATGGCCTATTTAAGTGTCGGACCTCCTTCTGAGGTATAGAAGGTGGGCTCTACCAGGCACCATTGGACGGAAAAACCTTTGCGCTCTAATTCCCATAAGAGAAACGTCTGGGTACGAATGCAAGAGCAAGACAACCGTGAGTTGTAACAAAAGAGACGTACAGGTAGGAGGGGGCAGCTTAAGGTGGCTCGACTGGGTTTTTGAATGACGATACCTTTTAACTTTGAGAAACTTGTGTACCACCACAAACGATCCAACAGAAAATCCATTGCCACAGCTGTACTAGAGAAAGATTAAAATTTCAGACGAGGTAAATTTTATGGAAATCGGAGTTGCCAAAGCAACGTTATGACGTCACTCCCCGTTTTACATAATACCGATTTGTTTGTCATCAAGAGATAATTTTGGAAAACGCTCTCTGGATCTTCTACCTGACGTACTTGTCCTAAGGTCTACAAAATTTTACAAATTTCTATGGACGCGTTTTCAAGTTTCTCAAAGCTAAACGGTATCGTCACTCAAAAACCCAGTCGAGCCACCTTAACGTTTTAAAATTCCCGAATTTTGTTGGCAAATTCCCTCCGATTCTTTTTTTTTTTTTTTGCGGTACCCCGTTTATCCCTCTCCCTGCTTAAACGCAAAAGTAAATAAAACGTGAGATTCAATTTCAACTGCTTTTTTTTTATACATCATTTAATTGAGCAACAAATTACACGGCTTGCAAAGCACAATATTTTTTTAATTTAGGTGCATGAAATTTCAACTACATGTTCAAAACCACTTCTAAAAATATACAACCTATGGTGTTTGAATACCAACAGATCTTTTCTATCTCTGTTCTATTTTTGTAGATTTTTTTTTCCGTTTTTAAACTTTTCATTTAAAAATTGTCTAAAAGGAAGCAATCAGTTAATGTTTTATTTTTTAATCCTTCTGAACTTCATTTATGCACACACGATTTATCGCACTGCAAATGAACCAAAGCACCCATAGAAAGCTTCTCCAAGCAAGGGGTGTTTGTCATTTTGGGGTAAAAATAAAATAAATAAATACAACTGGCATGCAAGTTATAATTTATGCACATAAAGGAGATACATGCACACGCAAGTTATAATTTATGGCCAAAAAAGAACAGCAATTTAAAAAGTTTGCTACTGATGCTGCTTGGTTTTTAAAATGGCAGCAAGAGAAAGCTGATCACTTGATATCAAAATCTCTAATTTTGAGCACCACAGTTTGGACAAATTAAACTGTCCAAGGGGTGGGAGGTTTGGATATTTCACAGTCATCCAATAGACCAATTCCGATATATTAAAACTCATACTTGGCTCCAAGGCTTAGGGGAATAAAACAAAAGAAATAAATTACTCATCCCTGAACCTCGATGTGATTTCTTTTGTTTTATTCCCCTAAGCCTCGGAGCCAAGTATGAATTTTAATATATCGGAATTGGTCTATTGGCTATTTGCTTGGGTCTTCTGGGTCATGGCTCATGTACGACGATCCGACTGATGTCATAAAACCAAATACAATACAACCTAATACAATACAATACAACCTAACACTACCTAACACAATACATCACAATACAGTTGTCGTACATGAGCCATGACCCAGTCTTCTCTTGCAACCATTTTGAATACAGGGATAGACTGCTAGCTGCCCCTTTTTCAGTGAATCGGGCGGGCGAGTCGTGGGCGAGCTGATCACGAAAACAAGCTCGGTGTGACTGGACATTGCTTTTGCTTGCTCGCCACTCGGTCGATCACCAATCGCGTATTTGCTTGCCCGCTTGACTATCCAGAGAGCGACTGCTAGCAGTCTAACACAGGGAAGACTCTGATGATCACGTGGTTGCCATGAAAATTAAAATTCCCCAAAATGTTTTCAAAAAAATTTCTTTTGCAGCTTAATGACAGGAAAATAAAAAGTAACAAAGTATATTAATTATTGCTATTTACACACTGCTTCGATCACAATCCGAATTTTACTAACCATAGCCCTCCTTTTTAACATTCCTTGGGTGCTGAAACTTGTGTGACTGTCACACTTCCAAAACTGTTTGCACGACTTGTGTGACTGTCACAGTTTCAACAAAGATTGTGTGACATATGTGACTGTCACACTTTCAAAAACATTTGCATGACTCAGCTTGCTGAAACTAGCATGCCTGTCACACTTTTAACAAAGACTGTGTGACTGATGCGATTGTCACATTTTTCAAAGTAATTTCAGAGCACTGGAAAAAAGATACCTAAAATTACAAAAATAGCACATTTATAATTTACTTTATGAATTTTTTAAATTTACATTTGCAACATTTGCTAGGCTTGTACAGTGAAATAATATATTAATACCCAGAGCATAATAAACACAAATCATGCATGACACCAACACAACCATAGCCTGCATGACAGGCGCTTTATGATCCAAGCGGGGCGAGCAAAGCATTTCGCACGAGCACGAAGCGCGAGACGAGGGAAGGAACTTGCGCTTCGCGCCCGTGTCGCGCTTCGCGCGAAATGCTTCGCTCGCCCCGCTTGGCTCATAAAGCGCCTGTCATGCAAGCTAACAACCAAAACAAGCAAGTGACAACTTTGGCATCACCAAATATTCATTTAAGGGCTGCCTGTCATGTGTTGAATATCGAATAAAGTACTGGTTGATACTTGAACATAAAAAGACGATTTTATGTAAACTATCTATTGATAAGTACAATTGAAAGTTACAGGCCAAAATTGTTACTTGTGCCCTTTCTACTCTGCCACCTTGAAACCTTTCACACCTAGAGATTAACCTCAAGTTAGCTAATTGACATGGTCCTAGCTTTTAAGTCCAAAGAGAAAATCCTTTGATGTGATCATTTAGCCCTTTCACTCTCAGAGTAATGTCGTGTAGATCTAACTTTTGAGTCTGTGAGTGAAATCCTGGGCCGGGTTGTTCAAAGCACGATTAAGCTAACCCAGGATTAGCGTCAATTTTAAATCCAACAATAACTGAACATTTTTAAAAGCTTGCTGCCCTTCAGTTTCGACTTTAACTTGTCTTCACTGCTAGCTATAAATGACCTTTTGAAAACATTTTAAAAACGAGAAATGAAATCCTCAGGTAACTTTTAATCCGGGATTAGCACTACTTGGCTTTCGAACAACCAGGCCCTGAAGTGTGACCATTCAAATGAAAGCCATTGAGCAGAACTTTAATTCCTTTGGTGCTGTTTATTATGCTGTACAAGGTGGATCTAACTTTTAAGTCTGTGGATGAAATCCTAAAGTGTGACCATTCAAATGAAAGCTGCTGAGCAGTACTTTCCTGTGGTGCTGTTTATAATGCTATACAAAGTGGTTCTAATTTTTGAGTCTGTGGGTGAAATCCTAAAGTGTGACCATTCAAATGAAAGCTGCTTTAGAAGCAGAACTTTCTTTTGGTGCTGTTTGTTTTCCACTGTTTGGCAAATTTTGGCAAATTTTGGCAATTTTATACATTTTGACACTGGGCAATCTAAGGAGTGAAAGGTTAAGAAGGCAAGTTTTAGTTACAATAAGGGAAGGAAACACTTTCAAGGCTTTGGAAACAAGGGTTCCCCTGCAGGACCTGGTATTGTGGCAACTTTCCAATTAATCAAGAACAGAATAACTGTGCCTACTCCGTAAACACCCACAACAACTACAAAGGCTATTAACGATGCTTGCCAAGAAGCGCGGAACCTGACCGGAGACATCAAGCACAACAAAGCTACACAGATTGTTAGGGTGAAGAATATTGATACTGCTGTGTTGATAGCCAGGATCTGACCAAACTTGGCAAAAAGCAGGATTGTAGTGAGGCATAAAGGAATTGACCCCACTATTGTTGTGACTGCTGAGCTTAGAATGGCTGTGCCGATGTGAGACACGGCAGCTAATGACCTCCAACCACGAATTTCCTGCCAGAAAAACAAAGAAAATTTATTGTTCTTTCATAAAATTGTCCATGAACTCCCACAAATACATCCCCAAGCACAAAATGCTTAACAACTTCGCACACAGCCCAGATGCAAATCCATGTCCAATGTTTAAGAATTTCTCATAATGTACTTGTAGAATGATGTTTTCAATATTTAAATACAATATTTTAAAAAAATTCCACCACGGGGGGGGGGGGGGGGGGGGGGGATTATTCAAGTAGAGCGATTAATTGAGGGATTGCTATTATTTGAGAATATATGGTCTGTTCCTGTTTTTGTCATTACTGCACCCCATGCTGTGCTGCCATGAGACTGCCCTTAAAATGCAAAATACTGATAAAATTAACTCAAACTAACCTTAGCAGTGTTGAGATTTGCTGGTATGGCATTTCCAGCCATGATGTAGCCCTCTACAAGATGGACACAGTAATCCACAGACGTGCCAACCAAGACAGAAAGAGAAATAGCTTCCACTGCTCCCAGCTGCCAAGAAGCCAAGTAAAATATCGCTACCACGTTACTTAAAACACCTTGAGGAAAAAGAAAATATATGTCAATATCATAAGTGAAGGTAAAGCTGCACATGAGCCACATGTTTGGAGCTCAACCCTTTAAGCCTCAAAGTGATCAACATTAAATTTCTCCTTGTCATGTCAATGCTTTGTCAATCACAGAGGTCCTGAGAATTAAAGGCAGGATCACCCAAGATGAATTCTCTTGATATTTCAACAACTTCTCCCCACTGCTTCTTTAAGAAATGTATGGGGACACCAAAGGAGAATTTGTATTTTGATATTTGGGTCAATCAAAGGGTTAAATGGTGCATTTTGGTGCACAAAGATAGCCAGCAAATGACATTACAGCTGGGAAAACAGACTATGGACTGGCTATTTATTAAAAAAGTGAATTAATTTTTTCATTTATTTCCTAATTCCCAGCATGTTAACCCTTTAATTGCGGAATTGATTTTTTGGCCAAATTGGGCATTTCCTGCACTAAAGGTGCGTATTTGTGAATGGGGGTAAGGTGTTTATATAGTTTCCGAGTGAAAACAAGCAATTTTATCTTTGCTGCAGCTGTAAACCGATACTTTAGACTAAAAAAAAAGAGCTTTTCCCATTTGATTTTTTTCTTCTCTCTTTTTCTTTCATCTTTCCCTCCCTTTTTTTACTTGCTATCTTTGGCTATTTATACACTCTCTTTCTTTCAGCTGGAAAAGTTTTGACCCAACCTTTTAAGGAACCCAAGAAATGAATCTGGAAGAATGTCTGGTGTGAGAGGCAAATTTGGCACTGATTTTGCAACAAAAATTTAACAGGCTTTTCCTGCATAATTAACTCCAGAAGAATTTGACTGATTCCCAAAATTCACACATGAATGCAAAGATCTGTCCATTCTGCATCAACTGCATGTCAAAGTTAACTTGTGACGTGCGAATTGATGACGTCACATTGGCTTCCCAAAACCCATAAAAATTGGGGTTTAGCATGTAAAGGGTTAAAGAAATTAATAACAAAAAACTTCACAAGTTAACATTAAAGATTGTCCACTTACCAAGAATAGTGATCATAACAATCACAGTGAGAAGGAAGTTCGCTGTAAATATGGCAACTGAACCCAGACACAACACAAGTGACAGTGCAATGCCATAGATGGCACTGTTGACGGCAATAACCTCCATGAATGTTATCACCCACTCATCGCTTGTTTGGAATGCTGTCTTTAGACCCTTGGGATAAGTCTTGAGCTCTTCCTTTAAAAACTTGTTCCAGTTGTCAAAATCCTTCACTTTCTCCCTCGATGACTTGCCCATAAAAATAGTCTATAAAGAACAAAGAGATTTTTGTTTTAAGTTGATTTTTGCTTCTGTCTGTAGCAAAACCTTAACAAACTTCAAAAACATATTCAACCGCTCTAATTTTTGGACAACAATGGCGTCAATTTGCCGGCTATGAGGGGAACTTTGTCCACAAAACCCTAAAAATCATGAAATTACAAAATTAACACAAAATTTAACCCTTTAACTCCCAAGAGTGCCAAAAATCAAAATTTAAGAAAAATCCCAAATTTAATTTTCTAAAATATTGAAAACCAAATGTTATCATGCAAAAATACTGCCCAAGAGGTTTCATTTGAATGGTCACACCACAGGATTTCATCAACAGACTCAAAAGTTAGAACAAATGGTACCATGCAAAAGTACTGCTGAAGAGGTTTCATTTGAATGGTCACACCATAGGATTTCATCAACTGACTCAAAAGTTAGAACAAACGGTACCATGCAAAAGTACTGTTGAAGAGGTTTCATTTGAATGGTCACATCATAGGATTTCATCAACAGACACAAAAGTTAGAACAAATGGTACCATTCAAAAGTACTGCTGAAGAGGTTTCATTTGAATGGTCACACCATAGGATTTCATCAACAGACTCAAAAGTTAGAACAAATGGTACCATGCAAAAGTACTGCTAAAGAGGTTTCATTTGAATGGTCACACCATAGGATTTCATCAACAAATTAAAAAGCTAAAACAACAATACAATCATGTAAGTCTCCTTTACTGATTCTGGGAGTGAAAGTGTTGGTCAATTGTAAAAAGAGACGTTTGAGTTGGGAGGTATAACAATGTCTGATGATCGACTGTCATTTCTACCTAAAAAAAGTTGGAAGGAACCCAAAGCTTAAAAGTTAAGAGCCTGGGCTCTGAAATGTTAGTTGTCTCTGTCAAAAATTAGGCACAGGACCATGGGATACCAAGTTCCTGTTTGGCAAGTCTTGCAGATGACAAACGATGAAACATGATTATAATTTTAAGGGAAAGACATAAACCAAGCTTGGCCATACCGATTCAAATGCCATCTTCATCCAGTAGGTATAATTGCCATGTCGTCGATCTTTTGATGGCATTTTCATCAGCTTTGCACGTGATTTCCCTGTGCTGAATGACGGCAATTTTATCTTTAAACACTCTTTGTTCCAACTGTCACGGCGATATTGTGGTTTGTGAATGTGATCCATTATCCAAGGAGGGAAGCAATCTGCCCCACCAGGTCGAACCAGGTTTGTATTGTTGCTTAGCCTGTGGCACAGCCGGCATGCATACTTGAGAAAGTTATTCCATTCATTCAATAATAGCTCCGTAAAATCATAGTCTGGAACAACATCACCCTATAACAGAATGTTCAGTAACACATTTCAATAATGTTTCCACTTCCAAGGTCATCTCCCTTCACCTGCAACTACCAGACTGACATGAACCCAAAATTCAATATTAAAGGATGGTTTCAGGGTTCGGCGCATGTGCACAGATTATAATGCTTTATTCGCTTTCTTACCAATTTTATCGGTTAAAAAACCACTCACATTTACTTCAATAATCACACACTATAATTAGTCCAAACAAAATGAAGGATGACCAAAATTTACAGAAAATTTCAACGAATAACACCGAATATAACCTTTGACCCAAAGGATTTATTCTACGCTCTGGTGGCTTTCATGGCAAACATGGGTATGCATAATCATCCATTCAATCAGTTGACTTACAGCGACATTTTCACGGGCAAATTTCCTGCTGGAGTTATCAACTCACTTCCGATTGGTCTAAACCATGAAATTAAATGGGTAATGTCATAGCTTGCACATGCGCCGAACCGTGAAACCCTCCCTTTAAATATTTAAAAACAAAGGTACCACGCAAAAGTATATTTGCTGAAGAAGTTTCGTTTGAATGGTCATGCCATACAATTTTGTCCACAGACTTAATAGTTATCTAGAGAACTACTCTACATGTCTCCATACAAAGAGTAAGGTAAGGTAAAGTCGCACATGGGCCATGATGGCCCACACGGCCGGAGCTTAACCCGGTTTCCGTAGCATGAAGCAACTAGGAATATTGCTACTCCCCCCTGGATGGGATGCTAGTCCATCGCAGGGTTACCCCCAGCATTTTGTCGCCGGTACCCATTTATACACTTGGGTGGAGAGAGACAGTGTGGAGTAAAGTTTCTTGTCTAAGGAAACAACACGACAGCAGAGACCAGGCTCGAACCACCAACCTTCAGGTTGAAAGTCCGATGCGCTAACCACTAGACCACTGTGCCGCCCACATACAAAGAGTGAAACGGTTAAAAACATGAAGTATTAATTTATTTGTTTTTGTTAGCAACTTATTAATAAAACACTAAGGCCTTCAACAAAGAGAGGCACAAAATTCGAGGGATTTTTTTTTACTATTATGGTGAAAAGTTAGGCCAACATTATTCAAGTTACAAAACCTGTACATCTATAAATAGAGACACTCACTGACAATTTTGGTTACTTGGATGGTAATTAATTTATAACAAAACTGGACCATTTCTTTATGCTTTGTGTTAAAACAAAAATATATTTTTGTTTTTTGAAGTGAAACCAAATCCCTGTGACACTTTGTACCTCTTTAACGTACTAGCAACAAACTTAATCAGCTGCATATACTAGGATTTCAACCCAATGGCAGGCAAGTGCTCTAAACACTGCACCACCTCTCACTTCTATACATAAAAAATCATTTTTGTAGAAGAAAATATTACAGATGCCCAAGTGGAAATAAGTTTACCTTTTGTTCAATGACATGCTCTCGTGTTAGTTTGCTACGATCAATAGCTTTCAAGCCAAATACCACATAAACAGTCGCTGCTGTATCCTGGATGGGTTTATCAACTGCCTGACATCCACCTGGAGGGCATTCAGGAGGCGGTGTCCTGATTCCAGGTGTAGCTGTAATCTTAGAATCCACTGTGGCTATAAAAAGTGTGGATCACAGATTAGTTGTTTACAGGTACATGGGTAAGTGTTCACAAGCCTAATGGCTCACAGCTGCCAGAGCTGAGCAACACATACTAATAGGCCATTTCCAAGTTGCCTTGAGCCTCTCTATCAAAGCGAGGCTAGGTGCAAATCTTTCATATGAAAATGAGTTTTCATTCACATTCAAATAAGGAAAACTTATTTCATATGAAAGGTTTCGCACCTAGCCTCGCTTTGATAGAGAGGCTAAAGGCAACTCGGAAATGGCCTAGTCAATTATCATGTTTCAAAAGTTCTCCTCACTTGACACCAACTTTGTTATCTTGAACCCCCATTATCTTGAACCTTTTTGCTGATCCCCAGGGGGTTCAAGACAACAGGACCTCACTGTACTACCATGACGTTTTAACTAAACTTGCTTAGGCCTGGTTCAGACGCTGAACTTTTCATGAGCCGAATCTTATGAATTAAGTACATGAAAAGTTCGGCGTCTGAATCAGTTAAGAACGGCTATTTGAATTTGGAACGGCTCAGCCGTTCTTTCCACCTGGCTCAGCCGGGAATTTCGGCTTTGGAACGGCTTTGATTCAGACGCCGAACTTTTCATGAGCCGAACCTAATGCATGAATTATTATAACGACTGGTGCGTGTTCTGACATCTTTGCCTGAAAATCGCTGACCTTTCAATTTGTTTCTCTTCAAACTGAATTAAGTTCGGCTAATTAAGTTCGGCATCTGAATTAACAGGTGTACTTTTGTTAATTTGGGTCAGTCCAAATTTGAATTAAGTTTGGCTCATGAAAAGTTCGGTGTCTGAACCAGGCCTTACTTGCAAACACCATAGGTTCAAAGTGGAAAATTCATACCTGTCTTGGGATGTTTTGTTGGAGGTTTTGTCTTTCGGGTTTTCTTTTTTGCTATAAAATAAAACCAAAAGAGGTTGCAACTTACTGGAGATTACAGTAAACAATGACAGAAATTGCCTAATTTTATACAACTCACAGAACAGAGCTGCAGGTCATATAAGGACTCATTTCACTTTTTAAAAGTACACTAAATAAACTAGCTCCCAACATGTGAAACTTTTTGCAAAAGAATCACAGTAGTATTAAACATGAAGGTCATGAGCTCAAAACCTGTTCAAAGCTTTGGAATTTTCATTCAAAATGAAACATGCATTCATTGCACTCATCACTGTGAGGATTATTTGTTTGCTTCAAAAAACATTTTGCTATTCAACACTTTATAGCACAGCGCATTTTACTGACTGTGAGCAGCCAAATATAAATAAATAATTTATTCACTTAATATAGCGCCTTTTAACATTAAAATGATCAAAAGCGCTTTATACAAGTTTTATACTTATTATAATTTAATCCTAATTAATACTAATTTAATACTAATTTTACACAAGTTTTAAGCCAACTAACTTTTTTTACACATTTTCACCATATTACCAGCTAATTCTTATAATTATTTTCATAACTGCGGTTACGTGTGAAGCAATACACTGAACAAAATCTTTGTATTTTGCAACTTTACACTCCTGTGATAAACACGAAGCAACAAGATTACATTTTTATCATGCTCAACTTTGCAAGGAGGCGTGCACGTCATTGGAATTCTCACACTCTGATTGGCTAACTTGTAAAAAAGTTTGTTCGTTGCTCATGGTAGGGCGCCTCGCACTGAAAATCCCAATATGGTTAATTAGTCGCAGGGGCGAATCTAGGGGAGGGGTGCAGGGGGTGCGCACCCCCCTGAAATGACCTGCATCTTTCTAATATAACTAGTATTCTGAATTATAAAATTCATTAATAATTCATACGGAAAATACAAAAGAAATGAATGTTTAATGAAGGTTTGTAAACCCCAATACAGATCAACTGAGTTGATGAATTATTAAACAGTAGCATTAACTTTTGATACAGATCTCTGCTGAGCTCATTAGTATGCATTAACTTTTGATACAGATGTCTGCTGAGCTAATTAGTATGCATTAACTTTTCATACAAATCTCATACTCATTGTTTCATTTCATAAGTCAGATAAAATATTCAGATAAAATATTCGCGTTTACAATGGCGAGCCTTTGGCTCGCCATTGTAAACGCCCATACAGATCTCCCGCTCATATTTTATCTATCACTTAAAGTGCCCATAACGCTTAAGTTTTTATTTTCTCATCTGAATGTAAACATCACACAAGGAACCTCTGCGAAACAATTTCGCACTTTGCACAAAACGCGAATTTTTTATGAATATTTCAAATCTTCAAAATCCTATTTTTTTGCGGTATACCCGTCCTGCTGTTAAGAAGGCCAACAGGCTCACATGTTCCTTAATCTACGTCACAATTCCTTTGTTTGAAGTTACTTGTTCCTTTGTTTGAAGTCACGTGTTCCTTAATCTACGTCACGGATCCTTTGTTAACCAAGAGGGACCGAGAGGAGACTAATGCGAATGGTGTGCCAAAATGGCGGCAAATTTGAACGTTTTAAAAACAATGTAAAAAAATCGCATTTCAATTTAATCGCAAAATTTTTTCACAGAAGTTCTTGTAGTTATGTCTAGTTTCAGATAAAACAATAAAAAAAATAGGTTATGGGCACTTTAAAATTTGTTTACATCACCCTTCAGTTACGTCATTCCTTAGAGGTGCACCCCCTCCTAAGAAAAATCCTGGATCCGCCCCTGAGTCATATATAATTACCAACTAGTTTTTTTTGTATTATAATTAATGTAAGCCTCTGTAATTCAGTTCCTACTGTAAATGAGGAGTTTTTAATAAACAATCTATCTACCTAGAGATCAGCATCAAATTTCTCCTTGTAGTAGCAATGCATATATTAGTAGAAAGGCAATAAGAAAAATAAAGATGATCACCCAAGATGAATTAGTGTTCTTACCAGGCCGCAGCCTTGCAGGATTCCCGCAAAAAAACTGAAATGGCGCATTGAAAGTCAAGTTAATGCACCCTTGATAGGGCAGGGGGGGGGGGGGGGGGGGGGTCCTCAACAAAGTTTTGTATGGGGATGCTCTGCCCCAAGGTCAAAACCCTTACCCTTTCATACAAATAACGTTTTTGACAGGGAAGATACCCCTTTCATATACCTTTCATTGAAAATGGTACCCCTTTCACATACCTTTCATTGAAAATGGTACCCCTTTCATATAACCTTTACGTGCGTCTGATATATTTTGAATGGCAGTTTTCCATATCTTTTTTATGCTTCAACGGCATGTTTTCGCTACCCTTTCCTATTCTTCGTGAAATCCCTACCCTTTCAAATACTTCAACTCGTAAAATCCCGACCCTTTCGTATACGTCCAGCCTAAAAAAGGTACCCCTTTCGGACGGAGCATCCCGGTATAGCCCATTATAGGGAGTACCCCCCCCCCCCCCCCCCCTGGTAAAAACATTGCATTTTGTGTTCTAAGAAATGTACATGTATGGGGGACCAGTAAAGAGAATTTTTGTTTTGACTTTGGGGCTTAAAAGTGAAGTAACACGGGCAACAAAATTGCACAACTTGTTGTGCAATAATGTTGCGTTACAGGTTGCAGCCCTGATGTTGCATGTATTACCACCTACGCGCATAACAAATTTTCATGTTGCAGAAAGTAGAAGCACAGGAGCTCTACTGCAACATAAAAATATTGCGTGCGCAACATCAGAGCTGCAACCTGCAATGCAACATTTGTGCACAACAAGATGCGCAATTTTGTTGCCTGTAGTACTCCACCTCAAAGGATTAATGTAACGAAAGTGAACTCACTTGGTTTGTGTTTGCGTGTAATGGCAGGTTTCTTTGTGCTCCTTGTTTTCCTGGTCGGAGATCTACAACAAACGACTTACAGTTAATAAAAGGAAAGAGACATGTTCAAGATGTTTCAAAGGACAACCGTCATTATTAGTTACAATAAATTAGAACTTCTTGCATGCAAGAGAGAGAAGAACAGTGTCTGTAGATGTTGTGATTCAAATTTTTCTTTGGTTTAAAAATTATCAAACCAGTTCAATTTTTAATTTCCTTTGTCTCAGATTCATTATCGTAACCTGAGACAAAGAAAAACAAAAATTATAATTAAACTGGTTTGAAACCACAACATAGACATTGTTGTCCTGGTTCTGATTTTAGTCCAATAAATTGTGCGAAATCACACCATTGCATAGTATCGGCAGCCCCAACATTGAACACACTTAGTATTCAGTTAACTACTAGTATTAAAACATAAAAGGCATGTGGTTAGAGAGATTACAACTTACAACATTTATAAGTCAAAAGATAATGATAGCGATTACAATAACAAAATTATCATTATTTAATAAATTTTAAAACAAGGCTTACTTTGAAGAAGATGCCGTTTGAGCAGCTGGTGTTGGAGTTGTAGTAGATGAAGCATGTTGAGTAGTTTGTTTGGTAGAGAGAGTGGTAGACTTTGTTGGATCTGAAAGCTTCTGTACGCTTGTTTTTGGTGGCTTGCCTTGCTGTGGGGCGGTAGCAGGAACACTGGTAGGCGTAGTACTTTTGACGCCATTTGACTCTTTGGTTTTTGTTTTGGGTTTTTTTGTGGGGTTACCAATGTTATTCGATTGCGTATTGTCATTTCCTATAAGGTCCCATGACAAATCCATAACATTCAGATTGTCACTACTCATGTTATATTTGAGGTATAACAACTGCTGTAAATTGGTGCTTTCCTTGAAGAATGCAGGAGGTTTTGTGGAGGCAGTTATCTGACTGTCCAAAGCTATGGATGTGAAGAGAATAATCCCAAAGCCCACAACAACAACAATAGGGTATCTTTTTATTGGAACACCCAGGCAATGGTACAAAAAGCCCTGCAGACCCCCACTACAAATACTCCCTCTGTTATGATGGTCCGGCTGTCTGACACCTGGTCTTGACTGTGAGCTTCCGCTGCGCATCAGTGGTGCCATTTGCAAATCAAATGTACCGTTAGGGTCATCATACATGGCCAAGTCAGAGTCGCTGGAGCTTGGAGAAGGGGACTGTGAATTAGGAGGACTGCTGTTGAGCTGAACAAGTGAGTCACCATCAGCTGGCAACCTGGATGAAAGCTCCAACTCTACCGATGTGGTTGATGACGGTTGATTTGGGGTGTGGCTTCGGGCATTTCCCGATAGAAAATGAACAATATCATCTGCAAAACAGCCAGTTTCTACATAAATGTATTATACTGTCATTGGGTTCTGTTTTGTTTATCATATCAATAAGATGCAAACTTTTAACATTAATCCTAAAGCACATTTTTTTTTTTTTTGGGGGGGGGGGGGGGGGGGGGCTTATTACATGTATCATTAGGGAACATGACATGCTCTGAACTTCCTGCATGTGGATAAATGACCATAAACCATACTTTGATTGATCAATGACGTGTTATACATTTATGATTACAAGTACAAGTACTGGACTGGTAATATTTCCCCTAAAGCTT
This sequence comes from Cladopsammia gracilis, assembly GCA_022457155.1. Taxonomy (NCBI): domain Eukaryota; kingdom Metazoa; phylum Cnidaria; class Anthozoa; order Scleractinia; family Dendrophylliidae; genus Cladopsammia; species Cladopsammia gracilis. The sequence continues at coordinate 207,606 of JAJGOT010000387.1, forward strand.
GTGAGTACTGTACTGAATTTGTGCCCAAATTGGAACGGTAAACATATACCAGTCAAACAGTCTGTTGTTTATTGTTTTGGTTATGAAGGAAAGGGGGTAAATGGGGGGAAGGGGGCTAAATGGGGGGAAGGGGGTAAATGGGGGGAAGGGGGTAGGTGGGGGAAAGGGTGGGGGTAGGTGAGGGGAAGGGGAGTAGTTGGGGGGGAAGGGGGGGGGGGGGTGACTTCACAAATTTCTTGCTCCAAAAAGGGGACTGATTTGAGAGGGGGCTTAATAAAGGATTTACAATAAATATATTAAAAAATACAAGAATCAAGTTTTGTTTTGTCTATCATATCAATAAGATGCAAACTTTTAAGTTCAAAATTTTGCTGACCCATGTCACATTTTTAACTACTTCTGAATCATTAAAACCAAACAATGAGCAATTATTGCTATGCTTCCAAATAGACTCCATAAATTGAAAGACATGTCACACTTAAAGCAACCGCTGAACATGTAAGGCTCATATATTACATATGAACGGGGTTAGTTTCTAGAGAAACTGTGGTGCTGCGTCGGTGGGGGTGAAGCACAAGAATTTGGTTTTATCGACTGAGTCGATAAGGTAAATTAGCCACCGTAAAAAGATTCGAGAAAGCTGACGTTTCGAGCGCTAGCATTTCGTCGATTCGCTCCGACGAAGGGCTAGCGCTCGAAACGTCAGCTTTCTCAAATCTTTTTACGGTGGCTAATTTGCCTTATCGACTCAGTCGATAAAACCAAATTCTTGTCATATATTACATACATCAGTGCTGGAAATAATTGCTTAGAAGGACATGTGTCCTTTCAAACCTCCCTTTTGATCGGACATTTTACAAAGTTGGTCGGACATTCGCCATTTTGGATTTTTCCTGAGACACAACAACACTTTCAAGGCAAAAGCTATTAAGTAATTTTTATGCTCGGGCACCATGTCCGAGCATAATTTAAAATTAGTCGGACAATTTAGGATTTTGGTCAGACAATGCCCAATGACTGACAGTTATTTGCAGCACTATACATACATAATCTTTATTTAAACTTGAATTGGAGAGTACATGTAGCTAAAAAGTAAGCTAATGCTTTCAAGCAAAAAATAAAATAAATAAATAATTTACATCACAAGGAGGATCTTTTAAAAATGAGTTAAGAAATGCTGGATGTTAAAAGCCGTATTAAGCGGACCACATGATTGGAAAACCATACAGTCACCTGTTTCAATATTGGTGCACATTTTCAAATCCTTAAACTGTTTCACAATATAACATGTTGTCATGGTTCTCACTTCCCTAACCCCTTCCACTGGCAAGAGTGACCGAATATAAATTGAAGAAAAATCCAAGCAAAAATAACAATAAATATAAAAGTACATGCTAGTATTAAGGTTACAGTGTACCTTCGGGGGTGTCTCCAGTATAACAGCTCTAGTGTCTTAAGATTACACTTAATATACCTAAACCCAGATATCAAATTAAAGCTTATAAAGCTGGCTATCTAAATATGGAAACCATTTGGTAATAAAATGAATTGTCGAATTTTTGACGACATCTAAATTCGAACGTCCGAATCAGCTTTAAAACGCTATAACTCAAAGCGATTATTATATTTTGCTAATTTGATTTGCTCTCGGGTTTCCGGACACGAAGCGCTAAAAAAACGTGTCGGCGATTTTCCATATTCAATTGCAGTGAAAAGTTACAGAATATTTTCGAAAAGGGGAGAAAAAAAATTGGAATGATCGCACGGAAATGCCTCTTGACGAAAAAGTTTTCGGAATTAAGAAATTCGCCGACACGTTTTTGTTGATTATATGTTAGCCTAGCTTCTGTCCAAATTTGAGGAAAATCGAACAAATTTCCTTTGAGTTGTAGCTCTTTAAAGTGTCCCCAACAAGCGAAAAATTAACTTTGAGAAAACGGCGCTTAAAAAAAACATATCGCTTCATAAACAAACTCCGCCCACAAAAGTTATACCGTCATTACTCCGTCAATTTTCACTATTTTTCGATACTTTTTTTTTTGGATGAAAGTTCATTCTATAAACTTTATTTTAACGCCAAAAAAAAATTTTCAATAAATTTTCGATCTGAAGGTACACTGTAACCTTAATTAGATATTAAAATAGAGTATAACTGAGGATCTTCCTCTTAAATTCATTCAACTTACATTCGTTCAACTAGTTACAGGACATGTTCTAAAATCATCTGGGAGAGAATTCCACAGGTTTTTTTTGGGTTGGGGGGTGGGGGGGGGGGGAGGTTAAATAATGATTGTTACTAAATAAAAAAATATAATATTATAGCAACAGCAGATGATGATAGCACTTGCAAAAGAAAAAACTTTTGTGTCCAGAAGGGCAGTGCAGTGCAGTGCAATGGATTATCACTAATTATTATGTTTCAGTCAATGTTAATAAATGGTATTTGAGAAAGAGAATTTTACCATTCACTTCCTTGATCTATCTTTAGATAGATAGATAGATAGATTTGTTTATTCAGAGCCCCTTGCAGCTAAGAGCTGGATAACAGGATCGTGCGCAAATACATATAATTAACATTTATCTTATGACAAAAAATCTAAATATTTCACTAATTTGATATGATATAATTTCCTACAAGAAAGGCTACAATGGCTCTTGATAAAAGCTGGTTTTCACTAGCGACTGAGTCACAGTCAGAGTCTGAATTGTAATCAAAGGCATATTTAGTGAAAAATATTTATGAAACAATGGAGTCATAAGCAGAGTTTCTGATTGTGCTTGTGTTCCTGTCAATGGCCGTTTTCACACTAGAGACGGACAAATCGTCTGGACGGACAAGTCGTCTCAGACGGACAAGTCGTCTTAGTGTGAAAACGGGACGAACAAAATTTTGGACGTAAAAGTCGTCTGATTTTGTCCGTCGATTTGGCTGTCTATTAAGACAATTTTTTGAAGATCATTTGTACGTCTAGATGGATAAGTCGTCCAAAGTCCGACTTAAATTCACACCAGACGAACAAATGGCTGTATCTCGGTCCCAGTACTCGCTAAGGGGAATGGAACTAGTAAAGGGAGTGATGGTTTATGGGAAAATCAAAATGGCGGATAGAAAGCAAGGTAACCAAGCCTGTTAGTGCCAAGCCCCTTGCTTTCAAAGTCGTCTGTTTGTTTGTTCAGATATGAATTTATGATGACCGACACAAGGTGAGTTGTCCGTCTAGAATTCATATTACACGAACAAATCATCGGACAACTTGTCCGTCCAGACGATTTGTCTGTCTTCTAGTGTGAAATGGGCCAATTACAATCTAATGAAAACTGCAAGTAATGGGCATTGTGATTGGTAAATATACACCTGTGCTTGCGACCCTGACAATCTAGTTTTCACTAGATAGTAAGGAATTGCTTCATAATTCACAATCAGAAAAAAATGGAAATCTTCTGATTCTTCTGACTCCGAATCCATCCAGCTTACGACTTTGTACGATAATGTTGTTTGATTTTCACTAGGTCGTAAGCGTCCTTATGACTCCAATTACGACTCCAACTCTACTGCTATTGAAATGAAGCCTTCAAGAATCTCAAAGTACAATAATACTCACCAGGTAGGGAAGACCTTCCGCTACCAAAGAGATTACTGGCCCAACAACACAAATGATTAAAAGCCCAATCCTCGAACTGAGCAACATATCGGTGCCAAAGAATAAGAACAGGGGGTATGGTGGCAAACACAGTCAGCCAGCAACAGCCCACTATTAGTGCCATAAACAGTCCAAAATTAGAAATGGCAGGTATCTGTTTGTGAAAACGAAGAGAAAATTCACATGTGCAGTCAACAACTTGAGCTACAGTAGGAGTATCAGTAGTTTTAATAGAGTATAGTACCAAAGTGATGACATCACAAAAACTAAATTATTTTGTGAAATTATAGGATTTGATGAAATATTTGAAAAAGAGAGCATGCATGAAAAATGCCCGCTTGCCAAAAATCAGCAGCATCCTAAATTGCAATTTGGGGGTGAGATACAGGACTATTAATATGTGACTCTCCATAGGAAAACATGTCTTATCAACAAAAGCATTTTTTGGGGGATTTGAGGTCACTTAGAAACCCTTTGGAAACCCTGTTTCAGAGGGTTTGAAAACCCTTTGTAAACCCTTTGAAAACCTGTTACAAACCCTTTGAGAAACACTTTGTAAAAATGTTTTTGTAGTTTCTTTTGCAACAACTGTGCACATCTCGCTTTGCAGACAGGCCCGCCAATACTAGCAATAGCTACCTGCAGGTCAGTCCAACTGTAACAAGGTGAAAATTAAGAAAATAAAGATTGTTGTTGTTGTTATGTTCTGATGACTTCATACGTATACAAAGACTTCTAATTTTGGCTGAGTTCCAGTTTTGGAGATTTTGTCTCACAAAACTATACTTCTTGAGGCATGTTATAGGAAAATAATTTTAAATTGAAAACTTTACTGCTAGAAGCTGCTACAGTACACAACCCCAACAATAATGAGATCCATACATGCACATTCTTCTTTGTGTAACCTATACAGCCTTGTGTAGCATTCCTTCCCAAACTCATTTGAGGGCTGTATGTATGAACAGGGGATCTAGAAATGCCCATGGCCTTGTGCGCTAAAACTTGAGACATAAACAGTGTCATACTGGTCATATGATAAAATTATTGATTGACTCACAGACATGTCCAGCCACATACCAGTAGGTAAAAATCTGCAGGGTCAGAAATTGCGACTGACTGGTCGCCAATGTGACCAAAAATTGATTGTTGCATTGCGACCAGAATTTTTGGAACTGGTCGCCAGCAGACGACTAACCTTTTGTCCCCTCGGCATTTTTAATTCTAAGGTAAATGGATTTTATTTTCAGAGAAAATTTAGAGCTCCTGTGAACAGTTGTACTGAAACACAGTGGCAATTTTTTAATCGCCATGTTTACCCGGCGCCATTTTGTTAGTGGTTTCTCCCAATAGGTATCGTGGGCGAGCTAGTCTAAAAGTGTCGTTGTGTATTGGTGAAGAACAAAATTGAAGGGCCCAGGGCATAACAAACCTATGTTGCTTTTTGAGCGTTTTTACTTTTCTCGCTCAGATTTGCCTATTAATTTTATCGTACAACAAATAATATCACAAACCCTTGTCAAATTTGCACTAATCCTAAGAAAATGGACTAATTTCACCTGAAAAAAGCAGAGTTCTGGCCGTCCAGTGGTTGTTTCCATTCAGAGCGTAATTTCGATGCCATTACAGCAGATTGGCCGTGAGAATACTCCTGACCCGCGCCAACGACATAAATGAAAATACCATTATTTACACATGCCTGGCTCGCTTATCGATCGCGATCTCACTACGGCAAACACATTGTCTTTAGTGTGCGTATAAGCCAATATGTTTAAGGCCCATCCGGTGATTGAAGGACATCATTAAGTCCGGAAATCCGTAAGTCTCTGGCACCTCTCAAAGAAACTAGTCGTGTCCCTTGTCGTACCTTGTATCCAAAGTGCTATGCAATGCTCGAGGTTGAAACGGCCTTGGTGGACAAGATGAGTCGGCGGGGAAAGTCTGAAATCACTTTGGATCAGAAAAGGGGCAGCGTTGTGAGTTGTGGGCCATTTCCCATCCCGTGCCGTGGTCGAAATGTCCGATATCCGAAGTGCTTCCAGACTTATAATATTTTCTGTATTTCATTTGGACATTCCGTTTTCGTTTCGTCCCGGCATGCTTTGCGACAGTGGCAGATAGGTCAGCTTTGCATGGTCACGCGGGAGGTTGAAATACAGCTTTGGACAGCTCAAAGTGAGTTCTTGCGGCCGGGTGAAATTCAGCAAGATGGGCAAAGACTATGAGCTGGCAGAAGAGGACTGGGAGTGCTTCCTAAAGGAGGTCCGTAAGGATAAGGGGGATGGCGCGAATCTAAGTGGCTGACTATTGGTGATAAAAATGAAGCGATTTTAAGGGAATGAACTTTGGAATTTATTTTTCTTGAGTGGGATTCAGCGGTATGGGCCCAAACTTAGCCATCTGAAGTGAAAAATCAGCGTAAAATCGAGAAATTCGGGTAAACCTTGGGATTTATTTTTTTGAGCAAGATTCAGTGGGAGACAAACAGATTTTTTTTTTGCATATGTTATTTCTCGAAAGCGACGGATAAAACAACAGAAAAAAATCTGAACAATGTTTTGCAACTAATTTGTAGTTCATACCAGTATGCCAAAAATGGACAAATCTGAGCGAGAAAAATAAAAAATGACCTCAAAAGCAACATAGGTTGGTTATGCCCCGATCCCTTCAATTAATAGTTGTGTCACACATTAATTTAGTTTTTAAATAAGAGTTTGGAAACCCATATGTCTAGTTCACGAAACTTAACAACAGTCCAATACAGTTCCACGAAAGACCCCACAAGACTGTTGACAAACAAGCTCTCCAAGACACAGCACTCCGATATTGTTACATGGCTTTTGCGAGTCTCTCCTTTAATAGCTGCATGTATACTTACTCTGTTGAATGAAACAGCTTTCTTATATGATAGGCAAAGAAAGGTCAAGTTTTGTGCTTTTACTGTAGAATGGAAATTTTGGAGTAAACGAAAAAACAAAAAAACACTTTGGTAACCAAACCCTACAAAATTTTTAGGTTAGTTGCTAGTTGGCTCCTTAAGGAAAAAGTTTATTTTGAACCCTGATCTGGCTTGAGGTCATGATATCTGGACCTCGAACCAATTTTCTAATCCGGGTCAACTAACCAACCAATTTGTACACACCATTGTTATTCTTACCTTTGAAAGGTAATTTGCAGCAAATGCTGCAGTTGTTGTAAATGATGTGAAGAAGGTTGCCTTCCCTGCAGTGGAAAGAGTGTGAACCATACGAGCTTCCAAGCTTTTGGCACTGTGTGCTTGATGGAAGGTGTTGATGAAGACAAACACGTCATCCACCCCAATGCCGATAATGATAAACACTGACATACCACTAAGTATTCCCAGACTGGGAACTTTACAAAGGATGCGGAAATAATAGTATGCTAAGCAGATTGGTGTCAAAATACTGATGAATCCGAACAATGTGAGAAAAGGGGAAAATCGAGTGAAGACAAATATAAATGCAAAAACAAAAGCCACGGTGAAGATGGATAGTTTGATGTCTGACCAGAGAGTTTTGTCCACCTCATAGTCAAAGATTTGTGTTCCTCCATAAAGGACTCGAACTTTGCTAGAAATGAAAGCAGACACAAATGTTAGTAAGACTATCGATAATTTATTTTAACAGTCAATGATAATCTACTCAAAATAACTGCATGCGTTTATTGCCCACATTCCAGAAGGGTCGCAAAAAATTACACATACAGTTGAAACTCAAAATACCAAATTTCTTCTGGTGATTTGAATTTTCTGTCTAATTGGTCACTTACCAACGGTAAGAAACGAGAGACTATTGAACCTCTGGTAAGCGACCACTCGCCCATATTTTAATGTCACTCCAGACAAAAATTGAACATAAATGTGTTAGAGTACAACTCCAGTAAAATAAAAATTTTGTCCCTTGCATCAAAACTTCTATATGATACACTATTTTGGGATGATAGATGCTTTGCACATTAAAATTACTACAGTTCGATGTAAAATTAAGACCCTTGTGGTCTAACTACTTTTGTCACACACGCATTTTTGAAGACACAAGGCAATAAACTTGAAAAAATAAGTTTTTCATGTTGCAAACCACTACCATCGTGGCCATCAGGAGCCCAAGATGCATGCCACACATGAACTTACATGTAGTATATTGCCTTGTTCACACAAGTTCCTATAAGCTCAGTGGTTAGAGCATTTGACCGGTGTACGGAAGGTCATAGGTTCGAATCCTGTCGGGGATCCTGTCTCACGCTCTTCTCGTTTCTTTTCCGAGCTTAACATTTTATCGTCATTCTTCATTTATCACCACACATGACGTTTTTGACATTGCTGATCCTAGCAGTACGCAGGTCATACATGAACCTAGTATGTGGCCTAGTTTGCCATGAGTCTCTCATAGCTCAGTGGTTAGAGCATCCGATCGGTGAGTGAAAGGTCATAGGTTTGAATCCAGTCACTTGTGACATGATTAACATAACATCTTTCTCATTTCTTTACCGAGCTTAACATTTACATCACTCTTTCTTTATCACACTTATGACTGGTGCCGGTACGACAACAAGTTAAAGTTTGCCCTCCATATTTCTTTTTATTCTTTGTGTTTTCATCTCTCATTTGTGCATCGCATTAAATCTGGGAATGAGAATACGCACGCATGCAAGCAGAAGCGAAACTAATTTTGGTTTTATTTGCCTGTTGCTGTTTTACGTCCCTGCGAGTAATAATGTAAATTACCGGCAGGAGTATAGGCTACGTGCAGCCTCTTGTTTTTATTCTTAAAATGCCAGATGACGAATATTAAACAAAACTGAATTGTTAGTTTTTGGTTTCCAATGATGTCTCTTGGGTTTTTTAAAGTAACACTAAACATTGTAACATGGCCACTTTAATTAATGGTAAGAAAGGGTGTTTGTTTTGAGAGTGCAAGAGAAAGTTTGACATATGGCAGATGTCAAACCACTAGGCCACCATATGTCTAAGGATGCTCTTTTTGCTCCCATATTTTGCGGACTTGCTAACTAGGTCATCAAGATAACAGAACATCTCTCAACAGTTGAGTGTCAAAAAATTTGGTTTTGATTTTTTTTCCTTAGGATCTGGCTGGACTTGTGAAAGATTTTTTTTAAAATTTAAATATTCATTATTAGGGGCAATAAATATTGTTTGCGCACAAAAACATCAAGTATGAAGTTAATGCATTCTAATGCACCAGCTGACTCCAGATAATGTGGTTAAATTGTTTGTACAACAATTATTGTGCAATTCTTTCAGCAGTAGAAATTTCCTTTTGTATTAAACATGAAACTTAAAACAGCTTGACTTCTTCATAGTGTGACATGGGCCTTTTGTTGTAGAGGCCTACTTTGAACACCTAACCACAAACAACATAATTTCTTTTCACACATCTTTACTGATGATATGAACATGCATATTATTCCGCTGTTGCTAATAGTTAATATTAATAATTTTAGATAAAAGCTGGATAGTGTGCCATAGAGCAACAACAAAATAAAACAACACAATAGACTTGGTACATGGAACATCACATAAGAATCTGAAAACTGAACTGCCTTAAACAGCTAAAAATCGAGACAGCTACCTATAAAAACTGCATGTGACAAAAACTATCATCTGGCAATAAACATGACAAAGAATATCTTTTAAAAATTAGCATGGAAATTACTTGATAGTGAATATAATTTTAGATATATGGAGTATCACCTTATAAACTGCATGTGAGAAAAATTTACCATCTGGCAATAATATGACAAAGATCTTTTAAAAATTAGCATCGAAATTACTTGATGTTAAAAGCCATACCGAGCGCACCACCTAATTGAAAAACTACACATCTGTTTCAATATTTGTGCACATTTCCAAATCCTCAATCTGCTTCACAATATGACATGTTGTTATGGTTCTGACTTCTTTACAACCCACATAAAAATTGAAGAAAAATTCCAAATTTTAATACTGAATTTAAACAAACAGTATCATAGGAGAGTAATGCTCAGCATCTTTCATTTGAATGATCACATTTTATTCAAAGACTCAAAAGTTAGAACCACCTTGTACAGCATAATAAACAGTACCACAGGATAGTACTGCTCACTAGCTTTCATTTTAATGGTCACACTTTAGGATTTCATCCAGAGAATCAAAAGTTAGAACCACCTTGTACAGTATAATAAACAGTACCACAGGAAAGTACTGCTCAATAGCTTTCATTTGAATGGTCACACTTTAGGATTTCATCCACAGACTCAAAAGTTAGAACCACCTTGTACAACATTGCAAACACCTTGTACACAGGCAAGAACTTGTCATAACGTTTTGTTTGAATGGCCATAGTTTGGACTTCATCAACAGACTCCAAGTAAAAATATAAATTACAAAATGTGATAAATTTAAAGACCTCAAAGTTTCACTTTGGGAGTGAAATGATTAAATATATCCTGGTATGTTAAATTATGCCGGCATATCACATCGAACGAAATCGAACAAACTTTCCATTGAACTCAATCAAATTCAATCGAACTCAATTGAATGAAAGAGTTTAATGCAGTGTGGCCATCTAACAAAATCGAACACAAAACTTTTTTGTGATTTTGATGCCCGAACCAAATCAAATGAAATCGAATGGTCATAGTTCAATTTAGTTCGATTGAGTTCAGAAATGGAACTTTGATCGAAAATACAAAATAAAGAGTCTGAAGTCCATCAGGTGAACACATAAGGCAAATTATTACAATGTATTTATTGCACATGACAGAGAAGATGCCCGCCTTGACTTATTTTAAACGTAACTTTATGGTTGCGTTCTTCACAGAGTTGCACAGTCGAACTAGAAGCAAATGCCGACAGGACGAGCCGGGGCTGGAATTAATTTCACACTGCGACACAAGCACTGGCACACAAAATTTATATTTTCCATCTTTTCCATCTTCGAAAAGGATTTTGGTAATAATTAGAAATCCGTTTTTGGATTTCGTGTTTTATTGGGAAATCTGAAATCCGGATTTCCCACTCAAACACACCCTAAATGTTCTCAAACTTTTCTTGCTATTTCACCTTTGTTTATGTGATTTATGAGATGAAAGATATTTTCTGCTAATTACTTGTGCCGATACGGCAATGAGTTAAGGATTGCCCTGTGTTTTTCTCCTTGTTTTCCTCCGTGTTTTCGTATCTACTTTTGTGCATTGCGTTAGATCTGGGTACGAGAATACGCACGCATGCACTGCGAGAAATTTTGAGCCCACGGTACTTGGGATTCGGTGTAATCGGCGGCGTTTTGCAAGCAAAAGCGAAACAAATTTGGGTTTTATTGTTTGTTGCTGTTTACTCGCAACGGATACGGCAACGAGGTAAAGTTTGCTCGCCATTTTTCTTTTTATTGTTTTTGTTTTTGTCTCTTATTTGTGCATCGCATTAGATCTAGGACATTTCTGGGTACGAGAATACGCATGTATGCAAGCAGCAGCGAAACTAATTTTGGTTTTGTCTGTTGTTGTGTTACGTAAGTGTTCCCCGCGAGTAACATACATTACCGGTATGAGTATAGGCTACGGGTAGCCTCTTGTTTCAACGTTAAGTTTGGACTTTTTGTCAATTGAGAAATGTGCATACAAAAATTGCAATAAAATATTTCCGTGTTTTATATACGCAGAAAAAAAAGATTAGTAGGCAAATAAGGAAGTGTACAATGTAGAAAATAATAAAGCTTACTTCTTTTTAGCCTGAACGAGATAAAAATATCACAACAAAACTCAGGGCAATTTCAAGCCTGGATGATTTTTTATGGATGCACTCATGACGATGCATTTTTCGACAACAATAATAACTTTTCACTTACAAGATTTATATTTCCTGATATAAAAGTAATCATGAGGTTTTAACATGTAATTCCACGATTTGTTTTAATCTCGCTTAGTTAGGCTGTTAGAGTTTCCTTTTTAGCTGTTACCAGCAAAAATTCTGTTCTATTTCAAAGGATATGAATTAAAGCTTTTAGAATGTCTGAAAAGCTCCAAGGTGCCCTCATCTTTCCATTGATCTTTTTTTTCAAAATCCATTTTGTTTATGTTTAACAAAAGGGATTTCAACGAAGTCTTAATAAATGAAATATTAAAGAACATGTAAGCTTAAGTTTGTTTACCGGTATGTACAATACACACTACTTACTCGGTCGACATTTTCTTCACGGCTTCGACATATTTCACCAGAAATTTTTTGAATGCTTCATTCTGATCACCTTTCCTATGGCCATACTTCCATTTTAGAGGGTAACCAAACTTCATTTCAGCGCGTAAAAACCTGCTCTTACGATTATCTTTAGAAAACTTGTCGTCAACGAACCAGTAGGTAAAAGGTTTCGTCAAGAGCAGATTCAAACTCTCAGCAATGCTTTCCTCCGTTAGGTTTCCCTTTCCCAAACCTTTGCCTTGTCCGTCGTAAATTCGCATTTCCCCAGTAACAGATGGGAAAAAAAAGTCTATCAGCGAAATGGGAGGTGTACAGCCATTAGGAATTAGAAACGGATCTTTTTGGGCCTCGGTCCATTTCCAGCAGAAATCGGGAAAGTTCTCTTGCTGCATTAGACTCTGCTCGATTTGATGAATAGTTTCCAATCGCTCTTTCGTGAGGACGTTGAGATCAGAATCATCTTTCCCAATAGCAAGATAAACTAATTCTAAGGTCCATTTCGGTTTATTTTGAAATTCGTTTGCTTTTTTCGTCGGAAAGATGTCTGGCATCGCCGATCGTTTTCGTCTAGATGTTCGCAGAGGAATGCCTGTTTCTTTCGATCGCTTCGAGGCCACATCCACAAGGTCCTTATGTTGGGAGCTGATGTGTCCCGGAATTTGAAACGAGTCAAAAGATTTGTCTATAGGCAAGTATCCTCTCCCGTGTTTATAATCACCATGTACAACACTATAAGCCAGTAATACTGGAATTAGGACGGCGGCTAGAATGACAAATAAAGCACCGACAGGATGAACATACAGTTTAAAAATGTTTCTCAAGACAACCTTAAAGGAGATAGAAGGAAAACTGGACTTAGGCTGTTGAAACAATAACGGAGGTTCCATTAATGCTGGGTCCATGTGGAAATTCAATTCACCGCCAACGTCAAGGTTCTCGCTATCATCCCCAAAGAACAGCTTGGAGAAGTCGTCGCTCTCTTTTCGCGAATGGCCCTGAGCGGTTTGCATGGTGTTAAATTTGCCTATTTGAAGCTTAGGAAAGTACGCTAAGTCAGCCCAAAAGCCACATAGATGAAGTTAAATGATAAAAGATGTTCACAAAGAACTCAGAACCAGGATGTTTGCTTACAGCATCCAGAAAACATAGTTTTGAAAAGCCCAGACACGAAGCTATTCAACTTTTCCGCCGAACTTCCTAATATCACTCAGTCCGGGAACTTTTGTTGTGAAATTTTGATCACGTGACGTTATTATTTGTTGACATCTGGCCACAAAATTCCTGAGTCACTTCACTTCAATCACGGACTATGCTTTTGCGGCTTGTCAAAAATATTGGCATCTGCATATCTGATGTATCAACATCACTAAACACATCATTCAGCGGTCACGGAAGCGAGACAATTACGACTTCCAGCTAGCGATGACGAAATTGAAAATAAACCTCATTTCCCCAAAGGAAGACATCCGCTCGCAGGATACAACACGATTTCTTTTTGTTTTGAACTGTTGTGTATCAGCGGCCGGATGAATCTTTGGCGTGGCCATCCGATCAAATAAAAGAGCCTCTGTGCTAACGTCAAATTGAAATTTCTAGATAAAATTAAAATGAAATGACAAATCCCAAAGCCCGTCTTAGCACTTCCGGACATTGTCACGGGAATTTGGACCTTTTTCTGGTCAGCCATGCTTCAATATTTTTCCTTATTTATAAAATAATACTAAAAAAATCAACCTATTCTTGGAGGAAAAAATTATGGTCTGTTATAGCCCATTTTGGAAACGAAAATGTGATACCTTGAACTTAGGCTAACGTCGTTCCCAGGGTCTCTCTTCTTCCCGCCCCCTGGGGACGGGGTTGTGCGTCTGGAGTCCACACCTCGAAAGGAGGTTGGACACCTCATTGAGAATTATATAACGTAAAGTTGCGGTGTTTTTTGTTATAATTAAAAAAATCTGATCTGCTAACCCCAACCTTAAAACCTACCACCTTATCCGATTTTTACGTTATATAATTCTCAGTAAGGTGTCCGACTTCCTTTTGAACTTCCCACCCCCACCCCCTCCCCTGAGATCTTGCTCGCAAGCTAGTCTATTCTGGCTAATACCCTAACATGTATCAGATTGACTCCGACAGTGGTCAGTTTCGATTCAAACACCCTCAGTGGTACCCGTCACTATTGTATGGGAGTCCCTGGGGGAAGGGGGAGGGGGGGGGGGGCGGGTATGGAAAGGATCGAGGGACTCCATTCCACGCACTGAGATCCAACCTCCTCTCGCCCTAGAATGCATGAAAAATATCGAGGACCAGGAACGAGCACAAGTCAACGGAACGCTGGATAAACAGTTTTCAGTTGTGTCGAAAGTAATTTCTTAATAGCTTTGGTTTTGCATTGCTACGCTTTGTGATTGGCTAAAAAATCGCGGGCCATTTTCTCAACCAATCAGAAGTAAAACCAAAATCGTAACCTTCTCTCGCACGCGTTTTCCCGCGCTTGGCGGCGGCTACATGTATTTGGTTCGAGTTCTGATTGGTTCATTTATGACTCCTGGTTCAATGCATTGCTTGCGTCTGTGGGGCAGTACGCAGGTCTCTGATTTGCTGAGAAAACAATAGAACAAACAACACAACAATGGACCCTAGCCCTGAAAACAATAGAGCTACGTGACACCCAGGTCCAATGAAATTAGAGGTTGTTAAGAGATGCGTGGTATCTGGCTTCTGTTGTGATTGGCTAGAGGGATTACTTTGTTTTGGTTTAAGGTCACTTATGAAAACTGCTCTAAAGGCGGCGAAATACGAGATACAAAAACCCCCAACTTGTCGCGCAACATTGGCAAATTTGTTGCGTAACAAGTTGAGAGTTTGATGAAAAACGAGCAACAAAGGCAAAAGTTGTTGCTCAAAGTTGACCCGCGCTCTACTTTTCGCAACAAATTTCTTCAACCTGCAACAAATGTTTTTGTTGCGCGACAAGTTGATCACGCATGGTGAAAAACGGGGAACATCGACCAAAACTTGCAACGAAACAATGTTGCGCGACAAGTTGAGCGTTTTTGTATCTCGTATTTCGCCGCCTTAAAGGACGATTCACACGGCACAACTTTGTCGCATGCGATTTTTTGTAGCGCGCGCTGCTTCCGTCAGGTGAAAATTGTATACAACTCGCATCATCATATAACATTGTATGTGGCTACGATTATCGTAGTTTTAAAACATTATTCGAAATTCTACAACCTTTTTCGTGTGTTGCAATGCAACAGTTGTGAGAGAGTTGTTAGCTAATTTTGCAGGTTGCATGCAATAATTATAGGTAAAAGTTGTGCCGTCTAAATCAGCCTTAACAATAGGTGCTTGCTCAAAGATGAAGCAACTCAAACAAAACCTTTTCAACTATATTCAAGGCTTTCGCTGCTGATCGCCATTTACAGTTTGTACAGTCGCCATATTTCTCCACCGCACGCTCCTCGCGGTCACCTAATAAAATTCACTACACGTGATTCGGTCTATGATATAAAACAATTTTCTCCTTGAAACATGTTCGGGCGGGGCTCGGTCGCCTCCATTAATATATGTAAGTCTCTTTCTTAGTCCTCGACAGTTTGTATTTCTCCCATGTTCACACGGTCCGCCGCGTTCACACTGAATCCCAGAATGCTTGGATCGACTTTCTGCATCTTCTTCTTTCGCTTCTTCTTATTCATGGCGTCTTGAGGATCTTCCTGTGCAGGTCCTGATAAGAAGGCACTCGATTGATTGACGCCTGTGGGCCTACCTGTGGGTGGTCCCCGAGGTACAGGCGCTCCCCACACGCCAGCCTAAAAGGAATCAACAGCAAAACAGTTAAACTACTTTAAACTTCAACACAGGGACAGCGCTTCTCCGAGTGGGATGTGCCGCTGACTTTTCAGCTGATTTTGCACCCCTATACAAGACTATAGACACCGAAAATCCCTACTCTATCCCAGACTTGATATTTTTAGAACTGTATCACTATTAGTGGAACCATCTGTCAACAATTTTGCCGCTATGATTTTATTTCCCTTTAAGAGAGGCTCTTTGTCTTACGAGTTTCAATTTAGACTTAATTCTTCATACCACTGATCATTTTCCCGACAAAGTGTATTATGGGCAATTCGAAAATAGAGAATGTACAAAGCACCTGTCAACGTATTTTGCGCGAGTCATTTAAAATCGATTCCAAACACGTTCTCATGGAGTTACATGTTTTCTTTCCTTGTCAGCGGAGGGGAAAGCTTTCACAAGACACTTTAGGCTGCTGGCATTACCCAGTAACTTCATATGAACTTACTTGAGGAAGGCTCGCAACAGAAACGGGCGTTCTATCTTTCTGCTTCTTTCTTCTCTCGATAAATTCTCGAGCAAATTCTCTCGTATCTCGATTGTCTCCCAGGTATTGCTTCACGTAATCGTAAACCTGGAAGAAAAATAAGAGCAGATCAAAGATTCAACCAGCCCGAAAATCTCACTTTTCCTTGCCCCCGCGAAGAGCCGCGATCTTTTCTCGCGCTAGCACCGCTAAATCGTCTGTTACGCAGACGAAACTGAAAAATTCAATTGCGTGTCGAAAGAAATGCATTGATTGCTTTGGTTTTGTATTGCTACGCTTCCTGATTGGCTAAAAAAAACTCGCGCTTTGCGATGACTTTGGTTTTACGACACAAGCGTAAACCGCTTAAAGACCATGCAAGTTAACTTACCTCGTAGGGTGAATCGATTTCTCTAAGAAATGCAGAAAAAGTTGGAACTGAAAGCACAAACAATAAAAAATTAGCGCAAAATATTACAAAATATTGACGGAAAAAAAGCTCTTGACTATGACTGGATTAAAAAAAGTAAATGGCGATTTGGGCGCGATATGTCGCAATGTGACGACGATTTATGGGAAATCGCAGCAAATATCGCACAGGAATCGCCGCTTGTTTACAAGTTTCATTGGAGAGCGCGACAAAAATCGCATGTGTAACCTCGACGGCAGAAACGATGCTTGAACAAGGAATTTCAGATCAGATCGCAGAGCAAAAACCAACGCTCTAAGTCCATGATTGTGAAAGTATGAAAATCATATTTGAACTGCGGATAAACATGAGTGAAATTTATGATCCTCGTAGTGTGCTCTCAACTCGAGCAGTTGAAAAAGCAACCTAAAAAATATTCAGGCTTGAATGGGATTCGTACACATGACCTTGCGATACCGGTGCAATGCTCTATCCACTGAGCTATCAAGCCACATGGATAGATAGTTAATTGTGAGTTCGTGATATACGCGATGATAGTGAATATATCTGAATATGAATACATGATATGAAAATCATATATTTGAACTGCGGATAAACACGAGTGTTTATTTTTTTTTTCAGGTTGCTTTTTCAACTGCTTAAGTTGAGAGCACCCTGCGAGGATCATAAATTTCACACATGTTTATCAGCAGTTCAAATATATGATTTTCATATATTCACATTCATATATATCCACTATCACCGCGTATATCACGAACTCACAATTGACTATCTATCCATGTGGCTTGATAGCTCAGTGGATAGATCATTGCACCGGTATCGCAAGGTCATGGGTTCGAATCCCGTTCAAGCCTGAATTTTTTTTTCCAGGTTGCGTTTTCACTGAACAGCTTAAGTTGAGAGAACACCGCGAGGATCATAAATTTCGCTCTAAGTGCTTGTCCACCATGCACGCTTTCTACGTCTTTATAAGGAAAGAAAACTTACTGTCTACAGAGGAAGCGTTGTTTAAACTGCGAAGAGACTGATGACACCACTGGGAAAATTCATCTGCACCTGCCTGTTGTTGAAAGAGTCGACGAATATTTTCCTGAAACAAGACCATCAACGAGAATTGGAAAATGCTACCAATACTTGATAAAGCGCCACCACTTAAGTAACCTTCTGCTCTTAAGAATCACAAAATTTGGTATTACAAACTGAACCTCACCTCCCCTTTAAAAAGCAAACGCCAAGAAGTTTAAAAAAAGAGATGGCTTCACTTCATGAACTGTAAGTGTAGCTCTTTTATTTTTGGGCATCTCAAACTATCATATGCACGCAGAGAGAGCACACAAACACTGACAAACTGAACGAAAATACACAGTTTCTGTATTCCTTCTTACCTCGTCTCTGTTTGTTCGTTTATCAGCCATCTTGTTTGAGGATTGTTGACTAAGGAAAGGGGGAAAAGCAGCAACGTAAGTGACACAACTCAGACCATATAGAGCAGTTTTTAATTGAGTGTGAAAAGTAATTACACAATTGCTTTGGTTTTTCATTGCTACGCTTTGTGATTGGCTAAAAAATCTCGCGCCACTTTCTCGACCAATCAGAAGTAAAACCAAAATCAATCGTGACTTGCTCGCACGTGTTTTCCCGCGCTTGGCGCCACCGACATGTAACTGCTTCGAGCTCTGAATTGGTTCATTGGATTGTTTACGACTGCTGTGATTGGTCAGAGTAATTACTTTGGTTTTGGTTTTACGATACTCAATTGAAAACTGCTCTATGAACCTATTATATGGCCTTGTTCGCCACAAGTCTCTCGTAGCTCAGTTGTGAGACCATCCGACCGGTGTACGGAAGGTCATAGGTTCAAATCCTGTAGGGAACTCAGAATTTTTTTCTTCGTCGCTCGCTTGTGACGCCATGAACATTACACTGATTTTTCTCAAGAAAATACCACTGATCCCGCACATCTTTTGAAATGGCCTGAAAATCAATCCGCTTCACGCACCATTGGTTTTACTCTGCGGTTTTGAAAAAATTTCATCTCGTGATCGAATTTTTGTTGATCGCAAATCGACAACAAGATTGGTTATGTCATGTAATATTGAACTTGCAATGAACAAGAAGCTGCACACAGCTTGAACTCGTGGCGTACAATACAATACAACAATACAATATTTTTTATTCAACTCACACGATCTTTACAGAAAAGGAAAAAAGAAAATAATTTAAAAATAAAACTAGATTACAGATATAGAAGAGAAAAACCAAAGGGAAAAAAAACTGATAGAATTCGAGGGTTTGGAGCATCCAAATAGCTAGAGCTAATCGAGTGGATGACCCAAAAGGAAAACTGAGTTTATATTTAAAAAAAACCCAGTGCATTTTTTAGTGCTTTTTAAAAGTGCTTTTACGGAGAAACAAAATCATGTCTGAAAAGTAAGACTACATCCAGTAGCCGACACTTGATATCACGTACGGTAGCCAAGGGTCACTCCTATCTAAGTACAAACTATAACGTAGCGTTTTAATAAACTGACCAAAGGTTACTCCTATCTAAGTACAAACACTTGAGAACACAAAAAGTGACGGAAAAACCCTGCTCATTTTATACCTCGTTGGCGTATAGAGCAGTTTTCAATTGAGTGTGGTAAAACCAAAACCAAAGTAATTACTCTGACCAATCGCAGCAGTCGTAAACAATCCAATGAACCAATCAGAGCTCGAAGCAATTACATGTCGGCGGCGCCAAGCGCGGGAAAACGCGTGCGAGCAAGTCACGATTGGTTTTGATGGTCGAAAAAGTGGCGCGAGATTTTTTAGCCAATGACAAAGCGTAGCAATCCAAAAGCAAAGCAATTGTGTAATTACTTTCGACACTCAATTGAAAACTGCTCTAACTCCACGAGTAATTAATTTCAACTCGCAGTCGCCTCAAATGTGCTCAGATAATACCTTTCCTAGAACAACAGTTCTTCCTGTTGAAGTTACAGAAAGTTAAGTTCAAGAAGGCATCATAGGCCAATGCGAGTTTAAATTATATCTTCGCAACTTCAACGTTACCGATCTTGTGGTCGACTTGCGGTCAACAAAAATTTGATCATGGGATGAACTTTTTTTTCAAACCGCGAAGTAAAACCAACGGTGCGCAAAGTAGGCTGATTTTCAAGCTTTTTTAAAGGACGTATGGGATCAAAAGTAAATGTTTCAACCTTTTCACTCCTAGCCTATTATGGAGACGAATTAAATGTAGTTCTAACGTTTGAGTTTGTCAACGAAGTTCTATGGTGTGACCATTCAAATGAAACCTCTTCAGCAGTACTTTTACATGGTACCATTTGTTCTAACTTTTGAGTCTGTGGACAAAATCCTATGGTGTGACCATTTAAATGAAACCTCTTCAGCAGTACTTTTACATGGTACCATTTGTTCTAACTTTTGAGTCTGTTGATGAAATCCTATGGTGTGACCATTCAAATGAAACCTCTTCAGCAGTACTTTTACATGGTACCATTTGTTCTAACTTTTGAGTCTGTTGATGAAATCCTTTAGTGTGACCATTCAAATGAATGTACCATTTGTTTTTCAATATTTTACAAAATGAAATTTGGGATTCTTTTTGAGTTTTGATTTTTGAACGCTTGGAAGGTTAATTAAGGATGGCCTACCCAGGCTGCTGCTGTTGTCGCTGCTGCATTGGAGGTTGCTGCTGTCTCTGTTGCTGTTGGCTCTTACTGGCAGCTTTGACAGCGTCATCCCAGAATGAACCTCCATTACCCTCATCGTCATCATCATCATCATCACTGTCGTCGTCATCGTCGTCATCATCATCGTCATCATCATCATAGGACTGTTGTTGTGATGGTTTGGGAGGTGCTGCACCCCAGATGTTCCCTGAGTTCGCAGCTGGTCCCCATGATGCCGACAGTGAGCCACCAGTGTTACCCCAAACGGATGAACTCAAGGGGTTGTGATTTGGCTGGAAAAGGATATAAAAGTTGTTCTTCACAATTCCTTTGCTAGGGATAATCCTTGGTTTTTACATTATCAACTGTGGTTGAAATCCTGACATATAAAAGTGAAAGCTATTGAGCAGTACCACCGTAGATATAGTACTGTGTATTACACTGAACAAGGTTGTTTTAACTTTTGAATCTGTAAATGAAATCGTAAAGTGGGAGATTCAAACGAAAGCTATTCAGCAGTACGTTTCCGTGGTACTGTTTATTATGCTGTACAAGGTGGTTCTAACTTTTGAGTCTGTGGATGGAATCCTAGTGTGACATTCAATGAAAGCTATTCAGCAGTACGTTTCTGTGGTACTGTTTATTATGCTGTACAAGGTGGTTCTAACTTTTGAGTCTGGATAAAATCCTAGTGTGACATTCAATGAAAGCTACTGAGCAGTACTTTCCTGTGGTACTGTTTATTATACTGTACAAGGTGGTTCTAACTTTTGCGTCTGTGGATGAAATCCTAACGTGTGACCATTCAAATGAAAGCTGTTGAGCAGTACTTTCCTGTGGTGCTGTGCATTATGCTGTACAAGGTGGTTCTAACGTTTGAATCTGTGGATGAAATCCTAAAGTGTGACCATTCAAATGAAAGCTACTGAGCAGCACTTTCCAGTGATGTGGTTTATAATACTGTACAAGACAGTTCTAACTTTAGAGTCTGTGGATGGAATCCTAAAGTGTAACCATTCAAATGAAAGCTATTGAGTAGTACTTTCCTGTGGTACTGTTTATAACGCCATACAAGGTGGTTCTAACGTCTGTGCGTGAAATCCTAAAGTGTGACCATAGCAAGTTTGTGGAAGATATTCTTAAGAACGATAATTTAAGTGACAGCTATTAAAATCACTATAGATGATTTACTGAAACATCAACTACTAGAATCAAGTTCTCCCAAGTGAAAACAAAGAAGGAAGTAACCTGTGATCTTGACAGTACAGGTCCCTGTTGTCTCTTATCAAGTTGCCGAGCCTGTTCCTGTTGAATTTGCAGTAATGACTTGACTGGTTGGTTTGTTGGTGGCGGCCTGTCTCCCCAGCCAGGCATTCCTCGTGCCTGTTGTTCCCGTTGTTGAGCTTGGAGCTGCTGTTGCAGTTGAAGCTCTCTCTGTTTCCGTTCCCTCTCCTCCTGCTGTTGAATTTGTGCTAGCGACAAGGTTCCAGAGCCAGGAGTCGGGGCACCCCACAGAGATCCAGTCACCTGCAGGGTTGGGATGTAATGTAACATATCAAACACAAGGAACAATGTTACATCAGGATATTAAAACACTGAAAAGTGGGTTGAAAAATCGAGGTGCAGCCAAGTGTTTTTAACCAACTTTGAGGGTGAGATAAAAGGTATGTCCTCACAAGCCTAATGTGTAGTGTGAAGAAACTGAGAGTATCACTTCTCCCCCTGGATGGGATGCAAGTCCATTACAAGGTTACCCCCCAGCATTACGTTGCCGGTACCCATTTATACACCTGGGTGGAGAGAGACAACATGGAGCAAAGTTTCTTGTTTAAGTTAACAACACAACAGCAGAGACAAGACCTTCAGGTTGAAAGGACATAGGTAAGAGCTTAAATTTGGAATTTTTTCAAGGTTTTCCAGAACTGTAATAGATTATTTTTATAGCAATACTGTAGTCCTTTTCTTTATTTGTACCTGACTCTCTTGTCTCTTCTGTTGTAATTTCTGTTGTAACTCGCGCTGTTGCATTTCTGCTTTCTGCTGCATCTCTTTCTTTCTCATCAGCTCTTGTTGTTGTTGTTGAAGTCTTAACAGTGCCTGCTGTTGTTGCTGTCGTAGCTCATTGATTCGTTTCTGCTCTTCTTTCTGCTTCTGTAGCTCAAGCTGCTTTCTTTGTTGTTCATGTTTTCGCACAGCCTCTTGTTGTTCTTGTTTTCTTCTGATCTCTTCTTCATGTTTTCTTCTTGCTTCTTCTTGTTGCTTCTTAAAAAGACCAAAATTTAACGATGTGAGGGTTGATTTAGACATTGTCACATGTGGGTTGGAAACTTACTAAATAAATAAAATAAATAACTATATTTAGAGAGGAAAGCCGCATCAGCAGTAAGCTGGTTTTCATGCAGGTCCTCTTTCCAGATTAAATTGCAATTTAGAATGTTCGTTTTTGAGGAGAGGGGAAAACCGGAGTACCCAGAGAAAAACCTCTCGGAGAAAGGCGAGAACCAACAACAAACTCAACCCACATATGATGCCGGGACCGAGAACTGAACCTGGACCACATTGGTGGGAGGCGAGTGCTCTCACCACTATACCACCCCTGCTCCCCTGACAGCACTCTCCATTTGGACAAGTGACTTCAGAAGCCTGGTAAGGTAAGTCTTCACAAGCCTAATGGCTCACAACTCCAGAGCTTAACCCAGTTTCTATAGTATGAAGCGACTGAGAGTATTACTACTCCCCCCTGGATGGGATGCTAGTCCATCACAGGGTGACCTGGTTTATATACTATGAAGTGAGTGAGAGTATTACTACTCCCCCCTGGATGGGATGCTAGTCCATCGCAAGGTCAATGTGGAGACAATGTGGAGTAAAGTTTCTTGTCTAAGGAAACAACACGACGGCAGAGACCAGGGTCAAACCACCGACCTTCAGGATGAAAGTCTGACAAGCCAACCACTGGACCACCGTGCCTCCACAGGGTTCGAAATTGAGTTCTTTTTTTTTTTTTCGTAGAAGCAAATTTAGTTGAAGGAGGAGCAAAAATATATATATGATTTTTTTGCTTAATTATGACTTTGAAGTTTTGGCAACATGTTGGTATACCAAAGTGGTACACCAAGATGGCCGCTCCATATATTTTTTACCAAAAATGTCCAAAAAGTGTTCGCCTATAACTTTTTAGTGCTCTGGCAATTCAAAATTTGGCCCAGATGTGTACAACTCTCTACAATTCCATAAACATTTTGGAATCAAAATCTGTTTTTAATGCTTCTGAATTATGATATGACATGATATGACGTAACTGCAAGCCAAGAATTTGACAATGAATTTTCACACAACCACTGTATTTGTGAAAACCTTCCATGGTGTGTTATGACCTCAGCTAACCAACCTTTTTCAGTTCTTCCTGCTCTTTTCTCCTTCTTTCGGCTTCTTCCTGCCGACGTCGTTCCTCCTCTTCCTGTTGCAACTTAAGCATAGCTGCTTCCTGCATACGCCTTCGTTCTTCCTCCTCCTGCTTTAACCTTAAAGCTCGTGCTTTAGCTTCTCTTCTTTCAACTTCCAACTGAGGGAGATTAAAATTTAATGTCACAACTTACACAATAATCATACCACTGATTGAAGTAGTGATACCAAAACAATGTAACTCATGTTAATATTAATTGCATCTAAGTCAGAATGTATGACATAAAAACTACACTTACGTTAACCCAAGCTTGTTTTTCTTAATCTTTTTCAATCCTTATTTACCTATTCATATCATAATATTTTTTTGAAAATATAAGTGAAATGAAGACTTATTAACAAATTAAAAAATTTTATCTGGATAAAAAGTATCAGCTTATGAGCTTCCGATTGCCAGTCTGCATTCTTTGACAAATGACGAATAAAAAGTGCGAGCATGAAAATATATACGGTAAAAAGTGTGAAGTAGAAAACACAATGAAAACAATAAAAATGCTTTTGGCGAAATAGAATGCCAATACGAAGTTCATAAAATAATTGAATATTGCCTAGGTAATTGTTTCAAGTTATTGACTGCTTCACTTGTAATTGTGGTATGCCAAGATTCCAGTGTTTTCCTTATGCAAAAATTTCCCTTGTCGATTACATGGTTTGATTTTTGAAATGACGATTGCTCGTACCCGAGCTTGTTTTTCTTTCTCTTCTTCCATTCTTTGAATTTCCTCAAATGAAGGCACATTCTGTTGGTTCTTCTCTCTGTCCCATCCTTTACTACTTGCAGTTGGTTTAACAGGGGACCATGGACCAGGAGTAATCATAGCTAAGGGGGAGAAAATATCAAGAACAATTAACACTTGTGTAATGACAGGGGGGGGAGGGTAGGGTACTCTGTTGTTCCTGTTAGCTCCAAGGAGAAGTTGAACAAAAACGGTTTCTCCAGTCTCTCCCTATAGTCCCATGCTAATAACTTTTGTCTTCAGTGATCAAGAAAATCAAGGAGATCTGGTGTAGGTTAATTCCAAGCTTGTTAATCGCCCCCACACCCACTCCTCCCTGACGTCCATGAATGCTAGGCATTTGACTTAAGGTTGTCTTTAAACCTCTACAAATGGACACCTCCATGATTAGGACATCTTTCTATTACAAATGGTTCTCTTGATCCCAAAGTACCAAAATTCATACTAACAATCTCTACCTCTATAATGCAGAGAACTGGTTCTCTCCCCATGGTTCGTACAACTTCAGACAAATAAAATTCAAGGACTTTTCAAGGACTTCTCAAGGACAAAAAATAGTTTTCAAGGACTACGTTTTATTTACGAAATCAAAACTCTTTGTCCCCTGGTGCATGAAATTGAGGCAAAGATTACAATTTTGCTTCGTGTACGCATTCACGTATTATGCCGACATTTTCGCTAGTTCTTTTTGGATTTTAAAAGTCGCTGGTGGCCAATTTTTTCGGAGCAAAATCATTTAATTTATCAGAAAAGTGATAGGGCGTACACAAAGTCCTAAATTTCAAGGACTTTGCAATACCTAATAAAGAAATCAAGTACTTTTCAAGGACCTTAACGAAATTAAGGACTTTTCAAGACGACTGCTAAAATTCAAGACCTTTTCAAGATTGTACGAGCCATGTCTCCCTTTGGTGTCCATATTTAGGAGGTTTGAATGTTGTGGGGAATATAGCCTGGGTTGCAATGCTAGGAATTTCTTATTAAATATGCACATATCTGTGACACTGTGACATCCTTAACATGTTGAATCCTTAACATGTTGTAACATCACATGCTGCCCAAAACATAAACTTTGGGTGAGCTCACAGCTCTTACAAGATTGTAAGCCAATTGGCTGCCACCCAAACCCTGAAACAATACTAAACAATGGTGCACAATGACATGTTATTGTTTCCTGTAACCAATGCAAAGCGATCTTGTTTAGAGCTGCGAGGCTACTGTAAACTTTTCCATTGGTTTCCAACTGAGGGTCACGAATATTACCCAGAACAAGTGGTCTTACTTATGTACCTGTAGGTGGCTATTCTTGTAAGCATGCATTAAAAACAAAACAAAATGGGCTGCTAATATAGCCGAGCACTGCAGCCATCTTTGAGTAAAACCACTGCAATGCTGTTCTCAACACACCTCATAAAAAGCTTACATTGATCAGTCAGATACAGAGACTAAAGTAACACATTCTGTGACACTTACATGGAGTTCCTTGTGGAGGTGAGGTTGAGCCCCAGATAGACTCTGTATGGGGTGATAAGGTTTGAGGTCTTGCTGGCTGCTGTGAGGGTGCACCCCCCTGTGTGGGCTGTGGCTGTGAGTGTTGTGTACTGGGTGGTGAGGTATTGTGAGGGGGGGAATGCTGGGGAGGCTGTTGGACTTGCTGCATTTGCTGTTGGTTGTGCTGAAGCTGTTGTTGCTGCCACAAGAAGAAAAAAATATCAACACACTTCAACTCATTATAATAGGCTCTGGGAGTGTAATTTGCTGTGCACATTATCAAGCGGGTCTGGGATTGCTGGTTACTCGAGGATTGAGCACGGTAAGGCCTGCACAAAGAAGACCAAGGGCTGTTATTCTCCCAGTATGGTCCCACGCAGGCTTGGTTAACAAGAGATTTATGACATGACTTAAAAAATGACTAAAAAAATCCCATCCCCGATTCTTAGAAAATATCGGACCAGCCAATAAGAATTCTGATTGGTTGATTATAGTTAATGGCCAGGCTCTCAACTATCTTAGTTGTATAATAAGCACTGACAATATAATTATTTTATTATGGTGAAGTTTATAAACCCTTTCACTCCCAGAGTCAGATATTGTAAAGACATGTAGTGTAGTTCTTACTTTTGAGTCTGTTGACAAAATCCTATGATGCGACCATTCAAATGAAAGCTCTTTACCAGTACTTTTGCATGGTACCATTTGTTTGTTAATATTTCACAAAATGCAATAGGCCTTTATCATGCCCAACATTAATTTTTGTATAAAAACAAAAGATTTTTGCCCGCCCAAGCTCGTTTTCAACTTTTTCACTGCGAGGCTGGGCAGGTAAAAACAAAGCATTTTATTCTCCGGGGAGTCAACATGGCCGCTGCGTGATAAAGGCCTATTTGGGAATTTTTTCAATTTTGATTTTTGGCACTCTTTGGAGTTTAAGGGTTAACATGATGCAGACACCAGGCTTTAAATAACGATCTTTTGACTGATGCTATTAACCAATACACCAACATGCATTTCCTGCTATACCTGCATCATGAGTGCTTGTTGGTGAAAGAGCTGCTGCTGAAGGTAATGCTGTTGCATCAGATGCTGGTATTGCTGCTGGGCTATCATCTGCTGCTGCTGTTGGCGCTGAATATGTTCAGGAACACCCTGACATTTGCAAGATATTATATCACTTTCTCAAATTAAGTCTTTAGGGAAATGCCAGTGATACATCTAGGGGGACCAAGAACCCACATGACTCTGAAGGTGACTTCCGCTCAGGTTGTTGAAACATCAATCAACATTGTTATACCTCCCAACTCAAACAACTTTTTTGATTGGACAAGAATGTGTCACATGCCATGAGTCCCTAGGGCAAACAAAACTCACTAACTCCCTAGGGAAACAATGACTTGAACTTTCAACTCACATGTGATCAGGCTGGCACCTTGAAACCGCAGCATTTTACATTTGTAATTTGTAACATTTTGCAATAAACTTGATGTACCAAAATAATTTTTGAGCGGGGTTGTAGCTGTCCAAACGATGTCTGTGATTGACAAACGATACAATTGATACAGCACTTGAACAATGCCCCTATCCCTAATCCATATCCCAGCGGAACAAATCTATTGTTTTCTTAGCGAATCACAGACATTGTTTGGACAAGTGCGGACTTCCCTAATTTTTTTCTATTTTTGAGTTGGAAGGTATGACAAAACACTTAATGACCAGCCCCACATGAAACAGTGAGTTTTATTGAGGGTCTCGGGGAAACAAAACTCACTGTTTCCCCTAGGGCCAGTCATTAAGTGGTTATTACGACAACAACAGTTCTTTCTAGAGCCACACTGACACACTTGACATACTTGTTATGATTTTGTCATCATCATTACCTTGAATGGTGGTGGTTGAGGACCAGGAATGAAGGGAACTCTGCCCCACTGTTTAATTATTTCACCCAGTGGCTGAAAAGCTTCATCTGTTGTTCTCTTGACCAACAGTCCCATGGTGAAGTAACCATGACTAAACCAGTCTGCCATCTCAGAGTTGGAAAACGGACCTGACAGGGAATATCAGTTGGGTCAATACTTTGTACTTATCGACTGAGTGGGAGGGCTGGATGGGAAAATATTTGGCTCAAGGACATGATACACAGACCAAGTGCAGCGGGGTCCAAACCCCATGACTGAGAGCCCAACCTAACTTAGTCAATAAGTATTTTATGATAATTATGACCAATTTGAAGACAAAATTGCATGCGAAGCTGAACACTTCTGTAGAAGGGCCGTATGGCTTTTTTTTCTGGCCTTGCTTGCACAAATGTGTATGGCCCTCATACAGGACTTTCATTTATAGTTCTGCAAAGAAAAGGCTTGTGCGGCCGTGTCATATTATAAAAATAGATACACAATCAGCTTTCTCTATAGGCACCTTCACACGACAAACTAAAGATAGCAAACTCATATTGGCAAAATCCTTAAAGTTGGCAATCTCGTGTTTTCACATGAGAAACTTCCACACACCTTAACCTCACTCTTAGGGGTCCTTCTTCTGGAGGAAGGAAGAGCGAGGACCCTGTGAAACAAGCTTGTACATACTGAAGTTGCAGCAAACATTCACGCATCAAATTTTGCTAACTCAATGTCGATGAAAAAGTTGGTTAGAATAGAAACATGTTCTATTTATTGCCAACAGCTTTCCAACATATTTGCCAGCTGTTGATGTTATCATGCTCACACATGCCAACTTGAGTTTGCTAAGTATGAAGGTACCTTAAGATGTACACCATACAGACCAGAACCATCTACCTGTCTTAGAGAGGTGTCCATCTTATAAAGAGTTCAATATTATTACTGTCTTGTGTCTTACTCTTAGACGTGGATGCATGGCACCTGGTGTAGTGGTTAGTGCATTGGCCAGTGGTTCAAGGCCTGGTATCAGCTGTTGTGTGTTTCCTTAGACAAGAAACTTTACTCCACAATGTCTCTTTCCACCCAGGTGTATAAAATTAATGGGTAATGGCAACAATGGTAAAACTGTAATGGACTAACATCCCATCCAGGGGGGTGACTTCATCTTTTTTTTACCTAACTCTAAGAGAGGTGTTTGAGATTTGATTGTAACTTTGTTCTAAAAGAGACTTTTGTGATAATCAAGTAAGTAAAATTATAACAAACCATACATTAAATGACACAAGCTCAAAGCAAAGGTGCCAGCTTGATTCTGGAAGAGAAAGGATTACATGTAATTTGCATGAAATGTCACAATTTACCCTGAACTTTCCCTTGTGGATCAGTGTAACTCCACTGTACTTCATCAGGAGTTGTCGGAGAAGTGCGGAATTCTTGCTGCTTTTTGGTTGTCTTGACAACATCCACTTCATGTAATTCCACCTGGTGGAAGAGATATTCAACATCAATATCACAGCTAGAAATTGCCTTCAGTGTTCTCACCATGATTTTGCCTTGGGGAGTCGCAGGTCCCCCTCTGCTGAAAAATAGGGGCCCTGTAAGAATGTTAGAGGGACAAATCACTCCAAAAGGTCTGTTACATGAAGTACCTTCCTGATCCAACATGGCGGACATGACTCGAAGCTTGCTCCTGCGCCCTAACGGGCGCATCTTCTTGTCTTTTGGGGCGCCATCTCAACTTTTTTTGCGGGAATCCCACAAGGCCGCAGCCTGGTGAGAACACTGTACCTTGGTACTCTCAAATAAACAAAGGCTCCTGTGAACCAACTTGTGAATATGAAACGCTCCAAATTATTATTACTCATGTGTGAAGCGACACGAAATAAAGTTTGCCCTCCATTTTTTTTTTTTTGGTGTCACATTCATGCATGCAAATTTATGCATGTATATTTTAGTTTCAAAATTCTGTTGCATCACCTACCCCAGGCTCCTGCTAAAAAGTTCCCTTGGTCAACACCGTACTGAGTTGACTTCGGTTTTCATGAATGATGTAATCAGTAAAGCCACCAAAACAACGTCATGGAAGCGTCACACCATCACGCCGCCGACCCCTAACCCACCCTACAGCAATATTAATCTTCAAATTATATATTTACAAGGTTCCAAGGAATTGCTCAAGACTATTTTAACGAATGAACAATAGAAACAAACAGAAAAATAGCATCGTTACTACAGACCATCGGATTTAAAAAATAATTTGGACTTTGGGACTGGACTTCTGTGGATTATGTACTGTGGAATGCATGTCATATTAATGTCAATGTTTACTGATTTCATTGCTTTTAAAAGTAGTCTTTTCAAATGTAGCCTGAGAAAACAGACGCTGTTTTGCGGTGCCACCATTGGGGCCCCTGTGAAACTGACGTCCGAGAAATGAGCACCCAAATCCCATACTTGTCACGCATAAGTGCATAACTGCTACTCAAATTACCCTAGTGGGACGAGTGGATCACGCGCGAACACAGACTTGAAAAACAACATCACGATCTAGAATAATTGGTTTGAATGATTTTCGAATACAGAACATCAGTGGCGTATCAAAAAAGCCTGAAAAACTAACTTGAAAGTCAAAATATCAAAAGTTATGGAGACATTTTGAATTTGGCCGAGCTTTCTAAATATTTCACAAAAACTATTGATAACATAAAGAAACAATCAATGAAATGTTTCTTACCAAGTAAATCCACATTTTAAAATGTAATTTCCTTTACCCTTAGTTTTCCAAGAATGCATGAAAATTCTTAGTAAAGTCTGCCGCTTTGCAGTTTTGTAGGGACCCCAATGGTGGTGCCACAAAACGAAGTCTGTTTTCTCAGGCTACTTCAAATGTAACAGAAAAAATTCACGGTTTGGAAAGTAATGGACGAGTGTGAATTTGATCAGGAATCCATACATTAAATATTAAAAGTGAGTACTGAAAAAATGGTAGCTTCAATCAACGTCTCTTGGCATCCCATGTGCACGAGTATAGGCTACTTGGAGCCTCTTACTATCATCATTACATTCTGCACACCTTCAGACCCTCCCATCTCCTACAATGTAGGCATTTTGCTCCACTGACCCCCGACCCACTGCGCCCAACTCCCCACCCTCCCCTCTCTCCAACCCATCCCCATGGGTAAGACAAGTGACCATTACATATTGCGGGCTCAATGTTCACTGACCCTCCCCTCTCCTAGGCATTTTGCTCCACCGACGCCCCCTCCTACCCACTGCGCCCAACTCCCCACCCTCCCCTCCCTCCAACCCGTCCCCATGGGTAAGGCAGGTGACCATAACATATCGCGGGCTCAATGTTTATGAGTTAAAAATGATAACTAATGGAGCATTAGTACTAGTTACCTCATCATCATCTAAAGAAGCTACAAGATTTTCTGCTGCTTTTGCAAAATGTTCCATGTTGGGTTCTTCCTCCTTCCTAACACTTGTATCTTCCTGTGGTGTTGTGGATGGCATGGTGGCATGAGGCTGCGGTGGTAAATGAGCCTGAGCAAGCTCAGAGACTGACTGTGGTTTGCTAGGAGCACTAGATTGTGTTGGGCTTGATCTATTCAGTGAAGTAGAGCTGTGAGGTTGCGAAGACGAAGAAACGGAAGTTGAAGAAGGCTTTTTAAGATTGCTGGGTGCTTGTTCTGTTGTTGTTGGTTTTTGTGTTGGTGGCTGCGATGTCTCTGTGGGTCTTTCTTCACTGACAGTTTTTGTACCTAAGACAAAACAATATTACTGTATTTTAAAAA
The DNA here is from genome assembly GCA_022457155.1 of Cladopsammia gracilis. Taxonomy (NCBI): domain Eukaryota; kingdom Metazoa; phylum Cnidaria; class Anthozoa; order Scleractinia; family Dendrophylliidae; genus Cladopsammia; species Cladopsammia gracilis. Next base: position 239,287 of record JAJGOT010000387.1, read on the forward strand.
ACACTTGATTTAACAACTTATTTTTACTAGTCAAACAAGAACACCAACTCTTTGAGTAGTGAAGTCGTGCTTTAAGAAGCTTTAAGGGTCTTATAAGAGCAAGAATTAATTCAATATATTGTTATGATTTGTTTTACATGTACAGTCGCTTTTCTGGTCACACTAGGTGATCCATCACGAACGTTACTACACTGTACATCATTTGAAACCTTTCATCAGTCTTTCGCAATCACAGGTGCATGAAAGGTCAACTTTAACTTTTATATTTAATACTTCCATTTATCTGTTGCTCGAAAAGAATGAAAACAAAATCGTTATCGAATGGAACTCTCGCCAAACCCGGCAATAATGTAAGTTCCTTTTACTTGATATGTTTCGTTTTGCATTTTCCTTTTTCTTATGTTGTAAATAAATTGAATCATCCATGAGCTTGAAGTTGCTATATCAACTGATATGACATCACTGACACTTCGCCTCAGGCTATAAACCACTTGAAAAAGTGTACTTTTTCACTTTTTGGAGCCCATTTTATAAGTCGTGCGCTTGGCTCATAACCAAGGTCACGACTGATAACCAACAACATTACCTGCCTATTGTCTACTTGAGGGGGTCGAAAACCAAATTAACTACATAACAAGGCCACAGGTTTAGAAGTACACAGCAAACAATCTTTAGCAGTGGTACTACAAAAACCACCAAACCGTGGAAAGGAGCCAAATTAACGCATCACTTCCCCACCCACTTTCGTAGATAAATACCATCAAATTACTGAGGAATGGGGTTATGTTCAAAGCCCTGACACACTTATGAGAACATGGAAAACCCCAACCAACACTGCACAAACCTGTATCTGAAAATATATCGTCATCTTGGTCTTCTTCTTTCCATACAACAGGGTCTTCATTTTGCGAAGTATCATTTTGTGAAGTATCACTTTCTGACTATGAAAAAATGGGAGAAAAAAAAAAAAACTTTGATACAATGCCCTACTACAAAAAGCTTCCCAAATTTGATGATCACATTAATGATTTTGGAAAACAGGAAACTTGGTACAACAACAACAACAACAACAACAAAAACAACAACAAAAATCTTTATTAGTTAGAACACTCACTTGACTTCTTTTATTTCTATCTATGTTTTCCTTGTGTTCATCTGATTTTCTTTCACTTTTACTTCTGTCTCTTTCTTCTTTTTGCTAATGGAAGATAACATCGTGGTTCGTTTAATACTCAAGCCAAGACCTTCCAGACCTTGTTACAGATCATAGAAAATTGTTACTGGTAAGTATACATTTTTATTCCCTTTTCCCCACAACACAAACTGGAGTCTTTAAATGTGATGAAATCCTACAGCGTGACCCTTCAAATGAACACTGTTTTACAGTCTTTCTTTGGAGGCTGTTTGTTTTTTGAGTTTATAATATAGAGGGCAAAATTACTGAATGCTGATTGGCTGACGAAGAGGGCATTTTTTTTTTTAATTGAGGGCAAAATTACTCGCTCCTGATTGGTCGAGCATCAAAATTTCTCACTCGTGATTGGTTGAGCACTTCGTTCTCGTTGCATTCAGTTGGCTTGGCGGGATTTTGAAGAAAATTTTAAAGTTCCATCACTTCATTGAAAAATGAGGATTTCTGCGGACCTGAAGAAAAGAACTTTGACAGATTTTGCTGAAAGGGAAAATGTACGTTTAACAGGAGACAGAATAAGGCTAAAAGAAGTGAAAGAAAGCAATTAAATCACCAAATGTGCAAGCAAGTTTGAACTCTCGCTATTTGTTGTTGTTATCAAAGCGGCAAGAACTTCAAAACACAGGTACGCTTAAATAAAACTTGCTTTGTTTTCATTGTAAAGTGTCTTATCAATAAAAATCAGGCTATGTTCTCTAGATGTACATAACAGCCAAATGTATCTTTGACCGAATATAAATTTATTTAACCACAGTGAGTTGAAAAGCTTTTCTTGTCAGTTTGCGAGGTAGTATTTTCAGGTATTTTTCAAGTCTGAGTGACTCTTAAGAAGTCTTAAAGGTTTCCCTATAATTTTGCCATCTACATTATGAACAAGTAATCGCATGTTCCCTCGTAAAATTAAGGATTAATATCACTCGTGTTTTCAGAAGCCGTAGAAATTGCCCTCGTCGCTTCTGAAAACATGCGTGATATTAATCCTTAATTTTGCTCGGGCCCATGCGATTACATATACTAATTTGGAGGTATTAGTAGAGAATGGGTTAAATCAAACATGGCATCTTGTAAAGAGCTGTATTTCCTCGATGAAGCAACCTATACACTCATAACAAAAGCTTGAAACTTGGGTAAAAGTTGTGCTACTCTCACCTTGTGTAATACAAATGCTCCCGAAGAATCAAAAGAACCAGGAGTGTTGAAATCATCAGTATCATCGTTACTCCATTCAGGAAGCCGTTCATTTAATGAGCTCCATCTGACATCTTCGTGGTCATGATAAGATCGACGACTACCCCGGGCTATCTGCCACTCATCATCAGGATGACCTCGTTCTTTGTATGAATCCTGTCCTCCCCGCCAAGGAGCTCTCCCTCTTGTAGAACCACCTTAAAAAGAGAGTGAGGTGGCTGTTATACATACATTGAAAGTTGGTTACAAGAAAAGTTGAAAGTCAGCAGATGGATAGTAGGGGCAAAAATAGGATGGCAATTTAGCTGTTCATATGTGTTGTTGTTCAAAATGAATCTTAGGTCAAAATGATTTCAAACTAATTAGTTTGATTTTCTTTTGTTCCAGATTAATTGACATAATCCTAAGACAAAGAAAAGTACAAATCAAACTAGTTTGAAATCATTTTAACCTGAGATCATTTTAAACTACAACATATGTAAAACCTCTCCTCCACCCACCCACCCCCTCTCCAATCTCCACTCACCACCCCTCCCCAGTTATACTTGTAAGCAACCTATCCCCCTCCACAGTAATAAAACCAAGAATTTGGTAACAAATGATGTTTTGTGATAAGCCCTACTAACTAATAAACATTTTCAAGCACCAATTTACAATTGAAATTGATGTATGAAAATGCATATTAAGTAGAGGTTTAATTGATAGAAATAATGTTGTACACATGTAAATAGTTAAAAGTTATTTAAGTCTTAACTAAACGCTTAAAAATGTCGATGTTCCTAGCTTGCCTTACTGACAAAGGAAGGCTGTTCCACAAGACTGGTGCTGCTACCATAACCAAACAATCCCCCATAGTCTTTTTCGTTTTAAACCGCGGACTTGCTAGCAATATGCCATTATTGTTTCGACGCAATTGATAATGTGAAGCTGGAAATATTGAAACTAGATTCTTAAGATAACTAGGAGCTAAACCCTGAAGTATCTTAAATGAAATAAGAAGAATCTTAAAATCTATACGCAACTTCACCGGTAACCAGTGAAGTTCCAGTGACAATACTTAGGTGCACAGTAAACTAACCGTGCACTTACATTCATTCATAAAACTGCTATATAAAACAAAATTACTGTACAATTTATTTCCCAAGGCTTTTTGTTAAGATTCTTTTACAGTGTGACTACTGTTACCAGGATCACCCAGACAAAGTTAACCAATCACAAAGCAGAATGGGGACAATATATTCCAACATTTTAAACTTCAACAAATAAAATGTTGATTACAGAACAATGAAATTTCAACTTGTTCACTCGTGAAGCTTATGTTGAATAAAGCTTTAGCTAGCGTCGACTTTTCAATTTAAAAATTTTAGTAGTTTCACATGCTACATGAATGAATGTCATGTGTCTTGCAAGTGAGAGAGAACTGATTTCAAACTGTATGAAAGCAGTGAACACAATGCGCCATAATTATGTTTGGGCAAATTGTGTGGCAGTTTTGAACTCTCGGAAAAAATAAAAACTCAACCGCCGGCTGTTTGCAAATGTTATAAGGCACACTGCCAGTGTAGCATATATAAGCATTTATTTTCTAACCGTTTGATAAAGAGCGGCTCCTTTATTTCAATTCCTTTTTATTGAATTGTCGTCAGAATTTTTTCCGGTTGCAGATTTTCTTTGTGGTTTGAGTACTAAAGTTGTTTCTTCAATCTCTCAAGGCAGCCGTGAAGGTTTTGAAGAAATCATTTTGGTGAAAGTATTAAAAGTCTATAGTTGTATATGCTGAAAAATAGAAATAATTATTAACCAAACTTCGAACTCTGTGAAAAAGAAAAAAATTTTAGTCCAGAGGTTGAGTTTTTATTGTCAGGAATTCATCTCGAGGGAGTTGGATTTACTGTTTTGAATCGTCTGGAAAATTATAATAACTCAACTGCCGAACTGCTGGAATATCGAAAAATTTCCGGCAATGAAATATATGTTGAAGAATATGCCGTTGCTAATACAACCGATACTCTTTTTATGCAGTTTTGAATTTCTCATTTACTTAATTTTATTTCAGCTTAATCCGACTGCTGGAAACCAATGCATGGAAGTCAAAGTTTAAAAAGACGGTGGAAACAAAGATGTGCATAAAACTTAATTTTCCACGGCAGCGAACAAGCTGTGTTTTTGTTGTTTTCAAATTCATAGAGCACATTTTAAATTGCTTTAGGGAAAACTTGAATCTGTTATGAGCAAACAAATTATTTTAAATCCACCACCAGCACTTTTATTTGACTTGCAGACATACAGTACACCCGTCGCATTCCATATTTTCACACAGTTTAGAGTTTCTCTTTCATTTGAATCACTGATATTTACCTTCCAAATTGCGCTGTTAAAACAAGTCAAGTTAAAAAAGGATGGGATCAATGTTAATTGAAAATCCCACGCTGTACAGCCAAAACTTGTATTGATCTGTTTTCATGGCGAACAAACAAGTTGAAATTTCATTCTATTATAATAACAACTTTATTTACAATTTAAAAAATATCTTAATTACAAAAAATAGAAATAATTGATAATTAAAATTCAAAATTCTATAAAATTACAAATTCCATGATATTAAAGAATGATATTAAATGATATTAAAATTATACAATCGAATTATAATAATGACGGCTAAACCAGTATCCATAAAACGCCCTAAGTATAAAAACATATATATAAAAGCAACTGTGTATTTCAAATATCCGCACTAGCTACATTTATTTTACAGTCTAAGGATTGCTCTATCTTGCTACGAAACGGCGTTCGCGAACCTCTAACGCATGCATGTACCGATCTTAAGAGTTCAAACGAAATCTGTGTCCTGAGCCAAGTAATTACAATATGATAAGGCTCAGTATCTTTCTGAGCTATCTTGTCTGCGAGATGCTTTAAAAACCGCTGACACTCCTTTCCCATTCCGCCATTGGTTCCAAACACTAAAGGTGTAAACGAACCCATTTCTACATCTAACACCCGCTGCTGGTACTTGCGCTTGAAATTTCATTGTTGAAATTTCATTGTTCTGTGCTCGACATTTCATTGGCTAAAGTAAAAAATGTTGGAATCTATTGTTCTCGTTCTGTTTTGCGATTGGTTAACTTCATCTGGGTGACCCAAGTAACACTAGCCACACTGTAAGCACAATTTTCAATTTTGTAATAGATTTTAATTCTTAAAAGATTGGTTGGTAGTTTTATTATTTGTAATTTGTAAGATTTTATTATATTAATTGTAATGTGCTTATGAAACAGCACAAAATAAGTAATAAAATTTATTACTTTATTATAATATTTGATATTATTAATATTAAATATTAGTATTGTAATATTCTAGTCTACACAAGACTACATCAGCTTTGCTGTCATGTTATCATGTTTAAATAAATGTGACCCTATTTTGGAAAAAGTGGTTAAAGGTGAAAGACATTGTTGTTGGATGTTGCTTTGAAGATTGTTGTCATGTTTCTTAGCTTATAAACGAGAATGACAGAGGGTAAGCTTAAAATAATGTCCATGATGAATACTACTGAGACCAACTTTCACATGCAAATTAAGTTTATTTTAGCACTCTCATAGGTCATTTAATTTCTAACATCAGCATAAATGAGGAAAACTTACAGTAGCTCCCGTGGAGGGAGCAGCAGTCTTCATCCCCATACCATGACTCATAATTATTTGGAAATTTATTACGAAAACAAACTAGAATGATAAGTTATTGGCCAAATAAACGAAGAACATTTTGAACAGGTGTTTAAATGAGTTTAAAAAGTGTTTAAACGCATGGAAATAGTGTTTAAATGCATATATAAAGTGTTTAAATGCATTAAAAACCTTTCGTTTGAATGGGTTTGAACACCATTAGGACAATTCACCTCCAACCACCATTCCCAAAATAGGGTCACAAATACTTTCATCATCATCTTCATGTTAGACTATGGCATCTCCTAAACCTTAATTCTATACATAAAGTTGCATTCTACATGTATTATTAAATTGACAGAACAATTCATAATCACAATGTTTTCTTGTATGCCAGGGTCTTTAACCAGAGCTTTAACCAACTGACAGCTAAAACATGCCAACATGGCTAAGAGGGGCCACATTCTTTGCACGATTTGCGATGTCATCACTGTTTACAACAGCCCACTAATGATGTCTTTAATGACCAACTTATGCAGGATGAAGAAATCTTCCAAAACATGCTCAGGGATGTAGATCAAGTTTTTAACGGGCAGGAATATAGAACTGACAGACGGGTTAAAAAAGAGAAAAACATAGTCCTTTTAAAGCTGCACTTGGCTTTTACAGCCGGAAAAATGAAGTTCACAGCCGGGTAATTTCCCCGGTTCCCGGCTATTATTTACATCCCTGCATATTAACTAGTATACATGTAAGTACAAAGAAAGTACCTCTCCATTTATCAGATCTGTCAGCAGATCGTTGTCCCGAGATCCTCCAACCATCATCATCCTCCACTCCGGGCCCACCAGATCTCCAATTCCCGCTGTCTGATCGTCTTTCGGGTCTTTCCCATGAAGTGTCACTAGATAAGCGAGGTCGAGCTAGGGATGGGTCATAGCCCCCTCTGCCAGGACCAGAAGGACCTGAAAACGCACATGGAAACCTCATTCTTACTGTTACCTACATTGACCAGCATCAAATTTCTCTTTACAATTTCAATACACTAGCAAGTTAAAAGACGTCTGAAATAAAGAAAACCATGACATATAGCACAGGGAAACTTCAATTATTAGATTTTTTAGCTTGTACAGTCAACTCATGCTATCACAGACATCTTCAAGACAAAGATTTGGTGCTCGTATTAGAGTCTGTAACAGCAGAAGTTATTTTCAGTAAATCTTTTCGCCAGACTTCTGTCTGTAATAACAGCATGTATGCTGTAGCTTCCAGACAGGGAATGACTGCATGCTCTATGTATGTGAATTTAATTTAGTTAAACCCTAAAAATACCAAAAAAATACCAAAGTTCATTTTGTAAAATATAATTGAAAAACAAATAGTACTATGCAAAAGTACTGCCGAAGAGGTTTCATTTGAATTGTTACACCATAGGATTTCATTGACAGGCTCAAAAGTTAGAACAAATGGTACCATGTAAAAGTACTGCTGAAGAGGTTTCATTTGAATGGTTACACCATAGGATTTCATTGACAGGCTCAAAAGTTAGAACAAATGGTACCATGTAAAAGTACTGCTGAAGAGGTTTCATTTGAATGGTTACACCAAAGGATTTCATTGACAGACTCAAAAGTTGGAACTACTGTATACAACATGTCTTTATAATCGACTCTGGGAGTGAAAGGGTTATTTGACTTCATTGTTGTGAATCTGTACTTGTGACAGGAAAAAAAAACAATATTGCATTGGAAATTATTACTTTGAACATACATTGTATTCTTCAACTCTATATAAAAACACCAAACCTGATTCTCTAAGGCTTGGTGATCTTTCAAAGCCTCCGCGACTGTAACATAAAAATATTCTTATATCACTAAAAAGCTGCCTCTTAGTCCACCTATCTCTGTGTTATAACTGGTGATGAGTAAGTCAGTTGAGAAATGATGGGAACCCAACTCAACAAAATCTTTATTCCAATTCCCCCCAAAAAATAGGGTTGACAAACACACTGGTTTGACTTGCACAACACAGCATTTTTTTAGCTTACCATGAGGTACAAAGCAAGGACTTTGTTGCCTTTTTATTTTTTTTTTTTCTCAAATAAAGCTTCAATATTGGGTAGGTGGTTTACCAGTTATGATATTTTTGATATTCTTGCTAGCAGGAATTGTTATCTCATTTTGTTTTAGAACTGATTATTTCACTTAAAATTAATAATCATGCATGCATGGATAACAATGCAAGCACTTTGCAATGTTCCCACCTATTCTCATTCCACCCTTGCCTGCGAGTATCAATGCCACGACCAAAGCCTCCTCCACTCTCTCCTCTAGCGTCTTCATAAGATGCTTGTCTCACATATCCTCCATCCCCCCTGCCACGACCTGAGCAAAAAAAAAGTGATAAAGTACAGTATGAACACTTATGTCCAGAAATGCACGTAACTCGGACCTTGGGCACTTCATATTACACACAATTATTTGTAATTTCCATATGACTTCATGTTTGACAGAATTGCTTGTATTTAGGTGAGAATTAGGTCTAGGGGATACTTCATGATGTCATAAAGAGCATGAATCTCATAAGCGTGCATTTCTGGACATACCTCAGTATGAATACAATCTACCTTTATGATATTATACTTTATTTTCACTTTACCAACTGGTGTGCCATGATTACAAGGATAAGAGAAAAACAATTCATATCCAAAAATTAACTAATTAATTACATGTATTTAATGATTGATCTATCAACAAAATCGCAAAAAATAAAGTGAATCATTTTCTTCAAAATAATTTAAAGGGGCAGCACTGTTCACTATTCTTGCACCGGAATTTTGGACATATCACTGTTAAAAGTGATTTTTTTCTTTCTTCCGGCTATCAAAACGGATTTTTTGATTCAACAAATACCTCCACTTCTCGACGGCCTTTTTGGATTTGCGGAATCAAACTTGAAAACGTGGGCCGACGTTTTCAAGTTACGACATCGTGATACTGCCCCTTTAACAAAATCGCAAAAATAAAGTGTCACAAAATGTGACCATCCCCAAATCGCAAAAATGAAGTGTAAAAAAGTAGCTGAAAGAGGTAAACTGTTATAAACGCTAGGTTAAAAACAATTATTGGACTAATGTACTAACCTCTTATTCCTCCCCTCCCTGGTCCTCTGGGAGGACCTACTCCTCTTGCCCCACCCCGCCCCATCAACTTTAAGACTGCATTGCTATTCACAGAACCAAGTGAGTTTCTCTGAAATGCAACCAAGCAATAGAAATTACAAGTGAATGGTTTGTTTTCACAATCAAGTCAATCAGGTCATTACTCAGCAATTTGCTATTTTTCTTAAACAATGAACTTTAATTGGTAAATCACATTGCCTCTCTTCACTGCAGTGGAAAAACTACCAGGAAGACCAGTAAACAGCCAGCAAACCTAACCAAAAGCAGGGAGTACCCTGCAATGGATGTCTACATCCTATTCTCGGGGCAATAGAAATGATCAAAGTTGCCTAGACTTGATGCATCTGGTTTTATTTGGGAGACCAGACATATAAGATAAATATATGATGAAAAATACTTAGAGAGTCCGACCCACCCAGTTTGCATTGCGTGCTTCTCTTATTGTTATGATACGGCTCTATTCCATATTTGGGCAAGCATATCACCTCTTGCACGAGTGAATTTCTCATCTACAATACAGTATGGACTTTCGAGGGCCCTGAAAATGGAGGATGAACCAACGTAGGCATGCAATGCAAACTGGGTGGGTCAGATTCTTTAAAGGGAAATAACTAACCCAGTATTATTTTTATGCCCAAAAGTGAGGACTCTGACCAAAAATTATATCCCAATTTTTAAATCGCTTTACATAATGCAATGCAAACCACAACACTTCTTACAGCACGTCGTGTATGCTAATGGGTTGTGTCTCGGGGAAAATCCAAAATGGTGGATGTCTGACCTATTTTTGTAAGGGCACATTTCCTTCTGAGTAAAAACCATTTTTCCAGCACTGTCACATGTATACAATGTGCAACCGATTGACCACATATACATGTATAAGCAGATTAGACAATGAATCAATCACCACATACAGTATAAGCAATCAGCCGCTTCACCCATGCAAACAGCTTGAAGAATTAAACATTACATTACCTGCTCTTCCTCAGTCAAAGGTTGGAATGCAAGAGGAAGAACTGGTCTTGATCTGCAGACGGAGTCGAACAACTCCAGCTCTTCAGGAAACTTCACATCTTCACTAAACAGTGCCAACATCTCTTCCTTACCATACCTGTGTTCGGCAAGTTTGTACTTGGGTCCAGGCGAGGGGGGAGGGGATGTGACACTGTTTCCACTTGACAAATTGCGGAGCCTGCAAATGATTACAATAATTTAGTGAAGCCTTGTGACTGGAAAATGGATTTCATTGGCTGTTCCAAAATTCAAACAGAAACTGAGATACAAATTTAATCAAAATTCAGAAATGAACCCTGTCCCAATACCTGGAATAAAAAATTCAGGGGTTACTCTATATCTCAGGCCCAACAATACACCAGGAATGGAAATAAGCACTCGCACAGTCAAATCTTCTTGGAAAAGTACAAATTGTATGTTTTTTTGGTGCAGTTCTGAAAGTCACTCACCCAAATAGCAAGTACTGTTAAAATACGTTTTCAACCCTTTCTGATACACCAAAATGCAAACACTGTGTCAAATGTCTTTGACCAATGAACAATTCAACTATATTAAAAAAAAACTGCATCTGATTGCTATGATGTTGATCTCTTGGGAATTACAAAGATTTTCCAAAGACTAATGAAAACACAAAAGTTAACCAAGATAAATTACTGAATATGCTAAACTTGCAAAAGATCCCTTTCATAAGCTCCAGGATGAATTGATACCCATCATTAAAAATGCATGTTACAGTCTTATCAATTTCTTACACTCCACTGTACTTTATTTCCAACGTTTAGTTTTGGCAACTGTCAATCAAAAAAAGCTGTTAAAATTACTTTAAACACTAATGGGATTTCAAGGCAACAGAGCTAAAAGATGAACAAAATATGCATCACCTCTCAATAACTTAAATACGGTAATCTTTTTTTATTCATTCTTAAATTTGTGCCATTCGTTTGCCTTTCATTTTGAAAAAATAAAGCAGATACATAACGACTTTCGTCCATGTGGTCAATATAAATAAAAGATGGATCTTGTTGATGCATAATATTCAATGGAATAAAGTTTTCATTTGATTTAACCTGCGTAGCAGGCGTCAAGGAGAAGGGAACTGGGGAGAGAGGCAAAGGACGCCTGCAATAAAGACCCCCATTTGTTCATTTCTGCAGATGCTGGAGGCCACAAATTCTGAATGGCTAATTCGCACTGGGAAGTAAACTAAGTAATTCCTGCGCAAAGTCATCCATGCGTAAAAGTGTGTGCCGGTTTCTGATTGGTGAACGTATCAACAGTTGATGTCATTCAATTACAAAGAAATCGGTAGGCGTAATGCGAACAGCCCAGTTCTTATAGCAGGTGTTCCTTCCCTTCTCCCTCTTTCTTTTTTCGCTCCCCCTGCCACGCAGGCTACATTCGATTCTACTATACAAATTGATAAATTCAAGTAATCTACAGCTGCTTGAATAATCAACTTGCCAGCCCATGTTCCATTTAGTGACACGTTATTGAAATAATTTGTTAACCAAGAATTCTCCGAGTGAAATTCAATAAACCTCTCTGGGTTAAGATGTAAATAATCAACACAAATATTTAGGGATGGATATTAACAGCTCAGTAAACATAAACAGAGAGATTTATTAGTCATTGAACATGGTTTAGATAGCATAATTTTTACAAAACAAAAAGTTTAATTTCCAAAGCTCACTGATGCATGAATGGGTAGTATATCAAAGACAATAATTGCAAAGCTGTTAAATGCAGTACAATTTGATTTTTCACCATATTCTTAGCTGGTAAAATTGTTCAACATTTTTTACTCTGTTGCTTGGGAATCTCAACAGAATTTAAAAGAATGTCAACATCTTCTATTTGATTGACATCCATAAAAATTCAGCTGCCCTGAAGTTGAATGGCGTGCATATTATTGGAAACCACTGAAATAATATCATTTTGAACAGCTGTGTAACACAAACACCATTACAGAATGCTGGGAGGGAATAAGTCATTCCTTGTTGATATACATCTACGATACAAAGAGATTTCACACCATTCACGAGCCTCGACCCGCAAAACTTGCAAAAATTGTTTAAAAATCAGCTGATACTTGTGAATAAAGTGTGATTTTTTTTAATAGTGATTTAAAGATATCCATCACAAACATTAACAACCGAATCGCAGGCATGCAACAAACAAGAATCCTCTTAAGCTATGAACAACGTCAAAATAATTGGCGCTCAATTATAATTAACATATCACTGGGCAATTTTCACAAACTTACCATTCGGGTCCAAAAGTGAGTGTTTCCGACATCCTGATATATTTTCAACTGCAGGCAGAACAAGGAAAAACGGAAAAAGTAATCACTCAGCAACCTCAGATTTTGTTGTCAGCAAACCTAGTTTTTGACCTAACACATTTCGATAGGCTGAAACTAGAGATTTCGATGTGGAAGGAATTATGCCCATGCAGATCCCAAATAAATACGTTTCATCGATTAAAAATTCACGGTGCTTTGGAGGTAGTAGGTCGTGCTTCTGTCGCCCGCATGGTGGGCCGCGTTGATTTTTGCCAATGCCAAAAACAGATGATAAAGTGTATTGAGCAAGCCTTCGTACAAGAGCAAAATTACCTTGTTAACTTTTCCCTTGACGCTGCAAGAGCTTTGCAAAATCCTTCGTTGAGTAAAAGTGAGAGAAAAATGGCGAACCTCAAAATTTACAATTTTGATCACGTGGTCATCTCCCCATCTCGGCATACTGGGCATGACCTGAAGAAGGAAACAGCTGAACAAAAAAATAGCGGACGCGAGCTATTTACGTTGTCAGCGGTTTCACCCATTGCTGTAGAAAACTGAAAAAGAACGCGTCCATTTTAGAAAAATCAAGCGTTTTATTTAACATTTTATACTTTTATGCGAGTTGTAAATGGCGCGATTTTCATGTGTTAGGAATCTTTTAGTATTTGTTTTGATCCTGTTTTATTTTCCATCGTTCTTGGATTCGATGGCGGCCGATGAAGACCCGTACAAAATCCTGGGTGTTTCTCGTTCTGCAAGCCATGCTGACATAAAAAGAGCTTACAAGAAAATGGCAAGAAACTGGTAAATTGTTCATTAGAACAACTTTATTGTTTTATCGATTTTCTGTCATCAAATAAGACAACGCCTAATATTTGCAAAACATGGTCACCGGTAAATTGTAAATGTTTATGTTTGATATCCTGTAAACAGTTTCTTCAGAAAATTAATGCTTTACTCGTATTAAAGAAAATTTAAGTACTCTTACAACTTTTTTGCACTAAAAAATCTAGAAATCCTGCCAAACAGCCTATTAGTAAATGCAAACATTTAGATAAAAATTAACCTTTTAATGTGTATTTTTTTATTTTAAAAAAATGCATTTATTTGTCAATTTTACCCATGTGTAAACAGTTAATGTATAGAAGTCTGTATAAATTTTTTGACAAATTATGCTCCTTAATTCTTTGTTTGTTTGTGTCTCATTTAATGGTGATCAAATCATGTTGTTTATTAGGCATCCAGACAAGAATAATGACCCAGAAGCACAAGAAATGTTTATTAAAATAAATCAAGCTCATGAGGTGAGATGCTGATAAACCCCCAGATTTAATAATAATAATCTTAAATCACATTTTTAGCAATTGTATTATATTATATATATTTCAAGGGATGGCTATCATTTAAGGAGATATTGGTACAAGTAAATGGTGCATAGGAGTTTTCAAACCCAGTGATCTCAGTTCATGTGTTGTGTACTAAATAAATTTGTTTTCAGTTTGAAATTTTAGAAATCAGTTTAAATTTTAGTTTGCCTTGCTCCAGATTATGATAATGAATCTGAGACAAAGGAAAATAAAAATTAAACTGGTTTGAAAATTTTAAAACCAAAAATAAATTTTAACCACATTAACATATATACAGACATGTAGGAAACAGGCTTTAGTAAGTCAGGAATAATCTGTGTTATCATATGACACATACAGCCCTCCAAGCCTTTTCTTTTCAAAGCCATTGATGAAAGTCCTGTGTGACGGCCGTGGCCTACCCAGGGCTTAAAAATTTTGCTGAAGTCTTTCTTGCCATGGGCTAGCTGGTATTGCTACTTAAAATTACTAGCCCAGAGCCTGAGAGTTCTAGCCCAGTGCATATTTGTTATGCGATGACTCGTCAATGGATGAACGTGAAAATTTGATGTACCACTACAAAAGGACTGGATTTGTCATCTAAAGATGGATGCTTCTGGCAAGTTTGGCAGAACATTACATCCTTTGAGTCATCATATTCTACCCATGGCCATTTTGTTTTCCACTGTGGAAGAAACAAATATTTTCGCTGCGTATCATACTTCTTGTTTTTGGTCTGAATTTCATCTGCAGCTGGCTCATCGGCACTCCATTTTCGCTGATCTTCAGTACCACTATCTCCTTTCTATCCCAGCATGAAACCAAGGCTTAAAAGGCTCATAATAATTATTGAAAAAAAAAACAAAGCGAAATCTACTGCATTCATTCATGCGTGACCTGCGTCCAAGCTTCACTTGTACATGTTCAAGTCGACCAAAGTAGTTACCAGACGATGTTCTGATAAGAATTAAATCAAAAAAAGTTTTTCAAAATTGATTTTTCTTCCTTGCATTTTAGCCATTTAAAAACGTAAATTGTCGCTTCTGGTGGGACACATTACCATGCACACAAGAAAGGAGACTGAGAATAGTCGGGTTGTGACACAGTCTTTAGTTTTTATATTGGGGGGTTTGGAGATTTGAACAACAACAAAAAACAAGGCCAGATTGCTAGTTTTTGATGTTTCTTGGTTCCTGAGTTTGTTTTGGTGTGCATGCATGTTGTATGTGTTCAACAACAATCCTTAGAACCACTATTCTTCCTAGAGGCACACCAAAACATACTCAGGAACAAGAAACCGTGAAACTGGCAATCCTATATTCACATTACAGCCTGACTTTTCTCAGTCTTCCTTCTTGCATGGTATTTTACCTCATCAGAAGTGAAATTTTGCATTTTTAGATGGCTAAAAAGCAGGGAAGAAAAATCAATATCGAAAAAATGTTTCCCATTTTCTGATCAAAACACCATATCTAGAATCAATCAAGCAAATAAAAAATCTTTCATACACACTAAATCAAATTTAGTTTAAGTTTGCATGTTTTTGTAAGGTGCAATCAGGGGTTTCAATAAAATTAAGAGTAAGTGGCAATATTTATAAAATAGACGGCAGTGGCAGTGGCAGTGGCATTTCCAGCATTCTGGGCATCAACTTCAGTGAAATTAATCGAAAAGTAGGCGGCAATAATTTAGGAAGTAGCCCGCGAAATTCGCCGGTTGCCGGCTTCTAATGAAACCTCTGTGCAATAAAATGGTATTTGACGATATCAAAACTTAGACTTCATGACATGATCTTTTTCAGATTTTGTCGGATGCAGAGAAGAAAAGGCAGTTTGACCTCTTTGGTACCACAGACCAATCAACCAATAATGGACAACAAGGCAGTCCATACTACGATCCTCACAGTGGCTTCAGCTTCTTCTTCAATGGAATGCCTTTTCAAAATACTTGGTCAAAACCGGGACAAATCAACTATAGATCTTATCATAAGGCTGTGTTACCAGGGAGTTATGAGAAGCCATACTTGATAGAAATCATCTCAGACTGGTGTTTTGCATGTAAGTGAAATGGGCAGATCCAGGATTTTTCTTAGGAGGGGGTGCACTTCTAAGGAATGATGTAACTGAAGGGTGACGTAAACAAATTTTAAAAGCAAACAACGCAGACTAGGTCATCTCGGGGGGGGGGGGCACACCCCCTGCACCCTCCCCCTAGATCCGCCCCTGTGAAACACTAAAAGGCATTAATACTTTCACTCCCAATAGCGTTAAAAATCAAAATTGAAGAAAAATCCCAAATTTTGTTTTGTAAAATTTTTAGTAAGGGGGGATAGAGTGACATATAAATGGGGGACACCTCCCCTAGATCCTAACTGCCAAATGTTTTGTGCTTTAATTAACCTGAAAAATTATGTGCTTTGTTGTGAATTAAAAGTAAATTGAAACATCAGACAATTTTTTCGCTATTTGTTATTATTAATGCCAAAAATGCCCAAAATGAGAAAGATGTAATGTTCATCGTGGGACCAACAAAACATCAGTCCCAGGCATGAATTGAACCTATGACCTAATGTACACCTTGGGATGTTCTAACACAGACACAGAGCATATACTAGGTTCATATTTGAATTGCATTCTGTGTACTGCTAGGATCATGTGAGGTGATAAAATGATAAATTTTAACCTCTGTAATGAAATGAGAAGGATATAAATGTAAGTTGTATTTAATGTTTATGTTGTAGTTTAAAATGAATCTCGTGTCAAAATGATTTCAAACTACCAGTAGTTTAGTTTTCATTTTCTTTTGTTCCAGATAAATTAATTGAAATAATCCTAATATACAAAGAAAAGTACAAATCAAACTAGTTTGAAATCATTTTAACCTGAGATCATTTTAAACTACAACATTATGTTTTATTTTTATTTTTCACATCTTTCTCAATTGCCAAAAAGTTACTTATCAATCAAGCTCTTTTTAGGTTCAAAGCCAGTAGCATGATTGCATTTTGCTTTCTTTTTAACAAAGGTGCGCAGATTGAAGAGACATGGGAAGAGGCATCAAGTAGCATGAAAAAGGCCGGTGTTGGGATTGGCACCATCAATGTGAACAGAAGTCCTCGCCTGGCTGACAGCCTGAGTGTAGGGCATGTCCCATGCATCATTGGCATTTTAAATGGATATGTTAAATTCTATAGTGGCACAGTTACTGTGAAAGGATTAAAGGATTTTGTCATGGGGTTATTCCCAAGTGATTTGATTCAAATGGTAAATACTAAAATAGTTATTTTTCATGAAGCAAGGCTTATTAATTAAAATTATTCCATTAGGAAAGAGGGTCCCCTATACTTTTAACATAAACTGTGAATAGGGCTATTTCTTTTCCCGTGAAATGTGATTGAGACGATTATTTTTTTATTTGTGATTTGTGATTTTCAATCTCAAGATCTTTTAATTTGATTGTGACACAAATCTTTAAAACTTGACTGTGTCTGTATAAGCCAAAACATTCTTACCAAAACATTGTTAATACAGGGCTCGAAAAAAGTCCCATCCAGTGGTCCAGGACAAGTGCAATGTAGAATTTTGTGTCGGGCAAGTAACTTTCCCCAAACACTTGGACAAGCTGCCTGTGAACTATTTCGCTTATGAATAAGTAAAAATTTATATTAAACACTTGTCCGGGCAAGAAACATTAGAAACAATTTTTTTTTCAAGCCCTGTATTAAACACATTTTAAACCAATTTTGCATGGTACCATTTTGTTCTAACTTTTGAGTCTGTGGATGAAATCCTATGGTGTGACCATTCAAATGAAACCTCTTCAGCAGTACTTTTGCATGGTACCATTTGTTCTAACTTTTTAGTCTGTAGACGAAATCCTATAGTGTGACCATTCAAATGAAACCTCTTTAGCAGTAAGCTTACTTTTGCATGGTACCATTTGTTTTTAAAAAAAATCCCAAAATGAAATTTGGGATTTTTCTTGAATTTTGATTTTTAGCACCCTTGGGAATCAAAGCATTAATAATAAAAAAAGTATTTAACATGGCTAAAAGTGAATTAAAAATTTTGATTGTAACTGATTTGGACCTTCTTAACTTCAGGTCACAGAGAGGAATTTAGATGGTTTCCTGGCAACAAGCGAAAACAACAAACCAAGTGTGATTCTCTTCTCGCCAAAACCCTTGCCGTCACTTCTTTATCATCTGGTGGCATTCAGCAGTTTGAAATGGCAGTCATTTGGCTTCGTCTCCTTGAAAGACAGCTCTGCAGAATCCCTCAGGAAACGATTCCGAGCCGATTCTAAGGAACCAACCGTCCTGATTTTTAAGGACGATAGAGCAGCACCAGAAGTTGTTGTCACGGTAACTGAAAATAATGCTATATATTGTTTACACTTGATTTCTCCAACAGAGAAATAGATATCTCAACACCCATGATATATCACAAACTATTTTATCCTTACTTTGAAGAAGCATTCATGCATGCATACATGTTTGTCCAGTTATTAAAATATTAAATGAGCGTGAGATCTGTATGGGTATTTACAATGGCGAGCCGAAGGTGAGCCATTGTAAATCCCATACAGCTCGGACACAGGGTGGAAAACGTTCAAGAATTATGCTGGAAGCAGTAAACTTCTGGCTTAGTAAATTTATTGGCGAAGTAACAAATCAATGCCATTCAGCGGTCGATATCCCCCGAAAATGCTCTATTTACTGGCCTGTGGCATAAATCGTTATTTAGTTATTTAGTGAAAAAAAAATAAATGGAAGGGGGCTCTTGTTGGTTGTTTTCCAAAGAAGCTAGTGGCTGAGTTACATATACATAATTGGTATTCTGTATCAGTTACAGAATACTAATTAGCTTCTTTAGTATTCTGTATCTAGATACAGAATACTAATGAAGCTAATTAATATTCTGTATTCATTCATCAACCCCAACATTTCCCTGCTACCTATTCAAACCCTCCCCATGCTTTCAGACAGTTTATATATGTATTGGGATTTACAAAGGTATACATGTGACTTGAATACTGTTGTTGGATTGGTCATCACCCTCATGAATTATTGATGAATTTTACAAGAAGTTTTTTAACTACACCAGTGGCTTGTCCAGACCTGATCCTCCCCCTTCCCCTCATTTACTCCCTGCTGCTTACGATGATGTCTGTTTATCCTCCACTGTACACAGAACAAACCTGAGTCCCTGATGGGAAATGAACTGGCATGACCATCCACATTCATTCTGTACCTTTGAGATAAATCAAATCGGTAAATCAAAGGGTGTGAGATAACTAACTGTTTTTAGTGTAGTTACATGTAGTGTTTTTTACACCCCAAATCTAATATGTCTCAGCAGCTAAACTTTTTTTCTTCGATTTTTAACTTTTGCTTCAGGCTTCAGAACTGAAAAGTGGCAAGCTACGTGAAGTAGTTGCAAGTCACAAGTACCTTCATTTTCCAAGACTTTCAACAAAGAGCTTGTTTCAAGAGCTTTGTCCCGAGGAACGGTTTAGATCCCAGCGAAGGTTGGTGTTAAAAATTGCCTGGGCCGGTTTGTTCAAAGCGCAGTTAAGCTAACCCAGGGTTAGCATCATATTTGATTCCAGGTAATATTAATCAATGGAGATTTTTCACCTCTGAGGTCTTCGCTTTTAACTTATAATTAGCATTTGAAAACACCTCTAACAAGATAAACTAAATCATCGGTTGAGTTTTAATCCTGGGTTAGCTTTAACCGGCTTTTGAACAACCAGGCCCAGGAGATCTATTACAATACTTACATGTACATTCAATGCATTGTAAAGCAGTCAGTTATTTAGGTTTAATATGTCTGAATAAAGTTTTTGTTTGTTTGTTTGTCATAGAGTTAAGGCGCTGTTACACCAGACAATGATTCGTGCAACTTGTCTCGCAACAACTAAAAACTGTGCGTTGCGGTGCTGCGAGACAAGTTGCAAGAGGGGTGTTACACTACGCTATGTTTCTTGCAACTTCTGTCATTCTGAGTACTGTCGTGGCCATAGAGTCACTTTCAGCCGCCATTTTGTCTTCGAGATAACAACGCACATGGTTTAAAGGAGCAATTTAATTGGCTGATGTCACAAAACGTTGCGACACATGTTGCATGTTGCACTACACAATGCTTGAAAAATTCATTGTAACGTTGCCAGAAACGTTGCGAAAAGTAGAACCGAGTTCTACTTCTCGCAACGATTGCGGCAACAGAAACATTCCGAGAAATGTTTGTTGCGATTTTTCACGCAACTTGTGTTGCAACAAAATTGCGAGACAAGTTGCACGAAACATTGGCTAGTGTAACAGCGCCTTTAGTAAGAAATTAACAGTGTAGCTTTTCTGTGTTTTTATGAGAAGAAATTCCTGTTGTGAGTTGGCTGACTGTTATATATTTCATTTCTATCAGGTTGTGTGTTGTGCTGTTTACTAAACAAGGCCAGCAGGAGAAAGAGAAGCTTCTACTCAGATTACTAGCAAGGGACAAAAAGTACATACACGAGAAGAGAGTGCAATTTTTGTATCTTTATGAAGACGTGCAGAGAGAAGCTATTTGGGATTTGAGAGAAGGAATAAAAGACGACAGATGTGCTGATAACTCCACTGCACCAAAGGTAAAAATATGGCATGTTATTATACAATGTAAGTTTGTTATGTGGACGCACACCGGTGTAGTGGTTTAGTGCTTTAGACTTTCAACCTGAAGGTTGGTGAATCGAGGCCTGATCTCTGCTATTATGTTGTTTCCTTAAACAGGAAACATTATACTCCATATAATTATCTCTCTTTATCCCGGTGTGTAAATGAGTACCAACGACATACTCCTGGGGTAACCCTGTGCTGGACTAGTTAGCATCCCATCCAGGGAGGAGTAGCAATACACTAGAAACATGATGCCACAGAAACCGGGTAAACTCTGGCCTTCTGGCCTTTTGGGCGTCCTGTGACTCATGCATGTGCACAGGACTATTAATTTTTACTTTGTTATGGGAAAGAGGATATAACAAATAGGCCTCTAAGGTTTCCCTGTTACAATGACTTCAATCTACTCTCCTGCATACATCAAGTTTCCTCATCAATGTTCAATCGGTTTGGGCAATTATCCCAAAACAATGGCTGTTAGGCTGTTGTTATAGAATGGAGTAACATTTTGAAAATCACAAATTTTCAGGGGCAATAGAAGAGCTGAATCCAAAAAGGGTCTGTTACGCCACAAAATGTAATAATTGACGCAAAATGTAATAGCAACCCAAAATGTAATAACTTTTGACGCAAAATGTAATAGTAACCCAAAATGTAATAACTTTGGACGCAAAATGTAACAAACTCGGTAACGCAAAATGTAATAACTTTTGACGCAAAATGTAATAAACTAAAGTAACTCAAAATGTGATAAATTTGACGCAAAATGTAATAACTTCAGTTTGACAAACGCCACCTATCGATCAAGTTGTACACGTCATCGATCATTTGGAAGCCATAATTCAAGAGAGTAAGAAGCCCCTTCCAACAAAGTATAAGCTGGATATCGAGCGTTTGTCGAGCGATTAAGATAAACCTGGAACCTTCGAAGTAACTAATAGAAAGCTATATCAAAATGGCTCCAAAAGGATTAAAAACGGCAATAAAAATAACACCAAACACAATAAAAGTTCACGTTGTCTCCTTCCATGCATATACTAACGTCTGAAATCGAAATTTCCACGTTCTTCAAAAGTATTGTGGACAAGGTTCCTTTGCCCAGAGTTTACATCCTAGATCTGACAGGCCATGTTCTCCGTATCAGCGTCAGAAAGATTATCTACATGAAAGGAAAAGGTTCTGGCGCAGTCTTGGAACTTAAAAACATCATCAGTAGTTCAAATAACTGGTCAAATGCTTGACTGATCTTAGTGGGCAACAGCCTTGGCTGGTTTTCCATAAAGTCAATTTACTGGAAGAAATAAGTTTTTCTACATGCGATCCTCGTTCCTTTTTTTTTTCACCACAAAATGTTGTGTTGGTGTAAAGTTCTGAAAGTTTCAGTTGTTGTTAAGAAAACACAGGATACTGTTTTGAAACTGTCAATGTACATTATTCACGAGTATGACGGATACGGTGTTTGTGGTTTACAACCAAAAGCTTCCCATGTAAACTTTAAACAGGAAAAGGCAGAGTTAGCTATTAAATTAAAAAAAAACAACAACATTCGATCAGTATAGGATAGCGCATGCACTACGTACGGACTGCATTTGCTCATATAGGAAGGTTTTTGCCGTTCAATAATTTAATAAAATAAATGAAAAGTTCCAAATTTGGTAGCTGGTCACATACCGAAAAATCCCGAATAAAATTATAAGCCTTCCAAATTCGAAACGCAAAAAAGCTTCCTATAATAAGCCCTTCCGAATATAAGCCCATGAACTGTTAGAGTTAGTTATTTTAACCTGTTTTCTGAGTGTTTAAGCTGTTTTTGTTGTCAATCCTAACCCATTTTGAAAAGTTACCTCCTATAATAAGTCTCCGTATATAAGCCCCTCGAAATAGTCCTTTGAAAATTATATACCCCGGGGCTTACTTTCGGAATTTTACTGTATGTCAATTTATAAATTTCAAAGATGTTAAAGAACATCAATCTAGTCACGTGATCGATGAAGTCACACCATGTGATTCATAGACGATGTTTGGGTTTATACCGTCTTGGCTGTGGTTGCCAAATTTGGTAGTTGACTTGTATAATAAAACGGAAATAGTAGATTTTCGATCTAGTCACATGATCATTGACGTGTACAGCTTGATTGATAGGTGGCGTTTTTCATTTCCAAGTATAGATGTTCATTCGTGTCCTGCCCCATTGAGCTAGGACGAAACTTAAGTTATTACATTTTGCGTCAAATTTATTACATTTTGCGTTACTTTAGTTTATTACATTTTGCGTCAAAAGTTATTACATTTTGGGTTACCGAGTTTATTACATTTTGCGTCAAAAGTTATTACATTTTGGGTTACTATTACATTTTGCGTCAAAAGTTATTACATTTTGGGTTACTATTACATTTTGCGTCAAATATTACATTTTGTGGCGTAACAGGGTCACTTGCACTCTTAGCCTAGTAAACTGAATCCAAAATTTTATTATTTCTTCAGGTGGTAGTTCTTTGGAACAAAGGTGGAAAGCAGGTCAGATATGACTGGTTACAAAGAGGGTGGTGTGTTTCCGAGAAAGAGGAATTACTAACAAAAACACGGCTGAATATCATGTTGGAGGACTTGCTCTCAGGGGATGGAAAACTGCGCTATATTTCAAGAATCCCATTGATTTTGAATGAGCATGCACCAGTAAGTTAATTTTACATTTCTGAAAATAATCATGTGGTATGAAATAAAGCAGTGGCCGATCCAGACTTTGGCAGACTTTGGCTTGGACGGGTGATGTTCACTATTGAAGGCTTGACTATGGATGTCAATTTCTGCAAAGATAATTCCAGCAATGCACTGTAAATTTACGAAAAATAAGGTGGTGGGCAGGACCTTGACTTGCCACAAGTCGACTACGAAGCCCACGAGGGCGCGACGAAGTCGCGAAAAGCGAGCGACGAAGTCGCCGCCCGACCACCCAAAACGAAAAACGGACTTTGAGAAAGTCTAGGCAGGACCCTGACTTCTCTCTTAGATCCATCACTGTACAGGGTACCCACCCAAAGTGTTGGCACAGTTGTGGAAACAAAAAAACCTTACTGTGTTTTGCTGCAAAGTGGTTTGTGTTTTAATATAATCAGTGATGGCCAAGTTAAGCGAAAAGGGATGGTAAAAAGAAAGGAGATTATCACCCATGTTTCACAAAAAGATTTCTGAAAGAACAACAACAGTCTCAAGGATTCTACGCATTATCAGGGGGACATTGGGGATTCGCGGTGTTGCGGTGTTGCTCATTTTTGAATGCGGTGTTGAGGTGAATAAAATCCCAGCTTGCGGTGTTGCGGTGATCTCAAACCCTACGGTGTGCGATGTTTGCGCTTTAAAGTCTGCGGTGTTCGGTGAAACGAAATTGTCTGCGGTGTTGCCGTTTCCTGTTTGACCCTTGTAAGATCTAAAGTTAGCCTCTATATCATGATTTATTCCGTACTTACTTATGAAAAGCACGTACCATTATGTTTAATTTTTAACAAAATGCAGTCCAATACTGTCTAGTTAGTCTTCAATACGCTGCCGGTCACCAATCCTAAGCTTTTAACATTTATAAGTAACTTGACAAAAATATGTATTGCGGTGACGGTGTTTCGTCGACTTTTCTTGCGGTGATGCGGTGTTCGGGAATTTTTTTGCGGTGTTGCGGTGTTCAGAGCCCCCAATGTCCCCCTCCATTATGTGTCTAGTGTGTGTTGGTCACTGGGTACCCTGGGTACAAGAGGCTCTCTCACATCATGCTTTCGTGAGATGGGAATGCATGAAAAGCCTCTGGGAGTCACTGGGTCACTGTCTCAGTTCAGTGTCATGTGTCATGTTCTACACCTTGTCACACTAAAAGATGTTTTTTTTAAAGACAAACCAGTGAGCAGTACTTGCAAACTTAAAGTAATATAACTTCTTTATTTAGACATAATGGAGTTTTATATATATCTCCTGTATTTAAGCTATAATGACAAAACAATTTCAAGTGCAAACTACAGAATTTCTTGCCGGATTTGCGTAAGGCAACAGTCATTTTAGCTGTCATTTATTCTGTGAATGAGTGGTCCCACGAATTGCTGCCCATTTTTTTATGCCAGTTTATGAAATAAGTCAAATGTAAGATCAAAACTTACATGTATTTTATCATAGGGGCTTATATCAGTAATGTTCACCTGGTGCTACGATGCGTTTTACTACGTGAAGTCTTCCATGTATCGGTAAGTTGGATTTTTGAGCCATTTTCATGCAAGAGGTAACGACCTGTTACAGAATGAAATGCTGCTTGCAATGCAGATCCATGCGAGACAAATGTTATTGCAAAAGAAATTGTGCATGTTGTTTAACACCCCTTCTTTTACAAGTTGTCTCAAAACAGAAGTTTGATTGCAAGAGGTAACGACCTGTTACAGAATGAAATCCTGCTTGCAATGCAGATCCATGCGAGACAAATGTTATTGCAAAAGAAATTGTGCGTGTTGTATAACACCCCTTCTTTTACAAGTTGTCTCAAAACAGAAGTTGATTGCAAGTTGCAAGAAACTTGCAATTAATGCACACAGGTCCATTGCGAGGCAAATTGCAAAAGAAATTGTGCATGTTTTATAACACCCACCCTTTACAACTTGTCTTGCAACAAAAGTTTGATTGCGAGTTGAAAGAAACTAGTTTGCAAAAATTGCGAAATACGTCGACGAGACATGTTCTTTGCAACTTGTCTCGTCTTCTTTTGCTAACACAATGACATGTTTTTGATTGTTTTTAGAAAAGACACAGTTTCCTTGATCTCCTTATTGTGTGGTTTCGGAGTCATTCTGTTCTTTAGCGTCTTACTTCCCAGTGCAAGGTAAGCAAGCATGTGATTATTAACTCTCTTGTTTCTATGTAAAGATCGATTGTAAAGGCAAGGAGGCAAAATCTCGTGGTCGTACTAGTGCGCGTCTAACTAATTTGCGCTTAGCTTTCACTGAAGTGTACAGATACTTCAATGAAAGTTGTCGGATGAAAGGTTCAAGCTTCGCTTTTTAAAACCGACGATTTTAGTTAAAATAGCTGTATTATTGAGCAAGAAGGAAAAGTCGCAAAGGTAGCGCGCAAAAATCGTTGATGTTTATGGATTCGTGTTGCGATCTATATTAGCGTTATACAGTGTCAAGGTAAGTGTTATCAGCCAAAGCCGAAGGCTGAGGCTCACATTGATGCCCAATTTAGGCCCCGTCCACACGTATCCGGATATTTTTGAATCCGCAACTTTTTTGTTGCGGATTAGAAAATATTCGCGTCCACACGTAGCGTATTCGAATCGTATTTGCCCGTCCACACGTGTCCGGATTCGCTGTAGCAGCAAGGGCTTCTCTTTAAATGTTGTCAAAAAAGCATACGCAAAGGCCAAGTTCAAATCAAAGTTCAACTGTTAACACGTTATTAGACTAGAAATAAGTCCATGTAGAAGTGAAGCGATAACATTTCGGTCGGCCATGTTGAATATTTGCGCGGTTAAAGACTGGATCTAATACTGTTACGTCAGCGTATTCAAAAATATCCGGATTCGACCGTCCACACGATGCCGTACTCCTAGCGTATTCAAAAATTTCCACTCTGGAGAGCGAATTCAAAAAGTTGCGGATTCGTGAGCCGAATTCGCCGGATACGTGTGGACGGAAAGCCAATCCGCAACAAAAAAGTTGCAGATTCAAAAATATCCGGTGTCAGCTCCATTGTACATTGTGCACCTCCATTATATTAGGTAAAATTATGTATTCTAATATATTCTATGGTATTGTATTCTATTGTATTGTCGTTCTTTTGTGTTCTAATATTCTATTGTTTTAACAAAAGATAAGTGTTACCCCTAAATCGCTCATGGTATAGAGGCTGATGACACTTACCGAGACCTTGATTATTCCGGATATCACAAAAACCGAATCTAATAATTGTTTTATTTTCATTGTTTTAAAGAAAATAACGACAAACGCACTGTCGCACGGAACACAGTTTATGATTTTCCAACAAGAATAGAATTCACAACCCGTGAACTTGACTTTGCTCTTGGAAATCATGCATTGCGCGCGCACTCAACAGATTATTCACTAATCTGTAGCCTGTTCCAGGCTCCGAGATAGTGGAGAACGCGCGAAGTAAAAAAAAGAGGAAAAAATCGCGGCCCTTTCCCAGTTCTCCCGTGATTTTTTCTCCTTTGTTTTTTTAATTCGCGCGTTCCCCACTATCTCGGAGCCTGGAACAGGCTAACTAATCTGCGAATAATATGTACTACCCACCTCCACTTCGGTGAATAGTTATTAATTATCATATGACCCGTACGGCCCTGCGAACCTTTCTTTGCAAAACCATTGATGAAAGTCTCGTATGTGGGCCGTACAAAATTGCGCGAGCGGGACCGGAAAAAGGCATACGGCCCTACTACAAACGCGGACGGCCTCGCGCGTTAAAATTTCAAGTAATTTTGTCTCCAAATTGGTGATACGATCAAATACTTATTGACTAAGTTAGGTCGGGCGGGATGGGAAAATATTTGGCTCTCGGTCATGGGGCCGTACGCCATGGGTGAGCTGATTTCCAAAATTAACTGTAGGCTCTTAGCCAAAGAGAAAACAGATAGTGACTACAATGAATAATGCTGTTTATGTTCTCATGAATTTCTTTTATATCTACTGTGTCAGCAGCGAGTCACTACAAAGAGTACACAAATCTTCTAAAAGGAGCCCCAATGCAACAGAGATCGACACAGTTTTGGGTCTCATTCGTTTGGACCCCACCACTGAGCAGACCTTGGTCTCAGAGGCGCGCCCAGGTCACATGACCTTCACTCTGTTGTTGGATGCTGTGGATGCCGAAGAAGCAGTCAAGTCTCCTCTGATGCGAGCTTTTGTTGATGTGATTCGTCCTTACAACAGGTAGGTGAATTCGGTAGATCAGGATGCAGATATAGATGTAGAAGTTCCTTTTTTAAAAAAACTGAAAGAAAACGTTTAAAGTGCCCATAACCTAAATTTTTTTATTTTCGTATCTAAATCTACGCGTCACGTAATGACATCTGCGAAAAAAATGTTTGATTTCAGCAAAACGTGAATTTTTTATGAATATTTCAAATCTTCAAAATCCTATTTTTTGTGGTATACCCGTCCCGCTGTTAAGAAGGCCAACGGGCTCACAAATTCCTTAATGACAAATGTACGTCACAGTTCCTTTGTTTGAAGTTATGTGTTCCTTAATCTACGTCACGGATCCTTTGTTAACCTAGAGGGACCGAGAGGAGACTAATGCGAATGGTGGACCAAAATGGCGGCAAATTTCGAAGACTTTAAAAAATCATAAAAAATTCACGTTTTGCTGAAATCAAAACTTTTTTTCGCAGATGTTCATTACGTGACGCGTAGATTTAGATACGAAAATAAAAAATCTTAGGTTATGGGCACTTTAACTGATAACCGACATTTTACCCTTTTTAGCCACCACAACTTCACATTTTCCTGGCTTACGATTCCTGATAACCTCGCATGGTGCGCTGATGTTATGAATGTGGACAAGTTTGGTGAAGTGACGCCTGGCATCGTCCTGGCTTTGAACGGTCATAAAAAATATTTGTCGATCTTTAAGCCCAGTGATCTTACAAAGATGGCGTTTTTCAAGAGCCAAGAAGGAGATTTGATGGGGTTTAACGACAGTGACAGCGAGGCAGACATTAATGAAGACGCCCTGTCAGAATATGAGAGAAAAAGACAAAAAGTGCTGAGTTTATCGCTACGAAAGCAGTTTGTAACTTGGCTGGAAAAGTTGTGCGATGGTCTGGTGGAAAGAATAAGAATTGAGGAATGGCCGAGATTCACGGACTAATTTTAAAACAAATACTGATTTTTAGCACGACGGGCTAATTACTCATGCGCGCATTACTCATGCGCGTAGTTTAGTGACTTCCGGCTACTTTCACTTCCGGTAAAACAGCGTTACTGAAGCGTCACGACAGTGTCTCCTACAACCCTACTTACACAACTTATGTTCACGTTAGGTATATATAAGACGTAGAAGAATCACTGGCTTCATTGTGGTACAGCCTTCATTTACAAAACATTCAATAGTAAACAACGTGGTTTGCAGGAACGATGACTGAATGGAAGGATAAACTCTTCTCCATCTCGAACATCTTCTTGTCATGTTTAATATCATAATAATATCATTTAATGATATCATTTAATATCATAAAACTTTCTTACGCATGCGCATGAGTATAGGCTGCTTGCAGCCTCTTGTTATAAAAAATTTTTTTGCGTCCTAATTATAAGCTTGTCTCTTAGCTTCATAGAGCTATTTGATTTGTCGAATATGAGAAGACAGCATTGAAATCAAAAAAGAAACACAGCGAATTTTCAGTGCAAGCTCACGTTCTCCACACAAATTCCTGAATTTTTGTCATTTTATGACGAGTAGCGTTTGACAGTCATGCGACTGTCGGTTTCCTAACGAATTGTAATATAGAAAGGTTTGAGGTACAAAATATATGCTCGGAATGAAACGAAAAATTGTGAGTAGCCTATCGGAATATCCTCCTAACTATGTGTCGGGAAAAAGTTTCTTTCAGCCAAGAGTAGGCTCGATTGCCAGCCCCCTGACCCCCCCCCCCCCCCGGGGGGGAAGGGGGTACTCCCCTATGTAAGCTACATAGGTATGTGCCCCTCAAAAGGATATGTTTTTGTTAGCCGTTTTCGTCTGAAATCAGGTGTAGATTTTGACAATTTGTGTCCGAAATTGAGTCTAGTTTTTAAGGGAACCACGACGAAAAAAGAAAGAAGAAAGAAAGCCGAAGTAAACAAAAAGTATCATTTGATACGATCAGGAGCTTACGAGCTTTTTTTTTTTTTTTTTTTTTTTTTTTTCTTTATGAGCTTCTGATATGATACAGCGTGAGTTACTGCTTCAGTTACGAAAAAGATGTCTGGAAACGGGTATGGATTTTATAGGTCAGATCTGAAAGTGGGTATGGAAATGGATTAGTTTGGTCTGAAATAGGGAGGAACGGGCGGCACACCCCCACCAAAAATTCCTCCGGGGGAGGGGGGGTTAAACCAGCCCCGAATGAGCGGCGGAAATAGAGCCTGGCCAAGAATAAGCAAACTAAAACAAGACTCAATAATAGAAGAGATGAATCTGAGTTTTTTATATATATAACTTGTGCTCGTCAGCTATAATTAACCTGGTCAAACAAGATTTGACAATTTCAATGTAGAACTCGCATTAAATAGACCTCTTTAGCTTGTATGTTCTGTTTTCCCAATGTAGTTCATGTGGTGTTACCCTAGAGAACTGTTTCTTTTAAATTTTGTTTTCTTCACGTGCATATGCATGCATAATTCATGAAAAGACAAAGGACAAATTCCCTTGAGAACATCACATGACCTACATTGGGCAAACAAACCCTACAAGCTAAAAGAGGTCTATTCTCTAGTGGACTCTCTTAAAAATTCCACCAGGTTTTAAAACTCGATCAGAACACGTGATTTGACAAGCCGGAGAGCATGCGCGCGTGAGTTGGCGATCAAAACAAGAGCGAGATAAAACTCTGGTCAGTTTTCATCATCTCTTTCTTGTTTGTGCTCGAATTTTTATAATTATTTTTTTCTAAATAAGCACAGAAACGATATTGTAAATACCATTTAATACAAAATGCTTTGAAAGCAGCTGTAACGCTAAGTATAGTTTTCAGTATTTATTTAAACTAAAACAACAACATTCATGTTTGTTTGTTTTTTTCTTTACAAATGTACAAATTAAATAAGTGGGTTATGAAAGAATTTATACAGAGTAACCTTGCACATCTGGAAAGGTTGCTCAAAAGCCGATTAACGCTAATCTGTGAATTTTTTTTTTTCAAGATGACACGCGTTTTCGCTTATAAATTTCAATAGACAAATTCGGCTAACGCATTGTTGTTCCCAATTCAAACCTTTTGGGATTAGAACTCTTTGTTCGTCATATTTCCAAATCAATGAAGCATTGACATGGAAATTGTATGGAAACATTGTGAACAAAGAATCTTATTCCCAGAAGGTTTGAATTGCGTACAA
This sequence comes from Cladopsammia gracilis, assembly GCA_022457155.1. Classification (NCBI taxonomy): domain Eukaryota; kingdom Metazoa; phylum Cnidaria; class Anthozoa; order Scleractinia; family Dendrophylliidae; genus Cladopsammia; species Cladopsammia gracilis. The sequence continues at coordinate 269,897 of JAJGOT010000387.1, forward strand.
CAATGCGTTAGCCGAAATTGTCTATTTACAGTTTGAAAAACTCAAAGCAAGTGCAGGCTATAAAACTGAATCCAAAGTTCACTCTAATCCTGCACCAGCTTAATAAATCCAGTTTTGAGAAAATGACTGATTAAAAATTGAAAAACTGCGTTCACCATGTCTGGTTTTTAAACTTCACTTTGTTGCACTGCGCCTTTGGTGCGTGCGAGGCTCATCTTTATATGAATCCTAATTTTACTGGAGAAGTTTTGAATTGAGTGTTGTAAGATCAAAACCAAAGCAATCAATCTGGCCAATCACAACAGACGCAGACAGTACAATGAACCAATCAGAACTCGTAACAAATACATGTAGCCGGCGCCAAGCGCGGGAAAACGCGTGCAGGCAAGTCACGATTGGTTTTGGCCAGTTACTTCTGATTGGTTGATAGAGCAGTTTTCAATTGAGTGTGGTAAAACGAAAACCAAAGTAATTACTCTGACCAATCACAGCAGTTGTAAACAATCCAATGAACCAATCAGAGCTGGAAGCAATTACATGTCGGCGGCGCCAAGCGCGGGAAAACGCGTGCGAGCAAGTCACGATTGGTTTTGGTTTTACTTCTGATTGGTCGAGAAAGTGGCGCGAGATTTTTATGCCAATCACAAAGCGTAGCAATGAAAAACCAAAGCAATTGTGTAATTACTTTTGACACTCAATTGAAAACTGCTCTAAAATGGCGTGTGTTGCTATAACCAATGACAGTGCAATACGGTAATTTAGCCCAACCTGACTGAACCGGTGCGAATTAATTTCCACACAATTGAAAACCAACTTAGCAGCAGGGATTTACGTGAACTGAGAATGAGCAACAGCATGTGCAAAGAAAATAAAAACATCTTGCGCTTGCATTTGCGCTTGTAAAATAGATTCACATGGTCGCGTCTTTCTTCGATGTAGAAATTGTTTTTTCTTTTAGTTTCTCCTGTTCTCCATTTTGCTCCGAGCTCGTTTCTTTTGAGTGACTTTCACGTGAAGAAACGCGGGCGCTAGAGTGACGCCAAGAAATGGCGGAGATGTCACATCTTCCACAATTATAACGTAGTCACCTGTCAAAACAACACGAACAAAGCAATGATTGGCTTCACATCTCAACGCCCCAAATTACAAATATGACTAATTTTAACTTAGCAAAAGTGAAAAAAGGGAGTCCTGTTTAGCCTCATAATTCTTGTCGCTTCCTCCGCTCGCGTGCCTATCCTTTTCCAAGAAAAATCGGAAACACAGGATTTGGTTTCATTTCCAAATGAACGGACACTCTTATGACAAACTCGTTCTCAGGGTCTCGGGACGGAAAAAGAGACCCTGGGAACGAGGCAATAAGCAACATTTGAACGGATTTTTTATGTAACGTAATTATCTGATATTTTACTTTTCTATTAATCTCTGTACAGTTTACATTTTTAGGCTAAATATTCTATTTTCTTATTTTTATTGTAACAGGACCCCATTGATAACAGTGCATTTTTTGGGTGATGGGTTATCCTGTTTAAATATTCGTATTATTATTATTATTATTACTATTATTATTATTATTATTATCATATTAAAGAACAGTTTTCAATTGAGTGTCGTAAAACCAAAACCAAAGTAATTACTCTGACCAATCACAGCAGTCGTAAACAATCCAATGAACCAATCAGAGCTCCAAGCAATTACATGTCGGCGGCGCCAAGCGCGCGAAAACGCGTGCGAGCAAGTCACGATTGGTTTTGGTTTTACTTCTGATTGGTCGAAAAAGTGGCGGGATATTTTTTAGCCAATCACAAAGCGTAGCAATGCTAAACCAAAGCAATTGTGTAATTACTTTCGACACTCAATTGAAAACTGCTCTAATTTGTTTCATTTGAAGAAGGCATTCAGATTACCAGAAAATAAACACGACCGAATATCGCTGGAACCTCCAAAACGTAATTTCATTGGTCACGTGACAAAATAATCCAAGAATGGCAGCCTTGACCTACTTATCTCCAAGACTGCACGCAAGTATTGTTTAACAAGTACTTCATATTTGACAGAGTTATTTGTCATTTTTATTTTCCTTTCTACGTGACACAATTACGTGTGTTATAGTGAAGTTTTATCGATGAGGACACTTTGTGTTGCCTATCATGGAGTGGCGTGCCCCCCTCTACGTGACACAATTATTGTGTTATTGTGAATTTCTATCGATGAGCTCACTTTGTGTTGTCTATCATCAAGTAGCGTGCCCCCCTCTGCGTGCAATCCTGGAAATCCAAACACGCAGCCAAATCGAACGCAAACCGAGGCATGCACACCGTCACTTTCTTTTTCTATTTGCTTGTCTGTCGACACACCGATCGGCAAAAATGCTGATCCACCTCCCCATACGCATACCGTGGGAGGGCGGCCGTGCTGTCCCCAGCCAACAGCTACCACATGTGTTGTGTGGAGCTGGCGCTTAAACGGACGCTTGCATCCGCCTTGGCAGTAATGGGCTACTACAAAACGACTTTCGAGTCGTGTAGGGTCCGACAGCTATGCCATGCTTATGAATCCTAATAAGGACAAAACAGCTGTCCATGGCTGCCACTGCCAGGGTGATATGGCTGTGCGCATGCGTAAGGTACTGGCCAGATCGTGGTGTTTGAGTGTGTCACTTGCATTTTTCGTGTCCGTCTACAACCTGCGAGAGTCTGTCTGTAGTTTGAATTAAGCTAATCTCATCTTCTCTTTGCCCACCACAAAAACAACCTTCAACTTACCAGGTTTACAGAACCTTTCATCTTTTTCTTCTTTCTTGTCTTTTCTCCGTTTGCTATCAGCCTTTTCCACATCAACCAGTACATCTCTCTTCTTTTTTCCTTCGGGCACTGCAGAGGAAGGCACGCTTCGATTCGCAACTTTGAGCGTGTTGGAGTTCATTGTTGATGCAGCTTGACCTTTCCACCTGAAAAATCGGACGGTAACTAAGTGTGAAATAGAGGACTTCGCACTAAATGAGAATCCTGAATAATCAGGGCAAACACGTCGCCAAATACGGTGTTTGTATGGGAATCCAAGGTTGCACGCTTCCTAACACAGGAACACAGCTACATCCTCAAATTTAATCGTCAGTTTTCAATTCACAAATATTAGAAAATTATTTGACACTGGATTTTCATAATCGTCCGGGTCGTCTCGATCGTTTCAAAAACTATTGAGACGACTTGGACGATCATATAGAAACACTACCCCGGGGACGATCGCAGACGACTGGGACCACCGAGACGACCTTGGTCGCTTGGATAGAACTGACTTCTATCCCCGAAAATATGGGTTGGGGGGGGGGGGTGCGGCACGCTTCTTAAAACCCTTACCCTATAGCTATTTCAGACCAAAATATGCGATTTTCCATACCCTATTTCAGACCTTACCCAAAATTCGATACCCTATTTCAGACCTTACCCAAAATTCTTACCCTATTTCAGATGTTAATCAAACCACATTAATCAAGGAATGTAAAAAGTAGCTTTTTCTAAAAACCATGCATACCCAATTCCAGACCAGAGTGCGCAAATCATACCCTATTTCAGACCAAAATGCTCAAAATCTATACCCTATTTAAGACCAAAACGGCTTGAAAACCATACCCTTTCAGGCCGCACATACCTATATAGCTTATATAAGGGAGTACCCCCACTCCCCTGGCTTCTATCTGGGCTACCGGGACGACCGTGAAGGATCTGAAGCGATCATATGGAAACCATTCACACACGACAGAGGCGATCCAAATCTATCCCAGAAAGCATCATTTCGTTGGACTCTAGCCCTTCTGCAACGACGCAAAATAGAAAGAATATGCAGAGAGCAAGCCACGAGGTGCCCAAATCACTGTATACAACCGGTGCTAAGCGCGGGAAAACATACAACCGGTGCTAAGCGCGGGAAAACATACAACCGGTGCTAAGCGAGGAAAAACATACAACCGGTGCTAAGCGCGGGAAAACATACAACCGGTGCTGAGCGCGGGAAAACAGTCCCCCCCCCCCCACTTTGAAAGCAGAGGGGGCCCTGGAGACAAAGTTGGGATTTTACAACATACTGTAAAAGACCAAGGATGCCCCACGAACCTCGAGTTTGCAGCACGTGTTTCTGGGGTGGCAATAATGTCCTGCGGGGATGACTGCAGAGATGCAAAGCTGTTCAGTGGTTTCATCCCTGGAGTGAAGGGCGGCAGGTAGAGATTTTCAAATAGTGCTTTCCCCCCAACAGTGCGCACGGGCGAGACAGGAGGTGGGAGACTTATCACGGGTGAGGCCATCAGTACATCAGCTGTCATTAAAAAAAATACAATATAAGTACAGTGATAGCCTGCGTAGGGTACATCAGCTGTCATCCAAAAAAATTGTAAAATTCATTAATAATTCATAAGGGTACTAACAAGTAGAAATGAGCCATTCCAAACACATGGTTAACCCTGTAAATCAGATACAACTCACTAGTGAGTTGTGTCTGGAATGTAAATTAGATACAACCACTAGTGAGTTGTATCTGGAATGTGAATTTCACAAGTTGTTTACTACATTCGCGTCCGTGTTGTATCGGCACTAAACATTCACTCGGCTGAGCTTCGAGATTGTATAGGCCGATACAACACTCCCGCTCATGTAGTAAACATTACTTACAATATAAGTAGTGATAGCCTGCGTTGGGCGAAATTTCGAGGACGCGCGCGAGAGGGGAACGCGCGAAACGGAGAGCATCTCTCCCTTTCGCGCGTTCCCCTCGCGTGCGCGTCCTCAAAATTTCGCCCTGTAAACGAACCGGCGCCTGCTACAAAGGCTGGTACAGTGAGCTCTCTCTACCTAAGACAGAAACCCTTGGGCCCAGCTTTACCTATCTGACTTACAGAGGTGACCGCCTTCTAAAGAGTTTATGTAACTTGACACCAGAAATCGGTGATGAAAGAACTGAAACATGAGCTAGTTTATTGCCTTGCTTGCCACGAGTCTCTCGTAGCTCAGTGGTTAGAGCATCCAACCGGTGTGCGGCGGGTCATGGTCGGTTTAACAAATTGACGTCAGTTTTTTATGCGTCTGTCCTCTTATTGATGATAAAATTCGTCATAACATTGTCAAAGTGCTGTGGATCCACGATCCATGTACTGTGCAGACGGTCGCGTAATACTGTTTTTGAGAATTGCTAAGTAATAGTAATTGCACTGAGTGGAGTACAATTCAGGAAGTAATCGGGCGAGTAGAAATTACGAGCACGATTACTCCTGAATTGTACGACACGAAGTTCAATTACTAATTAATCGCATCAATAACCAAATTCGAGATTAAGAAGCTATGTCGACTATTTTGTACTAAAAAAGTCTTGGATATTTTTCTGTCAGTTTGAAAGTGGAATGAAAACAGCAAAAACGAGCCATTCAAATGCAACTGATTGAAGCGCGCGCAACGTAGGTGTCCAATTACAGCTATCCAATTCCAACTTTTTGTAATTGGACAGCTGTAATTGCACACCCACGTGACCGCGAGCCAATTACGTGAGAAATAGGCGCGCGGATGACCAATCACAATCGACAATTTTGTTATTGATACGATTAAATTGAAAATAGCCCGTTCGTCAATCTTAATTCTTGTGCTTCCAACCTTTCACCTTAGTTAAGTTTCACCTTATTTTATTTTCACCTTAGTTAAGCTTGTTCAAAGTGCGACGCCGTTAGGCTTGGGCTATGTATATATATTACTGTACAAGGCGGTTTTAACTTTTGAGTCTAAAGTGTGACCATTCAAATGAAAGCTACTGAACAGCACTTTCTTTTGGTACTGTTTATTATGCTGTACAAGGTGGTTCTAACTTTTGAGTCTGTGGATGAAATCCTACAATGTGACCATTCAAATGAAAGCTATTGAGCAGTACTTTCCTGTGGTACTGTTTATTACGCTGTACAAGGTGGTTCTAACTTTTGAGTCTGTGGATGAAATCCTAAAGTGTTACCATTCAAATGAAAGCTATTGATCAGTACTTTCCTGTGGTGCTGTTTATTAAGCTGTACAAGGTAGTTCTAACTTTTGAGTCTGTGGATGAAATCCTAAAGTGTGACCATTCAAGTGAAAGCTACTGAGCAGTACTTTCCTGTGGTACTGTTGATTATGCTGTACAAGGTGATTCTAACTTTTGACCATTCAATTAAATGCTGTCAAGACAGAAGACAAGAAGACGGGGCAAAAGGTTACTATAATAGAATATTCATTAGGGCATTTGCAGCTGGAGATACCTTCTTTTATTTCTGTCCTTACCATCTCCAGTAGTGTTTGTATTTTTGTCATAACTGGAAGGCATCATGGTGCTGGCCTGGGATGGAGCAGCTGTCCTGCTTGGAATATCACCCTGTGCCTCAGACATTGAACTCTCTTTATCTGCGTCTGATCCTTCAGTTACCTGACCAAAGAACAAATCAATTTACAGTTCATTTCACTGTAGTGTGGAGGATCGAATGTCCAGAAATGCACGCTAATGAGATTCATGCTCTTTATGATAGACATCATGAAGTGTCCCCCAGACCCAATTCTCACCTAAACACAAGCAATTCTGTCAAACATGAAGTCATATGGAAATTACAAATAATTGTGTGTAATATGAAGTGCCCAAGATCCGAGTTACGTGCATTTCTGGACGTAAGTGGTAGTGTACAGCCAGCTCTTTTTTGCCAGTCATGGTCTGCCCATGATCAGACAAAAGACCTTTTCATGGTTAACACTCCATTTGCATGACAATAAAATTCAACATAGATGCGAGGCAATTTTGGGCAGAAACTACAAAATTGCCCAAAATTGCCTTGTGTCCACATTTAAATTCATTGTGTAGTTCCAGAAAAAATCCATACCCACCCCATGGAAGGTCATTGGAAATTCCCAGGGGGAGGGGGGTCTTAAAAGCCAACATTTTAGAAGCAAAGTATGAAGCTAAACTGGAATTTCCTGGGGGGGATGGGGGGTACTAAACAAAAAACATTCCATGGGGGGAGTATGGATATTTTCTGGAACTGCACATTGTAAAGCAAATGACACAAGTTAGCTGGAAAAGGGCTATCAAGAAGGAAATTTGCACATAAACTGAGTTCACAGAATAAATACAGGACTTCCAGAAATAAAAAACAATCCATAAAGATCTCATTGCAGCATGCAGAACAATTTATTAAAACATGATTCACCAGATGTCATTCTCCAAATGTGATTCAACCGTCATGATTTGCCCTTTGTCACAAAATGGTGAAGGAAATTAACAGATCTTGTTATTTGTGTATTTTTCTATTTCAGGAAGGAAGAATTTACTCTTTGAGCTCATTTTATGGGCGGATTTCACTATTGTCTTATCTTGGACAAATAATGATGGGTAAATCATAGCCAGTGAATCGTGTCTTAAAAATCTGGCTTTGCACACTGTAGTGAAATCAGAGCCCTGTATAATTTATGATTGATCAAAATGAGGTCTGGTTTCAAAATGGTCACCCTTGGGGTATGGCTAACTGACTGTATAAATAAACAGGTTCAACTAGCTAAACATAAATTCAAGAAAAAGAAGAATTTGATGTGAAGAAAGACCAGTTACAAGACAAATATTATTGACCACAGTGTTTTGTACCTCTCTTGTGGTACATGACAAAAAATTATAAAATCCTCAAGGAAATGCGCGCGCTATGATTGGTTAAACCGAGTTCATTATAACTTCATAAAGCACGCGCGTAACCTAAGATTCATTATAACCGTTTTTATTTTGTAAAAGAAATAAAAAAAACTTGTTCCTCGTGCATTGTTGAGTTATATATTAAGCACTTGGGAATTTTTAAGAACACACAAGAAGTGTGAGAAGTACTTGCCTTTGGCTTGTGTTTCTCTGCACTTCTCTCGTGTTTTTAAAAATTTTCCGCGTGCCTATACAACTCAATAATGCACTCGGCGCGTTTCTTTATTTCTTTAAGACAGAGTGACATGTAATGTGCAGTTCCAGAAAATATCCATACTCCCCCCATGGAAGGTTTTTTCTTTAGCACCCCCCGTCCCTCCAGGAAATTCCAGTTTAGCTTCATACTATGCTTCTAAAATGTTGCTTTTAAGACCCCCCTCCCCCTAGGAATTTGCAATAACCTTCCATGGGGTGGGTATGGATTTTTTCTGGAACTACACAATATATCAAACACAAGGAACAGTGTTTCGTCAGATATCCAAACACCGTGAAGTGGGTTGAAAAAAGAGGCGCAGCTGAGGGTTTTTTTAACCCACTTCAAGGTGTGTGGACACCTGATGAAACACTCTTTCAAGTGTTTGATATAGCTTCTCAAACTGATCGTCAGATGTGGAGAAAACAAAGGAATAAAATTGCAAAAATCTATGCAAGCAGAAGCTCATTACATGATAAACTTCTGATGCAAGTTAAGACAGGATTTCAAAACCTCCTTCATGGTAGTGATTTCCTTTGTGTTCTCCTCATGAATTATTGATGAGTTTGAGAACTTTATTTATCAAAAACAGAATTTATTTACCAGCAAGCCACATTCCATTTAAAATCACACAGTTTCCATTTACAGTGTGACCAGTGAATACAGGTCAAGACAATAAAAATGACTCTTTCAGACCCAGGAAAAGGTCACAATGGCTGTTTTGATAGTAGATGTCAGGTTTACAGTGCCATGGAAGGTGTCCAAGAGCAAATTTAAAGTTTAATAATTCTCTCCACTTACATGATGTAGGTGTTTCAGATATTAAAGGGACACTGTCATCTATTTTTAGTATCGCTTTGAAAAGCCAAAAAACATTTTTGTTTCAATGGAAACGTTAAAATAATGGTCCAGTTTTGTTAACAAATACTTCACTAGTGCACAGAAGCTAGTATTTGTTATCTTTGGCTGCGGATGGCCAAGATTGAAATGGATTGCAACTAGAAAAAATTGGCCAATTTTTTGAAGTTCCTCCCAAGAGTCATGGAAAAATCGCAGAAAAACTTATTATGGTTTGTTCTTCCTTGAAGAAATCACCTGATATTATCTTCTTGGTGTTCTAAAAGCAATTTTATGTTTGAGCAAAGGTACTTTGTCATATATTTAGTGTATTTTGACCAAAACACAGCAAAATCTGTGTGACAATGCCCCTTTAACTATGATAGACCTTTTTGCCAAAATGGCAACAATTTTGATGCTGTCCCGTGAGCATCCCACAATTAATGGCCATAATTTTAAATTTGTGTGGTTGAGTGCATAAATGGCTAATGAGAAATTTTGACATTTTCCAATTTTTGTTCATAATTCTATATTGTAAAAATGTTCTTTGTAAAGTATTGTAATAAAGTGGGTGTTGTTGTTGTTGTAAAAACAATAGCTGGTTAACATTAGCCGAAGTAAAAAATAAATTGGAACAAAACATCCCACATTTTTGGGAAGAAATGCTTCGACTTGAAGGGTCATTTAGGCAGGGTGCTAAGTATTTGTCTTTTTTGTGAAAGTACAGGTCTGGATCTTTTGGCCTTATTGGATTTCTTTCACTTTAACTTACATGAACCTGTTATTACTTTAGTAAAAGGGTGCTTTTTCATCTCCAAAAACACAATTTGTGAGTGAAAAATGTCAAAGCTTGACATTGGCCATTTCTTTTTTACCAAGCTCTTTAATCAATAAATCAACTAAAGTGCAAATACCGGAACAATCTATTACATCCCACTGGATCAAATACAAACAGTGCAAGGATCGATCAAACAATGTGAAAAGGCATTCATCTCAAAATGGCACTACGGTTGGACAGACCTGACATGATCAGTGCTCAAAACTAGAAAGCAGACACAGACAGCTGTTTCGGGCTATTTGGCCCTCGTCAGTGTGCTGTAGCTAGAACAAAATGAGACTCGGTAACTTCACCTATCTCATATATGTCGCTAATCATTCTAGAAAGAGCTGTGATAGGGAAAATTGTGCAACAGTCATGCCACAAACAATTGTGACACATGGCCAAAGAGCAATTCAACCTAACAACCAATACATGTCAGCGCCATAGGGAGAGAAACCAATACATTCCTTTGTTTACAATTTTATTGTAGGCGCCAGGAATATGTTTTTACTAGATTTTAGTTTTTTGCCTTCACGCTTCTATGTTTAGTTTTTGTCGTTAATTAGTTCCATTGTTATTAGCCCTTTGTTTTACTTGCTATGATTATTTTGCATATTGTATATACAATGTATACTGCTCACACGTAAATTTTTAGTCAGTGTGTGTTTGTCAAGATCTCTATTTCCTGTCCTGTTAAGTTTGTTGCTGTCCTCGGTTCATCGCTTTTTGTTCCATTGTCACAATCGTCTTAAAAGTTTCTAGTTTATTCTGATTCTGCTGTTTTTCTGTATTTTTCTTGCCAGTTGCTTAAGTTATCTTTTGTTTATTTCTGTATTTGTTAATTTCTTTTCAGTTGCTGCACTTAAACGTAACCCATCTTCGGTTTGTTGGATTACACTTTGACTGGGTAGTTTGGGCGTAAAAGCCTTAATTTATGACTTTATTTATTATGGGAAGCCCAGTAGAAAAAATCAATGTGTCTGCCTTATCGGTAAAAAAGGTCTATTGTTGGCGAATCTCGTCAGTTGCTACCATGTGTAAAGGTATTGTAGGACGGATTCGCTCTCGCGAGCGCCATTATGCAATGGCGTCGCTCTAGCGTGGGTTCTGAACTGATCCAATGCCAAACTGTACTGATGTCGCATCCAAGATTCAATAATATACTTTGAAATGCAATGCATTGTGGGATGGCAGTGTTACCTCCTCTGTGTTGGAACCTTTTAAAATGCTGGGAAATAAACTAAGAATGAACCAGTATCCCATAGATCCAAAGTATTGCTAGAAGAGACATTACCTGAAGAGAATCCATTCGTTTAGTGAGCTCCTCTCCAGCTGGGGGAGATGGTTGAGCTGGACTGTTTGACATAACATTCGGTGCCTGTGAGGCAGCTAGACCCAGCAGTGCAGTCTCACTGGAAAACTCACCAAACATCTCTGTTAAAAGATATGGCCCAATTTCAAAGCCACTGAATTGACAAAATTAAAAACAAAATCAGATGGCAGCTCTCTCAATAATTCACGGAGCTTAACATTTACCGTTTTTGCTTTTGACATTACTGAGGGGAGTGGATAGGACTACAGATTGGTGGATTTTGCAAATAATTTTGCTCAGATTTTGAATTCAGAGAAAATTTATAATTGATTTGTGATTTTAATGCTTTTGCTTTTTATATAGTTTGGTGATGTTCTTTTGTTTATGTTACAACGAAGATCATGTGCAGTATGTCAACCTGTGCTGTTGCTTAAATATTTTGTTGGCATTCACTTTCAATGCATGCAGAGAAAACTTTTTTTTCTAAAAAATAATCCCATATGCGGCATTTGCAAGGATTCAAGTCTGAACATTTTAATTCCAACTCAGAAGTTCACAAAAATAAAATAATAAAGATAATTCAGATATGAGCATTAATGTTTGCAGACAGATGGTTTCGGCTATCAAAGTGCAACAGATGAGCAAATTTGCATACCCCTATATTCACCCCTTTAATTACTTCTCCTAGCAGTCAACCGGACATGTGTCATGTGTGAGCTTAGTATTAAAATGACCTATCCAGGGTTCAAAATAAAATCACAGCTTTAAGCTTGAATTTGTAGGCTTTTTTTGTCTAGGCTCATATTTTCCCGGCTGTCAATAAATGAATGAGCACATACCCTCAACAGTCAACAACATTATTTTTTTTTCACTTTTTGCGATTTGTGTGTAGGCCACTTCTTATAATCTGTTCAATGCTTTTTTTAGTTGACCCCCCCCCCCCCCCCCCGGGTGTTATGAGAACCCTGAATTATCATTACAGGATACCATTGCAGCGACTTTGATTTCAGCTGCATTGGCCGATCCAAGCATGACATGAATTTTCTCTTTCTTTGGTAAAAAGGGTGGTCAAAGTGCCGGCCGGCTGCTATTTTGAACCCTGCTATCACGATAAGTCTCCATGCAGCTCAAGTGGTACTTAAATAAGAGTAACCAACCAATGCGTGAAAGGTCAAGGATTTGACTTCTGTTGAGGACTGATTTTTTTTCCTAATATAAACCCTTTCACTCCCAATGTCAAACATGGAGATATGTTGGGTAGGTCTTACTGTTCAGTTCGTCAAATGAAATCCTATCATACCCGCGCACCCTGTCAGAACCCCTGCCTATGGTGTGACCATTCAAATAAAACCTCTTTGGCAGTACTTTTGCATGGTACCATTTGTTTTTCAATCTTTTACAGGGTGACATTTGGGATTTTTTTTAATTTTGATTTTAGTAATTAAAAGCACTCTTAGGAGTTAAAGTTCCATGCCCAAGAAATACAGAATACAGCTGACTGTCACTGTTCTTGTTGGACCAGTTGGTTCCCAAATGAAAGAATTTGTCAGGATTGAACAAGCTTGGTCATTAACTATAAGAATATTGTGAGTGTTGCTTTTGAAGTAGGGGTATAGAACGGTCTATCGGAAATGATGCATCTTGGAAAATATTCACTGAGTCTCAAATTCATGCATTTGAAATTGGAGTCTCGGAAACTTGGGCTCGCTATTATTTTCAAAGTCTTGAAGTCTCGAATTTTGATAATTTGGATCTTGGAGTCTCGTAAATTTTTCTTGTAAATCTCACCTTCCGTTGTAGATTTCAGTCATGTTTTAAGCTGTTTTAGTACTATTGGCCCAACATTTTCTAGCAATTGGAGTTTCGGGCTTGGATTTTTTAGAGGTAAAGTCTCGGGCTCGAATTTGATAGAAACACTAAAGTCTCGGTCTAAAATTTTTAAACAAGGGTCTCGCAAAGTCTCAAATTTTCCACCCCTTGAAGTTTCCACTTACAATGGCGTCATAATAGTCTCCACTACTTTTTCAGTGCCATCAGCAGATTTTCTACCAGAACCAACTTTCATTCCAGCTATAACCTGCAACAGCCGCCCTTCATCTGGCATCAAATAAATGACGAAAGAAAGCAAAAGATCAGAAATGCATGTACTTTGGTTTACTAAAAGAAGGAGTTATGAAGCACCCAGGGGCAAGTTCCATATAAAACTAACAGGCATGCTCATAAGAAATTTTGAAAGGATCCCCTGGAAGATAACTTTTACGCAGGGGGTGGGACAGGGGATTCCCATATAAAAATTATGGGGATGAAAAGGTACATTTTACCCAGGACTCACCCCAATACTGTCCGAACACATATAGCAACTAGGAAATAATAACCTTCTCTTTTCTGCACACTATTTCTCAATCTTTTACAATGTAAAAGCCTTAAAGATCATCATCTGCAATACATCCAGTTCACACTTGCTTTCAGAAGCAAGAGCGGTTCTCAACATCCATTTTTTTTTGTACTACACAGTCAGCCAAAATATCTTTAGAGACATCAATAATCGCATTAATTTTCTTCAGTTTGAAAATTTGCCCCCTCTCTTGAATTAATTTCCTTTATTTGAAAGAAATTTTCCTTCCAATTTGCATTAATTTAAGTTGCGTTAATTTCAAAGACCTTAATTTACAGTAGTGTTAGTTTCCTATCATGAGGTTAAAATTTGTCATTTGACAACACTGAGGGCTTTGGTTACTTTTAGGGGTGTCACGCTATATAGCGAAAAACAACTGTATTTGCACGCGCTAAAAACCATGAATTTAATCGCATTATGCACCTTCATATGTCATGCAGCTAGGAAAGAAAAATGAAGAAAAACTGAATATTTTTTATTCATAAATGCAGTTTTCTCGCTTGAATCAATGATAGCATGGTTGAAGCTCATTATGACTCACAATGTATTTGAGTGAGCAACTTGCGAGTGACATTTGATTCTTTTACATGGTCAGTTGTAAACAGACAAAATTTTGTGAATTTTTTTCTGCTTTTTTATAAACTATAATTGACGAATGATAACACCATTAAATTTGTGGTTTTTGCGCGCGCTAAATACAGTTGTCATTATATAGCGTGACACCCCTAAAAGCAACCAAGGCCCCACTGAGGGTGTTTTAATCGAAAGTGACCACAGAGAGAGTTATTCCGATAACTTTTAGGGTATAAAGTCAGAAATATACTGGTCACAGGAACAACTTTTCAGAAAGAACTGGTACTTCTGAGATGTAAAAAGTTAATTAATGTGAGCCACACCTACAAAACCTTTTAGGGGTTCATTTCAAAATTTCTGATTTCACCCCCATCAATTTTATATGGGAAACCCCTCATGGGGTCCTTTTAAGATTGATTTACACAGTACAACTTTGCCTCATGCGACACAATTACGCCATCCTTACAACATGCTTACACACAAATTGCTTCGTGTTAATCACACCTACAACTTGCTGTCGTAGCATTTTGAAACATGTTTTAAAACCCTACGACAATCGTAGCCACATACAATGTTATATGATGCGAGTTGCATACAATTTTTGCCTGATGCAAGCAGCACGCATTATAAAAAATCGCATGCAACAAAGTTGTACCGTGTAAATCGGCCTTTAGGACTTCCTTTCAGTCTTTTCTGTGGCCAAATATAGACCCCATCTTAGTCACTTTTGAGTAAATGTAAATTTCGCAATCCCAACTTAGTCACTTTCTGTTTAGCCATCTACCTTGAGTTCGGAACCCTTTTAACTAGGTCATCCTGAAATGAATTGACACATTATAAAATGTAGAAGGCTTTACTCTTCACCTAACCTTCTGGTACATTTGTTAACCGAAAATATTTTCAAGCTAAAACTACCCCAAAAAATACTTGCCAGAATTTTCTTACCCCAAAAAATCCCGACAATTTGCGACCCCATTCTAGTAACTCTATTGAAAATGCAACCCCATTATAGTCAATCCAGTCGTGAAAATGCGACCCCATCCAGCGGCACATCCCTATTAGCCCATTACTAGGAAGTACCCCCCCCCCCCCCCCCCCGGGCATCAGACAATCACACTCCATCTCCCACCTGCCCCTCGGTGCTACTATCACTCAAACAATCACAACAGACAGACTACACAACAGACATGGAACTCAAGCAAACCTTGTGTAGGTTCTCCATCTGCTGTGACACACTCCACTTCAAATCCAAAAGGTCTCCCCTGCGTGAATTCTATGTGTTCATCTCCAACAATACGTATTTGAACAGTCTCAACTGAAATACAAATTGACATGTATACTATACTTTTCAAGCTTCTTTCAGATCGGGTTTAACTGGACCTTGCACTGAATATTAACAAATTCATTAAATTAACAATTCATAAACAGAAAATGCAAAATAAATGATTATTAAGTATTTTTATCTATACATTACAGTTGCTTTTATGTTGGCCTTATACTGTATGTTAATTTATGCTAACTTAACTCAAAATGATTATGATACCAGAGAACCTGCACCGTCAGATCATTTAATAAGAACAATAACATTGCACACATACCTTCTGGCCTGCCATTAACCCACATTCCTTCATATGAGACACCACATGAGTGAATCATGGAACCTTCACCATTAAAAACATCTCCCCACCATTGGCCCTGTATAGAGACATACAATCAGCTGACTTCTACTTAACAACTACAGTTCCATTTTTAGGCAACGGCGTCACTTATTGCTTTATGTAGGCGTCTGAAATTCCTATGGATGCATATGTTGTAGTTAATTTTTTATTTCAGGTAATTGTTTTTGGTTTTTCCTTTGTTTCAAATTCATTAGCATATATTACCATACCCAAAAACAATGGAAAAATAAAAATTACCTGAGATAAAAAATTAACTACAACACCTGCATGCATTGTGTGCCATTTATTACACATGTATTCAAGTTAAAACCTTCAAACCTTCAAAAGCTGTTCTATTAGTACATTTGACCACTGAATTTGCCCACATAGTGGAGAATTTGATCAAACCTTTTGGAAAGTCAAATGTCTGGCGATTAGCCCAGGAGAGGGGGGAGAGGGGGAATACAGCTGTGTGCTTGCTTTTGGATTCATTAACACCACAACACATTAGCTATGAAATGGTTGAAACTATAGTGCCTAATACAGCTGTACATGTAAGTAACGCATTCAAGATGATAGCTTCAACTGAAATGGCTGTACAAGAAGATCAGTGACCCAGGGGGGGGGGGGGGGGGTACTCAACAATGTTTTGTACGGGGATGCTCCGCCCCGAGGTCCAAACCCTTACCCTTTCATATACCATTTTTGACAGAAAAGGTACCCCTTTCATATACCTTTCATTGAAAATGGCACCCCTTTTACATATCTTTCATTGAAAATGGCACCCATTTTACATACCTTTCATTGAAAATGGTACCGCTCGACCTATTCCTCCAATACAACAATAAATTCATTATTGTGTATTTGCTAGTGTGTGATGTTTATTACAGAGTTTAGAGCATAAATAAGTTATTTTCGGTACGCAGTTTAGAAAATAATAGCCTTTACGTGCGTCTGTTTGATATATTTTGAAAGGCCCTTTTTATAATACTTAAATGGCAGTTTTCCCTACCTTTTTTATGCTTCAACGGCGTGTTTTCGCTTCCCTTTCCTATTCTTTTGAAATCCCTACCCTTTCATATACTTCAACTCATAAAATCCCGACCCTTTCATATACCTCCAGCCTCAAAAAGGTACCCCTTTCGGGCGGAGCATCCCCGTATAGCCCATTATAGAGAGTACTCCCCCCCCCCCCCCGGTCACTGACAAATAACTATTTCTTAAACTGACCCCATAAATGGTTCCATCAACAAACTTCATTATTCCATGTCCTTGCCGCAAATCATTGACCCAGTCTCCTTCATAAACATCTCCATTTCTGTCAGGAGAAAGAACATTTGGACAAAATCAGTTGTAACTAATGAACACATTCACTGCACAACTCGTTTAAATTATCAATGAAATCAGTGTCCCGCCAAATAACAAATTTTTTCTTGTACAGTAAGTTATAAGTAAATATTACCAAGGGTAAACAGCAAATGAAAGGATCCCAAATTCATCTTTTATGCGAGTGTTTTGTCGCTTAAATTCCGTTATGTATAAAGTGTTTAATATGTACATAACGTTCGAAATGATATGCGAGTGTTTTGCCACTTAAATTATGTTATACCGGTTATGTATATAATGCTCATATACTTAACGAAACAATAAACGAGTGTTGTGTCGCTTAAATTTTGTTATGTATGAAGTGTTTATATACAGATGAAACTGCTCGCATAAAAAATTTCATTTTATAGAACAATTTAGTTGCATATTATGCCAATGTAATTACCGCCATTTTAAAGCCCCTAACCTGAACATCAATTTTCCTTCTCCATGTCTCCTGTGGTTGTGAAAAGATCCTTCATAAACTGACCCATCATTACTGATTAGTTTTCCTTCACCTGAAACACAAACAAGTAATTATGCCAGTGTTCAACATAATATTTTATAACAAAATTTTAAGTAAATATAAGATGTAAAGTTAAGAGGGCCTAAAAGCACGCAATTTTAGGCTACTTTTCAACTTTCACCTTTTTGCAACCAACACTTAATAAAACATCAAGTTTTGATTTCCTGAACAAAAGATAATATTTCATGAAAAACATACCTTCCCGTTTATTATCTTCCCATTCTCCTTCATAACGCGATCTATCGCCATACACCATGATACCATGCCCATTCAGTTCTCCTTTTATGAACTGGCCAGTGTATTCATTCCTTGTTGAAGCCCATCGACGAAACCCATGTCCCTGGATTTCACCATCAACAAACTGTCCTTCATAAAAGCTGCCATCTGCCATAACAAGTTTGCCGTGACCTATGAGAGTGTCAATCAAATTTGGATTCATATATAGGTGAACCTCTGCAATGTACATCTCCCACAGGCAGACAATGCTGTTGAGTAAAAAGGGGACAGAAGAGGGGGAGGGGCCGGGTCGTATACCCTTATTGCTCAGTTTTCCCCCCTTTTTTTAGTGACTCCATGCTCTTGTTTTTTCAAATGAATGTAAAATATTATGCAATTTTACAATAATCTATTTACAATATATTTCTCCCGCTACACACCCTTATTTTCAGCCTCCACTCCTGTTTAGGTTCCTCTTCCCTCTCCTCCCCCCACAAACCTATCTAAACACTGAAACAGGGGGGGATTACTCAGGGTTTTGGTGGGGGGAGGTTAAAATTTTCCCCATTATTTTTTTTGGTGGGGGGGGGGGGGTAGTGGGATATTTCAAAAAGATATTCTATAAGGGTTAAAGCATAGGTTAAAACCTGTCTGCTTGAAAGTTGAACACATTTTATATAGTATTTTCGTTTTGTGTTAATTTCTTGGGGGGTGTGGAAATTATGGAAATGGTCATGGATTTTTTTGCTCAAAAAGTTTGTTGGTCCATTTGTTTTTTTTTTAGGTCCTATTCAGCGCTCCAAGCCACGACCATTTTGGTCACCATAGTGAGTGAAAAAAAAATTGGTGACTGAATTATCGGCGAAGGTCGCCATCTGGCAACCAAAGGATTTAAGCTCAAAACAATAAAGTTGACTTTATGTTTTATCAATTTTTAATTGAATCATCATTAAATCAAAGAAATATTACCATACTTTTCTCCTGTATAAGGTCAATGATGAATCTGTTCCTCTTACATCGCAAGACATGTGTACTGGCATAAGGATCTGCATAACGCAGCTTCGAATTCATTGAGCGGCCATTTTGTAAACGTTCAGCAGTAGTGTCTTCATGTAAAGTAGCATGAAGTGTCTTGCGTTAATGAAATGACAATTTTTGGCGACCAAAATTTTCCAATGGTGACCATTATTTTTTAAAATGTAGGTTGCCAAAAAGCGACTTATTGAAAAAATGAGCTTGGAGCGCTGCTATTAATAGTTTTTGTTCAAGGGCATTTTGGAGTATTAAACATCAACTTATTTCACACCTCCCTATCAATTTTTTTTAACCAAAGTACCCCCCTGCCGCTGGGTACTGAATCAGGTCCGTGTTACACAAACACTACATTTTTCATTTCTGGCGAACTTAAAAAAACACGAGAACACTTTTTAAGATATGTTTCGGCATAACTTAAGCAATCTTTCTCCTGAGCAGGCATTTGAATGTCAAACCTCTCAAGTCTCACGGTTTTGCCGTGAGACTCACAATTTTGAGGGCAATCTCATGGTCTCACGATGAGGCACAGAAATCTCACAGAAAGCAGATTCACAAGCCGATGAGTCCGATGGAATACACTTTCCTTGAATATTTTCATTTTTGCTTTTTAAAATTCATTTTCTAGTGCCAATTCTGTCGAAATGCGCAGTTCTATTAAAGGCATGTATAATGATGAGCACTGACCCTAAACCGTGAGTGTATTGAAGCCTTCAAAATAACGTTAATTTCTCTGTTGCTAGGGTGACATAATATTTTACGTCATTCATAAACAGAAACAAAAACTATATTTTGATGAACACCTGGTTTTAGTTTTTTTTTTTTCATACCGTCGATAAATCTCCAGGTTTTTGGACCTTGAACTTCAGGTTTTTGGTATTTTGGGGTTGAGAGGTCTGGAATGTGGTCCAGCTAGATGTGTTATAGACTGGTAGTAGTCCCTCCCTGGATAATCGAGCAGGCAAGAAATCATGCTCCAGTCTCATCAAGCTTCTTTTCTTGATTACAATGATGTAGCTCACCTGCTAGACTGATTGAAGGGACAGCTGGCAGTCTAGATATAGTTCTCTGCAAACCTAAGCTTACGCCTTATACGCAAATGCAAACAAATTATCAGTTTGCATTTATGCATTATGCATCAGTCAATTTCAGCAGTGCCACATACCCTGGGGCATTTGCACAGCTTTTTTGTCTCTTTAGGGCAAATTTCCATTGATAATATACAATGAACAGTCTAGTTACCATGTTTCTTGCCCTTGCTCCACTCTCCTTCATATCTGAAGAATTTGTTGGAATAATTATACACCCCAAATCCTTAAAAAAAAAGTTTGTTAAATATTATAAGCAAGCAAAAAAGGAAAACAAGAATCGATTAATAAGCTGAATCAAGCTTAAATTATTGGCATTGCATGCAAGCTTTAAGCTTCTTGGCCTGTAAACTGCTAATGCATGTTACTACATGCAGTACAAGTGCTATGTCTAGCTGATATGCAACCTACAGCTGTACTGACTAAGCCACAAAAGACCAGACCTACAATGTTATACTTAGACTACGAGCAGTCTCTCTTTCCCAGCTTAGTTCGTCGAGCGAGAAACGGAAAGACATTAGCGAGCGGATAATGGCCACGCGAAACTGGGGGTGAGGCAGGCGCGCAGGAAAAGAGAGACTACAGACTAAGCCCAGGCAAATGCACTTTCACGGTCAAGTAATGTTTCAGTATCAGATTTTACTTCTCTTGGCATCCTGTCAATCTACATGTCATCGCAATGCAGGAGATCTAACCCAAAACCAAATCCCTTTCAGTGCGAAGAGAGTAAAATGCTGCAAAAGAGATGAGTTCTTCGAAAGATACTCAAAAAAAGCCATTATGTAGACCAGCAAAGGAACCTTACAGAGTGTACAAAAGAAACCACTTGCATCTGTAAGAATTACTAAATTAAACAGCTATCATGCTGGAGATTCAAATATTTCAAACCGGATGCAATGACGCGATGCTTCTGGAGATACTGTCTAGCTCCGAAAAACACATCAACTTAAACGCAGAATAAACTCAGACGAGCTAAAAACAATTGCAAGATGCCACTATTTCCAATAGACCATTACTATTGCATAAGACTTGGATCTTAGAATCTTTTAGTCATGATGAAGAAACACTACATCGCAAGTTATGCTAACAGCAGAGTTGTGCTCACATTAATTGATCTTGAGTGTTGACAACTCGTCACTGCGGCGTTACCACTTATTGACAGATCTTCCATCAACAGCCAATCAGATTTTTGAGTTGTGAGAGCAACTCATAATTCAAACACCTGGGATTAGTCTGTAGTCTCTCTTTTCCTGCATGCCTGCCTCGTCCCCAGTTTCGCGTGGCCGTTATCCACTCGCTAATGTATTTTCGTTTCTCGGTCGACAGACTAAGCTGGGAAAGAGAGACTGCTCGTAGTCTATGTTATACTACTCTATAGTCATTTTCCTTAGAGTGATTTTCCTCAGACCGTGAAATAGTTAGTACACTAATAGAGGTAAGTAGATCTTATTTCCATTGTTTTCTTTTGTGTCTATTTGACTATAATACACTAACTACGAGAAAGTGATTCACGGTCTAAGGAAAATCACTCTATTGCCGTAAAATTACAAGCCACGTAAGATTACAACAGGCAGAAAATTGTGAAATATAACGTGATGTAAAAGCCAGCCTACGTTGGATAAGATGTGATTTATAATAAGCTTAAGCTTAATTAATGTCAGTCTAACCAATGCCTTCCCTCTAAATTATCAATTCTTACCGTCTCTCAGCTGCTTTTTGGTTTCTCCAATGTAACTCCCTGCTCCTTTAGATGTGGTGGTGTTTAATATTGTTGCCATTTTCTCGAGGCAGTTCACCACAAAGTTTATACTTTACCAAGTACTAGCCACTCAAGATCTTCACAATCACAATCGCCCGCCATATTTGTTTTTCGAGTGGTTGCTAAGCGGGCAGGCGCTTATTATGTCAGCGGACTTCGTATGAAATAATATATTCAAAATGGCAGACGTCAACGTAGGAGAAATTGTTGTAGTTTTTATATGAAAAATCAATGAGAAAGCTCTTTCGAAATGACAGGTATTATTCAGGGAACATGCATGCAAATGTGCCCTCCACGGGAGATTGCATCGCGAGAAAAACAACGACGACTTCACTTCTTTGAAACCGTTGCCTTCACTTCGAATTCAGCAAATTCAAACAGTTTTTCCCAACGGGATAAGCTAACAGCAGACACGCGGGCAGTTGTGAAGGAGTTTTCACGTTCAGCAGCAGGAAAAGCTATCGATCCTTCAGAACTTAGGCCAGCCCATGTGCTTCTACGGACGATGAAGTACTTAATTGAAGAAATCGCCATCAAAGATGGCCCCCACCCTTGGCAAATGATTTACTGGTTCATTTTTGACAGAACAAGAGCTATCAGGCAAGACCTAGTAATTCAAAGAATCATTGGAAAGCCAGTTGTGGAAATTTTCGAGAAAACATGCAGGTTTCACATTCTGTCCGGTTATAAACTGTGTGAAAGTTCCATAGAGGTTTTTGATCCTAAGATTAATAATGACCACACTTCTGAGTGTTTAAAGCGACTTCTGTGCTTTTATGATGCGGAACACCCTTCCATGTACAAAGACACAAGAGTGGAGTTTGAAGCCTACTATCTGTTACACAATCTGGGCTCCGAGGAAGCCTTAAGTCATGCACTGATTTTACCTGAAGAAATCAAGAGGAACCGCTTAGTTCAGTTAGCTTTCGAGATTAACCTATGTGCAATGCTTAAAAACTTTGTAAGATTCTTTAGGCTGGTTAAGTCACTGCCATATCTAGCATGCTGTGCTGTCCATAAGCACGTAAACCGTGTAAGAGTCAATGCTCTTGCAACTATTAACACAGCTTACTTCAGCCGCAATACAAGCCTTCCTCTAACATTATTGGCTGAAATCTTGAATTTTAATGATGTTGAAGAGGCGATGGAATTCTGTTCTCTTTATGGGTTAGAGGTATCAAATACCACAGTAAAACTTGTGAAAGGTGACTTAAACAATACCCAAGCACCAAGAGCACGTTTTTCAAGCATGGTGGATGTCAAATTGACTGTCAACATAACTGACGTAATCAATGGAAAAGACACAGTTCCTAGCATGTTTGGTAAAAGTTTCAATCATGCGTTTCATTCCCAAAAGTTGGAACCAGTAGCTTGCAGCAGTAACTCTGAAATTGGGAATTTGCACACAGTCTCCCAGCCAATATCTGATGCTTTGAAATCACAAGGCCATCAAAGCTGGTTTGGTAAAGGCAGGGGGAGGGGGAGGGGACAGAAAGTTGTGCAGTAGCTGTCAACTAGAAGTTTAAAAACCTCATGAAAAGTTTTGTCACTATTGGAGGGGGGCATTAGGGGGTTCTGAACACTGCAATACCGCCAAAAAAATTGACAAATACCGTAATATCGCCAAAAAAATAGCCAAATACCGCAATACATAAAAAACCTTGTAAAAAATCGATAGAACACCGAAACAGCTACTCTGTTCATTAAATTTTCCGCAAATATCTGCTTAGATTTTGTTTTTCGAATGTAAAGGCAAATTAATGACTTTTAATTGGTTGTAAAACAACCAAAGTTTTATCATCTTTCATGTAATATAAACTGGCGTGACGGATTAGAGGATCTTAGAGCTGTTTCGAAGCGTTTTCGAAATGACAAGTTTGACAAGGACGACAAGAAACTGAAAAAGGATCAAAAGGGTCGTAAAACACTGGAGGATAATTTTCAAAACCGACCAAAACGCTAAAAAACGGAATCCCGCAGGTTTTGGGAATACCGCAATACCGCAATTTTATATTAGAATTACCAAAATACCACATGAAAAATTGCCCAATACCGCAAACCCCAATGTCCCCCTCCTATTGAGAAAATATGTTTATTGTGTTAAGGAGGCTGTTAAAGAGAATGCTTGTCAATTGCTAAGTTTAAGGTTACAGTATACCTTCGGGGGTGTCTCCAGTATAACAGCTCTAGCGTCTTAAGATTACACTTAATATATCTAAACCCAGATATCAAATTAAAGCTTATAGAGCTGGCTATCTAAATATGGAAACCATTTGGTAATAAAATGAATTGTCGAATTTTTTACGACGTCTAAATTCGAACGTCCGATTCAGCTTTAAAACGCTATAACTCAAAGCGATTATTATATTTTGCTAATTTGATTTGTTCTCGGGTTTCCGGACACGAAGCGCTAAAAAACGTGTCGGCGATTTCCCATATTCAATTGCAGTGAAAAGTTACAGAATATTTTCGAAAAGGGGAGAAAAAAAATTGGAGTGATCGCACGGAAATGGCTCTTGACGAAAAAGTTTTCGAAATTAAGAAATTCGCCGACACGTTTTTGTTGATTATATGTTAGCCTAGCTTCTGTCCAAATTTTAGGAAAATCGAACAAATTCCCTTTGAGTTGTAGCTCTTTAAAGTGTCCCCAACAAGCGAAAAATTAACTTTGAGAAAACAGCGCTTAAAAAAAACATATCGCTTCATAAACAAACTCCGCCCACAAAAGTTATACCGTCATTTCTCCGTCAATTTTCACTATTTTTCGATAATTTTTTTTTTGAATGAAAGTTCATTCTGTAAACTTTATTTTGACCCCAAAAAAAAATTTTCGATAAATTTTTTATCTGAAGGTACACTGTAACCTTAATGTATAAATATTTTGTAGTTTTTTTAGTTTTTTTTTTCCAGGTTATCAACAAGTTGTATTCAGCATTTGTTTGTATTCTTACCACGGTCAGCCCATTTTTCAATGAAAGAAAAATTGTTAACAAAACCTCGTTAACTTAAATAAAACACTTGTTTTACAGTTAGATAGAAATGTGTAAAAATTTTGCTTTATGCAGAAGATGCGATTAAGTATGAGATATTTTTTGGTATCCAGTTCATAATCAATGGATGAACACACATGAAAAAAAAATTATGAGTGAACACAGGAGCCATAATCAGCCCCTTGCCATAGAGCCATTTGTCTTACCATTTTTATTGTTACCCAGTACTTAAAAAAGCACATGAGACGGAGGTTATTCAGAGTGAAGTTGTGTAAGGCTGAGTATTGTTACGAAACTGGCAAGTGTTACACAACTTTTCGCTGAATAATTAACTATTATAACGCGAAAGCGCGCGTGATATCGCCTAATTCTTACGGCCTCGTTGGATAAAATTAGGCGATATCACGCAAGCTTGAGTGCTATAAAGCTCTATAATAGTTTTATAATTCAACGCATTGATAACAAAGCACAGTTTGAAGAAAAAATATCGAGGCCGGTCCGTCATTTTTGCATTCTCTTGTCAAAATGCGAAATTTACCGCCATCGTTGGATATACATGAAACATCATGTAGACATAGCGTATATCGATAACTTTTTTACCATATTTGGGCAGTGTATCAATGTGTTGAATTAGAAATTGTATTATACGACAGTACTCTCCAAAAACTAAGTTTTTGAAACTTTTTCCTAGCGCGCGGTCAGAAGAGTGTAATAACGTGTTTTATCATATGACCCGTACGGCCCTGCGAACCTTTTCTTTGCAAAACCATTGATGAAAGTCCCGTATGAGGGCCGTACGCATTTGCGCGAGCGGGGCCGGAAAAAGGCGTACGGCCCTACTACAAAAGCGGACGGCCTCGCGCGTTAAAATTTCAAGTAATTTTGTCTCCAATTTGGTCATATGATAAAATGCTTATTGACTAAGTTAGGTCGGGCCGGATGGGAAAATATTTGGCTCTCGGTCATGGCGCACGGACCTCGCTGCGCTCGGTCCGTACGCCATGACCTCGAGCCAAATATTTTCCCATCCGGCCCTCCCACTTAGTCAATAAGTACATAGTATTTGCACTCGTTTTGATGTGTATTTGCACTCTAGAATGCTATGTCGAGGTCATGGCGTACGGACCGAGCGCAGCCAAATATTTTCCCATCCGGCCCGACCTAACTTAGTCGATAAGTATTTCATCATATGACCAATTTGGAGGAAAAATTACTTGAAATTTTAACACGCGAGGCCGTCCGCTTTTGTAGTAGGGCCGTACGCCTTTTTCCGGACCCGCTCGCGCAAATGCGTACGGACCTCACACGGGACTTTCATCAATGGTTTTGCAAAGAAAAAAAAGAATGGTTCAGTTTTGTTTAAAATTATTCTACCACTGCTCTAATAGTACTAAGTGCCTTGGGCTGCAGATGGCCAGGATGGAAATGAGTTGCAACAAGTTGAAAAATTTGGGCCAATTTTTTCGTTTATCGCCTTTTGTCTTAAATCGCTAAAACTCAGGTTATATGATTGGTTCTTTTTCCGATATTTCACTTGATATCTTCCACTTAGTATTTGATAAACATGTCTTGTATAATCTATATGACAAACGTGACTTTTGGAGCAGTTTTCAATTGAGTGTCGTAAAACCAAAACCAAAGTAATTACTCTGACCAATCACAGCAGTCGTAAACAATCCAATGAACCAATCAGAGCTCGAAGCAATTACATGTCGGCGGCGCCAAGCGCGGGAAAACGCGTGCGAGCAAGTCACGATTGGTTTTGGTTTTACTTCTGATTGGTCGAGAAAGTGGCGCGAATTTTTTTAGCCAATCACAAAGCGTAGCAATGCAAAACCAAAGCAATTGTGTAATTACTTTCAACACTCAATTGAAAACTGCTCTAATGGCAATGTCAGTTTGCTTTACGCAGAACACCTAAGCTATCAGATCAAATCACGCCTAATGCAATTAGAATTTTGAAAACGTAATTAATTGCTGCGCAGCGAACGAAGTGAGCGGCGCAGCAGTTCATAATCCAGAAAGGCAGAAAAATTCTGGAATCGCTGGTTTTTTACCACAATCCTTTGCGAGCCATGCTGAAGATGCAATGGTTTCCTAGGAAACGCTGTCCCACAACTCTTTGCGTGCGTCATGCTGATGCGTGCCTTTATTTGTGTCATTCGCTTTCCATTAAACACATGCAAACAGTACTTTCGATCGCTTCTGAAGGTGAGTATTCTTTACACTTGGTATATTAGTAGGCAAGAGAGCTGAAAGCGATTAAATCAGCCACGGGCGTAGCCAGGACTTTTTCACAGGTACGCACCATCACCAAATCAAGGTCCAATACTTTATTCATTTTTACTTATTTTTTCGACTTTATCAGGTACGCACGTGCGTACGTGCGTACAGGTAGTTACGCCCCTGTCAGAATACATTTATCCAGATTTATCACAAAGTTAGAGCATGTCTTGCTTCAGAATTCACAATCTGCAGACTTTTCTAAGAATTTTCAAGAATTATTGAAAAGCTATGGTAAAGGAAATGACATTTTTGAATGTGCATTTACTTTGTAAGAAATATTTTATTGACTGTTTCTTTCTTGTTATCAGTAGTTTTTGAGAAATATTTAGAAAACTCAGTTTTGGTTACTTTTAGGGGTGCCGCGCTATATAGCGAAAAACAGCTGTATTCAGTAGCGCGCGCTAAAATAGCGAATTAATGTCGCGATCACATGGCGAGTAAAATTGTCATTTTGAGAGAAAACGATGAATATTTTCGAGTTACTAAACGTAGTAATTTCTCTCGAGTCAGCAATTGCATGGTCGAAAGAAGAAACCTGATGAAGAGCAACTACAAATGTCGGTAATGTGACATTTTGTGTTTGCGCAATTTTTGAGCGACATTTCGTTCTATTTTAACTTTTCAAGTTTGAATTTTTTCATTTTTGAACTTTAATTTGTACTTTGCTGACGCAATTTGACAACAAAAATTCTCTATTTTAGAGCGCGCTAATACAGTTGTTTAGGGCTTCCATATTTGCGAAAATACATACGGCCAGGAAGGACCGAAAATGTTTCGAGTACCGAGCAGAATTCGAGCAGAATTTAGGTGTACGAGCAGAATGAGCGATTTTTACCAGCCTTGCCGGCAGACAGGATAAGCCATTTTATGAGCAGAATTTATCCAGGCCTAATCACCTACGTGCGCATTATCACTATCTTTAAGATAACCTAGTAAATATATTTTTAATTAATATAGCTGACAGAAACTAAACAGTTTCATCGCCGCGAGGTGCATTGATCCACAAATTAGCGATCCATTTTTCACCGTCCTTGACGTCGCATCCTCCATGCAACGAAAACTTATCAACTTCGCCCATTTTGCCCGTCTCCTCATCCAGAACATTGTTGTACCAGAACAGAGCTGTTCCCTTCACGGGTTTCAACACCAAGCTTGCCTTTTCACAATATCTACTTAGATTTGTGGTATAGTTTTTCGCCTGCAGGAGTTCTTCGCGATCAGCTATTGGAAATGCTGTTTCACCTCCGTTTGCGACGTCATTCAAATAAAACAAAATGGTGATATACCTGGACAAAAATGAATCACAATATAAAACAAGTTTACAGTGTGTTGCCGATAATTTCTAACCTATAAATTACGTGATTTAACCATGGTCGACTATTAAGAGATTTTGGGTGTAAAAAGAACTGTTTGTGACGTTAAGAAATGTAACGACAGATTAGTAAATAAAAATATTCAAACACGCGTGGGATAGGATAAGTTATGGCAATACATTCACGGTTTAGGAAATAAGTCATAGCAGAATGTTAAGGAATAATTGTGTTTAAAATACTGTAGAATGTAGCCTAGTAACGCGTGCTGGCAAGTCTCGATTGGTTTAGGTTTTACATGTGATTGGATGAGAAAGTGGCGCGAGATTTTTTAGCCAATCACAAAGCATAGAAATGCAAAACCAAAGCATTAACTAAATTACTTTATATAGAGCGGTTTAAATTGGGAGTCCAAAATAATTTCGCAATTGCTTTGGTTTTTGCATTGCTTCGCTTTGTGATTGGCTAAAAAATCTCGCGCCACTTTCTCGACCAATCAGAAGTAAAGGCCCGGCCATACGAACGCAACATTTCAACGCAACATCTTGAAACATCGTTGCGCGCAACGTGTTACACGCGTTTGGCCACCCTGTTGCAACATGGTGTTGGATCAAGTTTGAAAATGGTTAAATTTAATCCAACACCATCCAACATGTTGCAACAGGGTGACCAAACGCGCAACAATGTTGCAAGATGTTGCGTTGAAATGTTGCGTTCGTTTGGCCGGGCCTTAAAACCTAAACCAATCGTGACTTGCTTGCACATGTTTTCCCGCGCTTGGCGCCGGCTACATGTTTTGCTTCGAGCTCTGATTGGTTCACTGGATTGTCTGTGTCTGTTGTGATTGGCCAGTGATTACTTTGGTTTTACGATACTCAAGTGAAAACCCCTTTAAGCCAAGACGCAAGGCCAGGACACACGGTGCAACAGTTGCAGAAATAGAATCGAGTTCTACTATTGCGACATTGCGCGCAACAAATTGCATCGTGTGACACCCCCCAAAAAATCTTGTGGCACGCAACGTTACAAGAAAAGTTGCCCGCGATGGAGTTTGATAGCGGCATCTGCCGTAGGAATCCTAGGTACTTGGTGTATCCCTGATCATAATGTATGGTAACCTGCGATCAGGCGCTTTTTTTTTCGGAGGGAAAGTCGGCGGAGAGCGGGGAGGGAAGAAACGAGGGGAGGAAAAAAAAAGAACGCCTGATGCATTTATTTAACTACCCGCCTGCCGACCCCTCGTTTTTTTCCTCCCCACGCCCTTCCGCCGACTTTCGCACTCGCGCTCTCCCGCTCCGAAAAAAAGAGTGCCTGCATGATCGCAGGTTAAATGTATGGTACTTCATGTATCCCTTATTGTAATGTATTTAGATATATTGCAGTGTAATTTAGGGTCGGATTACAGTATCTAGGGTTGAAGCACTGATTTTGATTATTTAGGGTTAAGCACTGATTCCAGTATTTCCAGTGTATCGAAAGGGTTAGTTCTTATATATGGTCTGGGCTAGCAGCATGTTATCTCATATCCCTTAAAAATTACAGTTTCCGGAAGCTTGTCCTCGGTGGTGTAGTGGATAGCGTGCATGGAGCAGATCATACGGCCCGGGTTCGATTCCCTATTCTACTACTGTTTTATCTTTTATTTCTACTGAAATAAAAACTAAGTGTTTAAATACAAAATAATAAGGGATACACCAAGTACATACCGTAGGAATGATGGATCAAGTATCTAACTTACCTGCATAGAAGACATGGGCTTTTGGTATTGTCCTCAAATTTTTCACAGCATCTTTTCTCCTTTACATCGTCACCAACAGTGGAGTCGTAATGAGCGTGGTAATGTCCCGATCGCTGATAATTTACAACCTGTGAATCATAACAGGAAACGCGTATGAATCATGCATCGGTCGCTAACCTTGTTTAACCAAAAGTCGAGACCACCACCTCTCTCCTCCGCAGAGGCCTCCCAGTCACGCTCCACGCTTGGCAAAAAAACGCGCGGAGGCTGGGTAGAGGTAAAAAGTAAAGCGCGCGGGGAACTCTGGGAAGGGAGAAGAAAGAAGCTCCCGCTCTTCCGCTCTTCCCATCGTTCCCCGCGCTCCCATTTTCTCTTTTACTGTTCTTTACTGATAGGAGCCTCTGCGGGGGAGAGAGGACCACCACCGAGATATTGTTTTGTCTAGTTCAATAGTGTTAGGTAAACAGAAGATATTGAGCTGTTATATTAAGGACAACCAACTCTGTTATTCACTTTTGTCTATCGATCTTGTACTCAGTTGCGAAGCGAGGCTAAGACGGCTAAGGTTGTAGCTCTATGTGTACTTTGAATAAGAGGCCTTCAGTGTAACTAAAGAACGTGACTTAGCTATAACCCAGCCTTAGCGCAAAACCTACAATAGCCTGCGCAGCATGCTCTATCTGGGCGCGCGAGGGAGACACGCGAGGCGCCTGCTACGCAGGCTACGCAAACCCCCCGGGCAAAACCTCTCGCACAGCTTGTAATAGGTCAACTGGTACAAAGATCAATAAACGAGTGGAAATCCAGAGATATCCGTCATCGCGCTATTACCATTTCCCATAATTTTCCTTAATTTTCTTTTTGCCGGAATGTTCATCTCACATGTCATTTTGTGGTTTCCGGCGATCTGTTTGCGGTTTCAGAGCCGAAACAAAATCGGCACGCGAGCTTGTTCGACACAAAAGACAGACGACCATTTGACGAAAGCCCGCCGAGAGAAAAATCTCTGGTACCCAGTGCTGACACAGGAATGACGTGACTCA
Organism: Cladopsammia gracilis; assembly: GCA_022457155.1. Taxonomy (NCBI): domain Eukaryota; kingdom Metazoa; phylum Cnidaria; class Anthozoa; order Scleractinia; family Dendrophylliidae; genus Cladopsammia; species Cladopsammia gracilis. The sequence goes on from JAJGOT010000387.1 coordinate 300,775, forward strand.
CTATCTTGGTACCGACCAAGGTATCGAAGCTTTACTGACACGTTGCCTCGAATATGTGTATAATATGCGAGCCAGCGAGTCAGCGAGCCATGCGAGTCAACTTGCGAGCCATGCGAGTCAACTGCGAGCCACGCGAGCCATGCGAGCCAGTATAAAATAACTTTTTTTTTTTAACTTTAATGTAACTATTCTAAAGATTGCCGCACTCCTCGAAGTTATAAAAATACTAAGCAGTTGTCGGTTTCCTTGTGGCTGGATGGTGGATCTTTTTACATAAAGCCCTGATGCCAACTGATGCGAACACTACAAACTCTCCTTCCGGTCTCTGAAAATATAGTACTAGTTTTGAGAATTTTGAGAACCCACAGTTTGGAAACGTTACATTGACGATATATTCCCACTATGGGGCATCAGCAAACCAGATATTGTACAATTTATCGAACAAGCCAACTCACATCACCCTACAATCAAATTAAATACGGCTGAAATCTCAGACATTGAAACTGCATTTCTGGATACAGTTATATACAAAGGCGAAAGATTCAAGGAACAATCTAATTCCTTGATATAAAAACACATTTTAAGCCAACGGAAACGTTTCAATATACACATTTTACCTCTTGTCACCCGCCAAGTGTTAAAATAGGATTCGTAAAGGGCTAAGCCCTGAGACTCCTACGAACTAATTCTTCAAAAACCACTTTTCAGGAAAATATTTCCTGAAATTTAAAAAACGCTTGCTGACTAGAGGCTACCCAAATAACCTGGTAGAAAAAAATCCTATCAGAAATAAAATTCACAGAAAGGGAATCGGTGCTTAAACAAGATAAACAAACTCGAAAAGACAATTTGCCTTTTGTAACACAATACCAATCATCAGTGCCAAACATCAAACAAGTTTTAATGAGAAAATGGCACCATATACAAAACTAACCACTTTTACGGCAAATATTTAAAGAACAACCTATTATATCTATTATATTATATCTATTATATTATATTTTTAAACGAAAATCTTTAAAAGATACACTCGTTAGAGCAAAAATGTAAAAGGTTCTCATATGTTTCACACTGGTAGAGATTGTGCGACCTGCCACCTTTGCTATTTCCTGCTATGATAAGAATAGGATATCGAAGGAAAGCGAAAACTCGTGCGAACTGCCAAAGGGTGAAGGAACTAATGTATGAAAGGGACTGGGAACTAATAGTTGCCTCGCATGACTAGCATGACTCGCGTGACTCACATGGCTCGCTGGCTCGCAGTTTGTCAAGACCCCCTCGAATAAGGTCGTTTGTAAGAGAAACGCGTAAGGGGCGAGCCATTAGATTTTTGTCTGTACCTCGATTAACCTGCGATAAAATGGAATGACCCATTAGGCTCTATAAAAATAAAAAAAAGCGAAGGACAACATACGAGGACATAACAGACATAACAGAGCGCTAAAAGTGGGCCTGGTCACAGGTTAATTCCCGATATGTTTTTCTTTAGCTGTGTCGTTGAAAGGTATTTCTTTGCTAAAAAACAAAGTTTTGAGTGGGGCTTTCGCAGTTGCAGGCGAGTTGGCTTCCAGGACATTTTTTTTTTCAAAATCAAACATTCCCTCCCCCTTGCCGCATAAGTCAGTAAATGGTCGGTCGATCCCTAAAAAGATGCATTGTACTCAGCGCGTGTATGTTTTGTCAATTAGGGAAAAGTGTGTTGGTGGATTCGAATCCCACGATTCACCGCATAAATATGTGTCATCGTCAATATTAAAATTAAAAAACTGAAGAGGATTTTTTTTTCAGTGTCATGCTTTTATATTTTAATCCTGTGGGTGCGTTTAAAAACAAATAAAGCCATGTTCAAATTACCTGCAAAGCTTCGCTGTGATCAATCTGCCATACGGACATTTGGGTAACCTCAGCGACTCTACTCTTCATTCGCTTTAAAATCGGATCTTTCTCGTTCAAATCTACCCAGGAGTGTCGACTGAGCCGGGCGTTGTAATACGGCAAGCGTTTTATGTTGAACAGCTGGTAGACAAATTCTACGAAGCTCGTTCGGTTGACCTTCATGCAGTCCTCGTACGAGAAAGCGTGAGCTTCCTTGGGAAGCAATATTTTGTAAACTGTCCACAAATCGTTCAAATCGAAAAGCATTCTTGTTATGCGATACACGTAACCCGCAAACTCGTTCAGTGAAATATTGCCGTTTTTGTCGGAATCAAATCTTGCGATTCTCTTGCAATAAAACTGCATCTGATCTTCGGTTAAGGATGCATTCACTCCGTCCCAAGTTACTGTTTCAGTTCGTTTGGCAATCTTACTCTCCACGAGACCATTTCTTTTCGCTAGCTTCACCAGATGATCACACTCTTCGCCGCTTAGGAAATCTGGGATTTCAAATATTGGTGGTTTCAAGCTTCGGGTTTTGAGCTCTACGCTATTTTCTCCATCCACTTGAATTTTTTCCACGTGGCCTAACGCGACACCTTCCCGCCTGGTCAGCCGAATGCTTGAAGGCGAATTATACAACCCATCTTTGGAGCAAGGACTTTCCTCGTCGTTTTCATGATCAATTGTTGGCCCGCCGCCGGCAGAACACGTCTCACCTTTAATCGGTTTTACTTCTGAGCCGTGAAGAATGCTCAGTTGATGTTTCAAAAGAAGGATAAAGAAACAAAATTGAAATGTTGAGGTCATCGCTTACAGACTGAGATGGCGTGGAAAATGTGTGACACAACGGGGTTTTCTCCGCATCACTGGCGAAGCGACGGACCCAACAAGTATCTTTTGTTTTCTTCGGTTGGCTTTTGGGACATTTGACCCCGCATTTCACACATGCACACACGGTAATTTGTTTCTCTGTTGAAAGACAGAAAAACAAGAATCAACAGTTTATCACACTTTATTAACTGCAGGGGTGCGCAGCAATACTGCAAATTTCTTGACAGAACATTCATATTTATCGACTTTCCCCTCAGAAACATAATTTTTATACCTGAGACAATTAACTCTTGCCATGCGAACACCAACTGACCTAACTATGCAGTTTGTGTAGAGTCGCAGACCTTAATAGGGAAAACGCACGACAGTAAGAGTTGAAAGTTTCGAGTTTTCCGCTTTGATATTTTAGAACTTTCGCACGGTTAATATATCATCACTTCAACTGATGACAAAATTCGAAATAAATTTAATACAGTTAATCAGTACCAAACATGGGAAAAGTCACGAATGCTTTTTTATTTTCACGTCACTACCTCGGAAAAAAGTTATGTTGGCTATGTTTGCATTGTATATCGTTTTCATCTAAAGTAAACAGTTTGTTTTTTCTGGCTTTGAAAGCAATGCCAGAGATAAGATGTTGCAGAGATATGCTTATTGTAGCCTGTGTAGCACTAGCTTTGGGCGAAATTTCGAGGTAGCGCGCGAGAGTGGAACGCGCAAAAAGGAGATCTCTCCCCTTCGCGCGTTCCCCTCGCACGTACGTCCTCGAAATTTCGCTCAATAAATAAACCTCAATAAACCGGCGTCTACTACGCAGGCTAGAGATATGCAAAATGAAACGACTGGCAAAAGTTTGAAATCCACCGACTTATGGTATAAATGAGAAAAGAATATTAAGAAAATTAGAGAACTTTGTACGCGTCCGCCATTTTGCCCGGCGTAGCTAATCGAACGTTCGGTAATCGAACCTAATCGAACTCAATCGCTCGATTGGGTTCGACTGGGTTCGGTAATCGAACTTAATCGAACTCACCGAAAAATTTTGCCAATCGAACGCAATCGAACGTTCGGTAATCGAACGCTTCAACAATCGAACGTAATCGAACTCATCGAACATAATCGAACACTTCAACAATCGGACACTTCAACAAAGCGTTAGTCTTATTTTTGTTACATGTAATGAACTGTTCTAACATTGAAAGTCTAGCTTACATTGCTTGCATTTTGCAGCAGCTTCTGCAAACACCAATTGCAGTTTTAATAGAAATCTACTTTGAGGTAATGAGAACACTTTTAGCGTTAGTGGTAACTATTCTGTACACACTGTACACCGTTGCGTGCGTCCAGATCCAGTTGCAGTGGTTGTTTTTTAGTAATCTATCCGAAACTTTAGCGACGACGGTATAAACATTTTAATATTATCCCCGTTCGGTGTTATTCCGAACGATATGAAGTACTGAGCTGTTCATGTTATATTGTGAATTAATCAATTTCGAATCACCGTAACAATAAAGATTTTTGTTAATTGAAATGTGTTAATATCTCTCACAATTGCTCCGCTAGTAAAGGATCAGTTAAAGGGTGAAATTCTTCCACCGAACAAAATCGAACCAATCGCCTCGATTGGGTTCGATTGGATTCGGTAATCGAACTTAATCGAACTCACCCAAAAGTTCCAGTTCGATTATGTTCGATTACCGAACCAATCGAACTCCAATCGAACGATTTAGTTCGATTGGGTTCGATTGGTTTTTGGTTCGGATTCGTTCGATTAGCTACGCCGGGATTTTGTCAGTCCCACTCTGATACACCAACATACTGTTACAGCTAAATTCTTTTTATAATTGTTTATTACGTTCAATTCAAGGATCCAAAAGACCTCCGATTTGCATCGTCTCTTTAGAAAAGTATACAAGCTGAGTGAAAAACTGACTTGTTTTTGTTCGCACAGTCCCCCGGGGGGAGGGGGTACTCCCTATAATGGGCTATACGGGGATGCTCCGCCCGAAAGGGGTACCTTTTTGAGGGTCATTTATATGAAAAGTCGGGATTTCACGAGTTGAAGTATATGAAAGGGGAGGGGTTTCACGAAGAATAGGAAAGGGTAGCGAAAACACGAGTTGAAGCATAAAAAAGGGTAGGGAAAACTGCCATTTAAGCATTATAAAAGGACTTTAACATGCAAGGCTGATCAGACAGCAAATTCGTTCGCTTTCTTTTAATAAGATTTGCCCGATATTTCGGTTAGACAAAACTAACCTTCATCAGGAGCTAGGAAAGCTAAGTGAAGATGGGAAACAAACGGTTACAATATTTAAAATGGGCTAAGATAAAAAGCTGACACACGATAGGCTAATAAACAAGTAACGGTTGAAAACTAGAAACGGCTAGTAATGATAATAACAATAAATATTTGGAAGATTAAATTTCGTCGCGTCTGTTCATTCCATTAGGTTCAAGTGTATTGGCTATAGTGATTAAATATGATTCTCTCGCTTTACGGATCATGTCTCTGTTAGAATTAATGAGTTCTAATGGGATGATTTGGAGGTCGGTAATGGAGTGCCCGGTGAGCGCAAAGTGATCTGACACAGCAGTAGGTTGATCCTGATGTTCTTTCTTCAGGGCTTTCTCAACTGCACGTCTGTATTCCCCAAATCGGTCGCTCACTTGTCGTTTTGTCTCACCAATGTATTGTATATGGCATTTGGCGCATTGGATCATATAGATGACGTTAGTGGATGTGCAGCAGATGTGATGTCGTATTTGTCGTGTTTCACCTGTAGAGAAGAAGGTGTAAAACGTGGTTCCTTCTTTGATAAAGGGACACGTTTTACACCGATTTCTGTTACAACGGAAAATTCCAGGTGTTTGAGAGGGTGGTCTGCGGTGTACAGCTCTGACAAGAATGTCACGCAAGTTCTTGGATCTGCGGTAGGAAATCAAAGGAGGGAAGGGAATGCTTCTTTGCATCTTTTAGAAGAATGAAGGATGTTGAGATTTGTTTGAATCATTTTAGGTATGTTAGGGAGGGCTGGATTGAATGTTACTACAAATGGTATTCTGTTTGTTACTTTCGTGTCAGTTGATGTTTCCAAGGCTGTACTACGTGGGATAGAATTTACTTTCTGGATTTGTTCCTTTACAAAGTGATGATTATGCCCTCTCTTGACCAAATGTCTTGTAAGGGCTTTTGTTCCGCTTTTGCTGAAAAGGTCGTCTGTTGAGCAGATTCTGCGTAGTCGAAGAACGATGCTATATGGGATAGATTGCTTGGTGTGGGAGGGGTGGCAGGACGATTTTAGGAGGTACTGGTGCTTGTCTGTAGGTTTGACGTAAAGATCAGTTTCTAATTTTCTGTTGGTAAGGAGAATGCGAACATCTAAGAAGGGGATTTCAGTGTCTGAGAAAGAGCTGGTAAACTTGATAGTAGGATGCAAGCTATTTAAATATTCGATGAAATCATGAAGTTTCTCTTCGCCATGGGTCCAGAGAAGGAATATGTCATCGATGTAACGCCACCAAATAAGGGGGGAGTTTGGAGCAGATGCTAGGGCTTTTTCTCCGAATTTACCCATGAAGAGGTTGGCGTAAGATGGAGCCATTTTTGTACCCATTGCTGTGCCGTTAATTTGTCTGTAGTACTGATCGTTGAAAGTAAATGTGTTATTTGTGAGAATCATGCGAATGAGATCGCAAATTCTTGTAGTCTTGACTGTTTGGTTAATAGGTTGGTCCAGGAAATCACTACAAGCTTGGATTCCGTCTAAAAAGGGCCTTTCAAAGTATATCAAAACGAATCAGGAAAGAACCCAGGATGTAATTTAATTTGGTGCGTTTGATTCGATTTCAATCCCCTTCTACGACATCGCACACAGTCCACTCCAGAAGTTCTATTCCTAAGAGTGAGAAGATCTGGGTACGAGATTATTCAAGAAGTGGAGCTGCTTTGATGCTGACAAAAAGGATCGCGGCCTCATAAAAAGAAAACAAAGCGCGCGCATAAGCTAACATCACATCGCTGTTTCATAAAAAAGAAAGAATTGTAGCTGATTTCGCCTTAAACAAATGCTTGAAATTTTTTATTGTAAGTAAAAATGGTATGTAGGCTCCTGTGTTATATCTGACGAGTTTAACGAAAAAAAACACGCGACAACTTAATCTCAAATGTACTTTTTGATTGCTATACGATCGTCTCGAACACGTTCTAATCGTCCATTACAGTTACGTCATGTTCTAACCTGAAAATACGTAATAAACGAATCCAAGGTAACGCAAAGTTTATTCTGCAAGTTAGAATAGTGCGCTTTGCGACTGAACAACTCAGTGTTGTACAGAAACTATTTATACGGAGATTTTTTACAATAATTTTGTTCACGTTTGCTTTGAAAAATGTGCGGCTCGCTTTTGTCCAAGTTTAAAAATTTGAATAACCAGGTTGATCCAGCAATTCATATTTTTCCAGAACGAAGATGTTCAAGTCAAATGAGCTACGTTCACCAAGATTCGGCGTGTTATGAAGACAGAGGGTTTTGGAAAGATAGAAATGAAAACTACGAGTCATTCTCTGATGTTTTGGGGACATTTTCAAGTGAGAGCTCAAGTTTCAGCGAGTCTGATTTCTCCTCGCAAAACGAGATTGAAGCCGCCGTCCGTGTACTAGACGAATCAGTCAGACCAGTTCTACACTCAACGAACAACAGGAGGGCAAGGCTTCCTGTTATGGAAACCTACATCAACGAAGAGAGGATGCTCATGAATACTGCGCGTGAAATCCTTGCCTGTCAGGGATATGCTGCCTCTTCGAGTACCAACACCGTAGCTAATCAACCTCTCAGTTCAACTAATTCCACTCTGCCAGGAAATATCAAAACGGCAGTTGCTTTCGACATTCCAGTTGGTGGCCAGAAGACGGTGTGCCCATCCGGCAGAGTTCCGTGGCGGTTAAGAGAGCGTAGAAAGGTGGCTCCCGAGCTGACCTTACAGGAAGTTAGAGAGAAAATGCGCGCCGCTGAAGAAAGGAAGCTGAAGGAGTTAGAGCGCATCCGAGATTGTGCGCGCAGCAGGGCTGGGATGAGCCGACCGCACCCCGCAGAGGCTCTCTCGCAAGCAACGAAGGAAAAGATTGCTGCTAAGCAGGCTGCAGCCGAGATAAGGCGGAATGAACAGACTGAGAAACGACGAGAAGCTGGTAATAACAGAGTCTCTCGAGGCAGAAGCAAGATTGCAGCAGCTCTGACCTTTGCTAAGACTCAACAGCGTGAAGCCTCTAGCGCGAGGAAGATGGAGAAGATTGAAAAAAAGAAGGCGAAACATGATCAGCAGATGAGGGTCAAACAAAAGAAACTGAAAGAAAAGCGCGCCAAGGTCGGGGACAAGGTAAACTTCTTTAAATTTTATATTTCACGCACATCTCTGGTTAATTCCAAATCTGAATCGAAAGAGATAATTTAAAACAGGAGTTGGGGCTGCACTTTGAAATTAATTTAATTTTGGGTGGTTTGGAAAGTTTTAAAACAGTCTTTTTTTTCAATTGTCACAGATTCTTTGCCACAATATGTGACCTATGTTACTTGAAAGAAAAATAAACAGTATTTTATTGATGAGTCATTAATTTTGGCTTAAAATCTTAGTGTTTGCAGGTGAAACAAGGGGACGAAGAGGTTCCTGTTGATGTTGAAGAATTAGATGTTCATCGCACCTCAGATGGCGACAAGCCCGCGGGTGACGATCACAAAGATAAAGTTGTCTATGAGTGGGAGGATTTCTTCGTTGATTAAAGGGCCGATGATTGAAACATTTTATTTGCAGTCGGGGCACAAGACTGCTTGTGACATATTTTTTCTACATTGAGCTGAAGAGCTTCTATTAACGTTAGTTCAATTTTAATCGAAAAAAAAAAACAGTATCGGAAAAAAAACAGTATCAGGAATTGACAGTAAAAAACAACAGAATCAGGAATTGACAAGAGAAAATATTTACAAGTAACATTAGTATCTAAGCAAAGAACGGAAAAACATTTGAAGGTTTAAAATGTTCTACATAGATGTAGAACATTTTAAACCTTCGAATGTTTTCCCGTCCTTTGCTTTTCTCTTGCAATTCCTGATACTGCTATTGTTTTTTCGATTGAAAGACATTTTGAAACTACAGCAAATACTTGAAAACCTTGGAACTTGTTACTGAGCCTAAAGTGCAAATAATAAAGGATTCTACTGAGAAGTCGGTATATTCATTTATTATTTGCACTATAGGCTCCCTCCTCGGATTGTAACTTGTAAAGCGACAAAATAAAGACTCATTGGTTTATTCACGGCGTGATGTATTTTTTTTTTGGTACAGATAATCTGGCCTCGGTTCTTTAATAAACAGGAAAGAGTGGTTAACTTTACCTGTGTTAGTTTGCCGGGTACAAGTTACCCCTTAAACAGTCCTCTCGCCTCTGGTTGTGGGACACGAGAGAGCACCGCAGAAAGGACTGGCCCGTTTCTCTTTCCCATAGCCCCTTGCGCTCCCTTTTTGTGCGCGCCTCTCAAAAGACCAAAGAAAGACGACTGTTGACGAGTTAACCGCTTGGATAACGTCAGCCACACTTTGAACGACCCATCCTTGCCGTTGCAAAAAGCCTGTTCCAGGCGTTGAGATGGTGGGAAGCAAAGGATAGGCGGCGCTCGAAGAAAGCATAATGCATCGCTTTCCTTTATCTCAACGTCTGGGGCGAAAAGACTATTCGACCATGTTCGACTTATGATTGGTGTTGTTTTTGTATAGCAGCTTCCGAGGAACGGATATTGCGAGGGTCTTACCCAACTAAACGAACTTTAGCTGTGGTGTTCAATTATCCACGCACAGACTCAAACGTTTTAACCACTTTGTACAGTATGATAAACGACACAACAGGAAAATACTATTCAGTAGATTTCATCTGAATGACAACAACACTTAAGAATTTCACGCACGGACTCAAAAGCTAAACCATGAACCACGTTGCACAACATAATAAACAGCACAACAGGAAAATACTGCTCAATAGATTTCATTTTAATGAAAAAAATCATCAGCAGATTCAAAAGTTAGAACCACCTTGTACAGCATTACACACACAGGAAAGTACTGCTCAGTAGCTTTCATTTTATGGACACTTTAGGGCCCCTTTAGGATTTCATCCACGGACTCAAAAGCTAGAACCACGTTGTACAGCATAACAAACAGCATACAGGAAAGTATTGCTCAGTAGCTTTCACCATCTAATAACCATCTATACCTCTTCCCCTGACTTCACCGGTGCGTTTAACCACACGTTTGCGATCCACTTGACACCTTCGATGACGTCACATCCGCCGTGCAAAGACAGCTGATCAACTCCTCCCATGTAATCCGCCCCATCATGCTCTAAGAGGTGGTTGTACCACATAACCGCGCTTCCTTTCTTTGGTTTAACGATCAAGTTCGCCTCGTGGCATCGTTTGTTCAGAGTTATGGAGTAGGATCTCGAATGAAATTTCTCTGCGTCGTCAGCCACTGGAAACGCCGTCTCGCCTCCTTTGGCCACGTCATTCAAGTACAAGATTATAGTTATAAACCTGGAAAAAATGAAAGATGTTATAGTTAGGGGCGTCATATTTAGTCAACTCGAAACATATACGGTTTATGCCTGCCACACACTCCAAAATTGCACAAACAATCTGCATAATATATATACAACATTGCTGCTTTGCTGATTTGCTTTGTACAAATTAAACTTTCCCTAACAGCCAGGCTAGAAAGTTGTGTCCGAAGGTGGCGGCCCAGTGGCCGTTTAGGAGAGGTGAAACTCCCTGCAACGGCCACCTCTTCATAACGACTGCATTTCTACAATGGCCATGTTTTCTTGCGTTGTCGTCTGATCCATTCAATCAATTCTATTATAGAACATCCCTCATGATATTCACGTCTCCAATAAGGTCGGGGGACAATTCTGTTCAAGGGTGTCAGTTGCAGATAGGTTTGACTGTAATTTGGAGCCATAATCTGGGTCCCCGAACATGGCTACAGCTGTGATACCTCAAACTGGACAAATTAGGTTCAGGATCGTTGTAACGGTGCACCCAAATTGCTGGCAATGTAATTGCAGCAGTCAAGTCGTGTTCTTATTCCACAGCATCAGAGATGATATTGAACACAACAATTTTAGTTAACAACTCCTTCAATAGAGCGGTTTTCAATACTCCAATAGAGCAGTTGAGTGTCGAAATACCAAAACCACGTATAACTCTGGCCAATCACAACTGACGCTGACAACGCAATGGCCCAATGAGATCTCGAAGCAAATACAAACAACCGGTGCTAAGCGCGGGAAAACATGCAACCGGTGCTAAGCGCGGGAAAACATGCAACCGGTGCTAAGGGCGGGAAAACATGCAACCGGTGCTAAGAGCAGGAAAACATGCAACCGGTGCTAAGGGCGGGAAAACATACAACCGGTGCTAAGAGCAGGAAAACATGCAACCGGTGCTAAGGGCGGGAAAACATGCAACCGGTGCTAAGAGCAGGAAAACATGCAACCGGTGCTAAGGGCGGGAAAACATGCAACCGGTGCTAAGGGCGGGAAAACATACAACCGGTGCCAAGGGCAGGAAAACATGCAACCGGTGCTAAGAGCAGGAAAACATGCAACCGGTGCTAAGAACGGGAAAACATACAATCGGTGCTAAGGGCGGGAAAACATACAACCGGTGCCAAGGGCAGGAAAACATGCAACCGGTGCTAAGAGCAGGAAAACATGCAACCGGTGCTAAGGGCGGGAAAACATGCAACCGGTGCTAAGGGCGGGAAAACATACAACCGGTGCTAAGAGCAGGAAAACATGCAACCGGTGCTAAGGGCGGGAAAACATGCAACCGGTGCCAAGGGCGGGAAAACATACAACCGGTGCCAAGGGCAGGAAAACATGCAACCGGTGCTAAGAGCAGGAAAACATACAACCGGTGCCAAGGGCAGGAAAACATGCAACCGGTGCTAAGGGCGGGAAAACATGCAACCGGTGCTAAGGGCGGGAAAACATGCAACCGGTGCTAAGGGCGGGAAAACATGCAACCGGTGCTAAGAGCAGGAAAACATGCAACCGGTGCTAAGGGCGGGAAAACATGCAACCGGTGCTAAGGGCGGGAAAACATACAACCGGTGCTAAGAGCAGGAAAACATGCAACCGGTGCTAAGGGCGGGAAAACATGCAACCGGTGCCAAGGGCAGGAAAACATGCAACCGGTGCTAAGAGCAGGAAAACATACAACCGGTGCTAAGAACGGGAAAACATACAATCGGTGCTAAGACTGAGCGGGAAAACATACAATCGGTGCTAAGACTGAGCGGGAACACATACAATCGGTGCTAAGAGCGGGAAAACATGCAACCGGTGCCAAGAGCGGAAAATAATACAACCGGTGCTAAGGGCAGGAAAACATACAATCGGTGCTAAGAGCGGGAAAACATGCAACCAGTGCTAAGGGCGGGAACTAACCTGCACAGATGACAGTCATCATACGATGTTCCTCGACAGCATTTCGTTCTCTGAGCACTGCCATATGTGGTGTCATAATGCACGTTGTAATGTCCAAACACAGAGTAACGCACCACCTGAAAGTAAAAAAATCAACAATAATAAGCACTTAATGACTGGTTCCGAGGGAAACAGTGAATTTTGTTTCCCGACAATCTCGAAACATTGAGATTCGAGGGAAACAAAATTCACTGTTTCCCGAGGGATCAGTCATTGAGTGATTTTTTATATAGCAACATAAGACATCTTTTGTCACGGTCTGACCACGTGCGCTAGCAGGCAACAGTGCACTATCACCCTCTGACGTCATGTTGCTCGATAATGGACGTTTGGCGGGAAAACGTTTGTTTGTTAGATCGTGTCATGTGACCATGAATCAACCAATGAACGCGCGCGTTGTATTGAGAAAAACTTCAGGCCCCGGTTGTTCAAAAGGTGGATAGCGCTATCCACCGGATAAATCACTATCCAGTGGATAACAGAAAGGATTTTGTTAATATTTATAAACTGGATAGTGATTTATCCGGTGTATAGCTTTATCCACCTTTTGAACAACTGGGGCCAGCTGTATAACAATAAAGGGGTTTTTTTTTATCACAACATGGAAGGATGCCACGGGTTCTTCCCTCTTTGTGAAACGCGACAGATCTACCGCGTGGTAAGCAAACATGAGCAGTGGATGGTTTGGGCGAAAATATATTAATCGTCTGATTTGATTTCTCTTCTTCTTGCGCCTGTCATGCAAGCTGTTGTATAGACAAATCAAGACAGTTCGTATTTTTCGGGTGTTAGTTCGGCATACGAACGCGCACGGCTCTAGAACAAAATGTCAGGTGCCAGTATGAATATGAGGAGTAAAATGATGAAGAAGTGCTATAATCTGGCCTCACTCGCACCGACGACAGTTAATGCGAGGCTGGTTTGCGAGTATCCGCTCTCTGCACGCGTCGCCTTCCACGACTCCACAGGAGCACGGTGACTGTGATGTAGTCTTTTGCGAGAACAGAACAACGTGCATACACCCTACACAGAGAGCTAGAAGCCGAGGAAAAAGAAACACACGAAACACGACTCACTCCAGGAGCTACTCCGCGCGTTGACTTCCCGGGAGGACTGAGATAGACAATTTTCATGCGCGCGTGTCAAGTTTCTCGATTGACAGGGTTATGGGCTCCTGCGAATGACTATCCATGAAAGTAGAGAGAAACTGCTTTCAGCCACATTTTCGGTAGCCTGCGTAATAGCCCAAGGCGAAATGGGCGCTTGTGGCGCGCGAGTGCGATGCGCGAGTAACGACGAGCGCGAAGCGTGAGTTACTTTTACGCGAAGAAGTGCCCTCGCTAGGCCAGACGTAGTGATTGTAGTCACACGACGTGCAGCACTAAAGTCACGCACACGTTTGTTATCAAACATACCTGAATTGGTTCGCTTTTCTCAATCAGCGTTCTTGAAAGTCCCGTCAGTTTAGTGAATCTACCCTGCAAGGCTCTCACTAGCGGATCTTCTCTAGGCAAAGTTGCAGTCTCGCTAAATCGAAGATAATATCGAGGATTAAGTTTTAGCTCTTCAATATGATAAAGAAATTCTGAATAGCCAGCCTCGGTCATGTTTAAACACTCATCAGGAAGTATAAATCCATCTAAATCCACGTCTAATAAACGGAAAATTGGCAGTGCGTCCTCGCTCGTTGGATGAACGTGTTTTTCGTGATCTATAAAAGCGATGAACTCTTGCAAAGACATTCTAGACATTTTCCCGTTTGGTCGCTGCATCCTCCAGCAAAACGATCTTTTTTCGGCAGCCAGATTTCTTCCACTTAACCTTTTTTCGAACTCCTTCCGTTCAGTAGCTTCTCCTCTTCCATAAACTGTTTCGCTGTGTTTGAGATGCTGTTTCTGTGTGAGTTGGATTAGTTGATCACATTCCTTGCGGCTAAGAAATTCAGGAATTTCAAATAAAAGCGGACGCATGCTTCGCGTCAGAACTCGATACGTTCGATCTTTGGTAAGATTCATTTCCCGAACATGTCCAACTTTCACTCCATCCAACTTCACCAATCGGTAAATTGAATCATGTCTGGCTTTTATATCTTTCCCCGCATCCTTTGCGCAAATTTTGGGCCTCAAAAATGTTTTTGCGCAATTGTCAGACACTCCATTTATTCTTGAGATTTCTTGATCAGAACTCAGCGAGTTTACAAAGTGAAGCTTAGGAAAGATTAGTACAGTCAAAACAAGATATAATAAATATAGACGACGAAACTGGTGAAAATAAGACATTGCTCGATACAGTTTATCAGGAACAAAGTCACCTTTGATGTTAACTCGCGATTTCACGTCTTCTAACTGACTCGTCGTGCACCGTTTTGCAAACTCTGTCTTGTCCTAAGAGTACGAGTTTTAAGTGATAAGTGTATGCTTCACGTCTCCAATAGTTCGGTTGTATATGTGCATAGTCACACAAGGTTCAAACGAGGTTTTTGTTTCCGAAACAGTGAACCTTTGAAGCTTTAGTTTGAAGGGGTCAGGTTTCATAGCTAGAAGGCGCGTGGAGACGCGTCGAGGCGCATGGAGGAACGTGGAGGGACGTGGTGGAGGGTTGTCCAATACTCGGAAAAATTTATGCATAGCATTGTATTGTATTATATGACCATAACAATAGTTTAACAATACATTCTAGAACGGCACAATAGAGTGTTTTCACTCACGTGGTCTGCAGCTTCAATCCCCACAGGATTAGCTTGGGACACCAATATGGCTGCCGTTTTATTGTTTTGGGACACCAACATGGCCGCCGTTACGTCATGTGAAAACACTCCATACAGCACAATGTATTACAGTACAATGCCATGCATACATTTGTCAGAGTATTGGACAAGTATGACGTAGAGGCGCGTGGAGACGGACGTGGCAGCACAGTGATGAAGTCGGTTTTGAACGCAAATCGGACTTTAGATTATTAGAAAGCGTAAGCGACGGCACTAGAAAGGGAGTGAGGATTTCCAACACGCGCGAGAACGACAAGCGCATAGAAAAAGCGTGCTGATTTTATTTCTATTTTTGGCTGACTAGATCTTCTCCAGATCCTACGTTACCAGCAGCATTTTCGTTCTCGGTCCTTTGTTCTTATTTACTTAGAAATCCCCGGCCCGTTCGCTTCCATTTTCACTTAGCTTTTGGCCAGCCCTAGCCTGCGAATATAGCTGTCTCTCATCGCTCCTGGCCGCTAGCGGCAATGCAGGATGCGACGAGAGGAACGTGGGGAGCGATGAGAGGAGCGCGTTCCGCGAGGAACGAGGCCGTGCTCACACGCGCGCTCACAGAAAAATAAGAGACTGCTCGCAGTCTATCCACTGGATAAAGATTTATTAATCGGGCTGGAAGCCAGCGCGATTTAAGATGAACGGCGTGTTTCTTAGTCACAAATGGACACCCCCCGGGGGCGGGGGACTCAATATAGAAATGACAGGGGTGCCCGTTGGAAATTTTCGAAAAACACCCTAAAAGGTACTTGAATCTCGACGAGCACTGCGGTCATTTATATATGGGAGACCCCCTCCGGGATTTTCAAGTGTGTTGGAGATGGCTGTCGTTGATTCTTGCTGCGTAGGCTAATACTGAATTGGTTGAAAGGTTGTTTACGTAAAGGGTATTTGCTGTTTATAGTAATTTGATGGAATCATGAAACAATTTTTGAATTGATTGGTTCTTGGGTTGCTTTTTATTGAACAAGAAGCTGTACACAGCTTTAATGTACTGTACACAGCTTTAACCCAGAGTTCCAAGTTATGTGCAGTCCACTCTCTTATGAACAGAAAATGACAGCTGCTCTTGCTTGATGAGAGGCGTTTTTATTTTAAATAGAGCATCCATCACTTCAAATGTCTATCAATCTCCATTTAATTAAAAAATATATAAACCAATAACTGACCGTTCTATTCACCACTGCGCAAAAAATAAATACACCTTGTTCGATGGTTTAACGCGCGGATATTTTATGAGCTGCGTGGTATTTTTCGAGCCCCGCAGGGTCGAGATAAAATGCGAGCAATGAGTAAAATGTCCCTGGCACTTACTATCTGTTAAACCATTGAATAAGGGATTTATTATTCGACTGAAATTCTTGTATTTATAATAGCTTGTGTCTTGAAACCGGGATGCTAAGGTGTAATACGGCAATCTACTGTGTAGTACGCTGGATATTTTGCGTGTTTTCTTTCCCTTATAAGGTAAAATGACGACATAGTCTGATAATATGTACAACCGTCGGGTTTTTTTTTCTCTTTGTCTTTTAGAAAAGAAAATTTATTTTGCAACGGTAATGGAAAATGCGAAAATGAAACGGAAGTTTTCAGAGTTCAAACTCGGCTGACTTGCCTTAACTTTTTGCTAATATCAGATCATCGGGCATTATTAATGAAAACACAACATACCTCAGAGAATAGAGTATTTATATATCTAAGGCAAACCACATAATTACATTTACAAGTAAAAACTTATGCATGGTTTTCTCAATTGCTGCAGGTTGACAGTTTTGCAGACATTGCTACGACCGAATTTATTCACGTGGTTTATGTAATACCTACTCAACTATATAGTGAAAAGATGATTTCTGATATTATATATAGTATTCTATTTCTAAAAGGCCGAAAAAAAAATAATTAGATCAAACGCTCTAGAGGGAGAAATAAAATCGGTGGGTAGAGATAGAAGGAGGAAGAGAATATGATTCGTTTAGAGTATCCGATGTTAATAAGGGATGGACCAATTATTTTTGAGGTGGGAAGCGGGGGTTGGGGTTTGGAAGTTATTTCATCCTACAAATCCTGGCGTGGGACGAACAAGGTTGGTCCATGAGTACGGTGTATTCAACCAGTGAAAATGGATCTATTTTAAAATGCTCTTCGGAGTGGATAAATGTGAAAAGGCCGGCTATGCGTTACAGTGTGCTTGGCTAAAACGTCTTTTTGTAAACGAAGACGTGTTTCACGTCGTATGAGTATGGACGGAGGGCCGAAACGTAAAAAATGACGGTTTCTCGAATGAAAATGTATCAGTTTGGATGGCGTGAGGTACCAGTATTTGATTTAAACGGCTTAGTGAACACAAATAAAGTAAGCAAGGCTGATACTACGTAGAACACTTCACAAACGCGACAACGACATGAAAGAGCCCAAACTGAAAGCTAAAATGCGCGGTCCTATGCCACTTATTCACTTTTAGCGTGAAGAATTTGACATGGCCTCGGATTGTGTAGCCTGAGTAGTTGGCACGAGAAAGAGGCAGGGAGGAAGGATTATGGGCAGGCGCGAAACTCGTGGAGAGAACTAATCTCGTTCCCAGATCTCTCACGGCCAGTCTCATTTCAGAACAGTACAAGCACAAGTGAGATGTGGGCACGAGATTGGGAGAGCGCGCGAAGAGAGGGAAAGTGTGCGGGGGGGGGGGGGGGGGGGGGAGGAGGAGCTACCTTTCCCCTCACTTCGCGCTTTACGCGCCCAAAATCCTGCCCTTTTCTAGCCCCTACGCAGGGTACTTCGTGTTGGACTGGACAGTTTTAATTTGGTTCGTTGTTCTTTCCGCGGGGAAACGAAGCTGAAAGACGAACAGAGCGTCTCTTTCATGGGTTACTTTGTGATGGTATGACAGAGGACTTCGCGCTTGTTGGGGATCATGGGTAATCAGGGCAATTTGTTTTGGTGAATTTCAAACTTACAATACAAGGAAGTACATTTAAGGAATGTAGCTATGTTAGAAAGCGTGCAATTAATATTTTTGTTTTCCGCACATTTGACTGTAAATTTTTCCGTGGAATTCAACTGTGTTTTGTTGGCAAATTATGGCAAACAACAAAAAGAAGTTGCTCGCTTTCTAAAACAGCTGCATTCCGAAAATTTGCTCAGTTGTTTCTCGGTTGTTCTCTGGATAAATCTTTATCTACCGAATCACTCGATAAGTTTTGTTAATCTTTATCAACTGGATAGCGATTAATCCAATGGATGGCATCCATCTTCGGAAAAGCTTGGCCAGCTTGAAAACGTTGAATATTTTTCTTCACATCTCTTTGAATTTTAATACCAATACCTTTGGTGGATCATAACAATGCCGAATCTAATGCAAATGAGCAACAACAATAGATTTTGCTCATTTGCATTAGATTTGGCACACGTGAAAAGTTCGACGTTTGAACCGGGCCTTAGTATGGAAGAGCCAATCATTGAAGAGTGTTAAACACGTGCAATTTGGTATCTGACGAGCACTTTTCAGATCAGTTTGACCAACAACTCGACAGGTCAACAACAGAATCTTCTACCTCCCTCTTTCGCCACAGTAGCAAACGAACGAATAAAACAGAGGAAGAGAAATGAATTCAGCAGCAAATTTGAGGACTACCGTAGAGGAAAAGAGAGAGAAAACAAAAGGTTAGCTACTGCTTCAGCTTATGCTAAAGACATTTAACAATTGTTAGGTGTTGCGCATTTTAAGTTAATTCTTTGATAATTTAACAATCACCATATTTGCTTTTGTGGACATTTTACTTTTCATTTGTTTTAACATGACTTTATGAAAATATGTCTTTTCGTTAAATTTACGCCACATTTTGTTTGCAGAAATGTCCAGTGGAAGAATTGTAACGTTTTCAGCAGAAATGTAGATTAAGCCGTCAGTTTACCCGTGGTCCGTTGGAAACAACTTCAACGCGAGCGTTGCAAAAGCCGCGGAAATTTTGGTAGATTCTGCATGTACCGATCACATATTACGTAATACAAAAGGAACAAAGAACGACAATAATACAAATGCAAAACAAGACCAAAAATACAATACCTCACAAACAATAGAAGACAATGAGTGGTTCATGGATACCGGTACATGCAGAAAGACCCGAAATTTTAGAGGTAAGCTTAATTGTTGTTCCTCTACGCTCTTCAAATGAACAAATGGTATAATTTTCTGCTAACTTGTGCAACATTGAAATGCGGGAATTGGCACAGCAAACACAGTTACTGAAAAAATGCCCATATCAATTGAAGTTAAGCTTATTTGTTATGGAACAAAAAATAAAACCCAAACAGCGGTGATAAACATGGTAAACCAACGCATTTTTATGATAAACTTGACGTTTCGTATGCTGAGCGACATACATTTTCAAAAGTAAAATAGGGGTCTGGAACCAACATTAAGAAGAAACAATCTTACGTAACGGTTACTTTTTAAAATTTTTGTCGCTAAGCATGCGAAACGTCAAGTTTATCATAAAATTGCGTTGGTTAACCATGTTTATCAACAAGAGTTTTTCAACAAGAGAATTTGTTGTGGAGCATTCGGGTCCATTGTTTAAATCTTTGACCACGTAATTTAAATTTTGGTGACGATCGACAAATGTTCTTCGCTGGCGCTGGAACATGTTACATTAGTTTTATTACAGTTATAGAAACATTTATGAAAGTGAAATGAGTTTTACCTGACATTTGTGATTTATTTGTTTATTTTTTGAAACATTTATATATCATCGCACGAGCCTTTGAATTTTCGACGGAAATAAAAGTTACACTGCAAAGCATCATTTTTCATACTAAAATTCTAGACTAAGGGGTGAAGAATTGAACGTTTTAAGTAATGGTCCAAGTAAGAACTGGGCAACCCAACGGCAAGGAATGCAGAAAGGTGTCAACTGTGTTATTGTTGAAAAGCTCCACCTCATTGGCTAAAACATGAAAATCTGCTATTAATTCTTCAGTTAGCGCATTTATTTCTCCGTAGTTTACTTATTGATTCCCTTTTAGTGAAAACTATTCTGAGTTTTAATGCGGCAAAATTTCTATGTGGGAAACATGGAAAATTAGAAGCCTTTCTTGGCCATAGTTTTAGAGTCTCATGATTGGATAAAATCTTGTAACACAAAAGAAATATCGCTTTAAAATAAAGTTTCGGTACATTTTATTTCAAAAACGTGTTGTCCATAGGTTGATGCATTCTCAGTAAGAAAATCTAAACAATCGTATGTGGGGAAAGCGAAATGTCGCCGAACAATAGAGGATTGCCTAGTTCTTACACGCATTGTTACTTAAATTGTTTTATTTTACTGTAGTTTATAGATTATGCGCACCACATTTTTCAAATTCCCACCATGTAAAGGGGGGGCAGAACCTTCCGCTTCCTGTACCCTATTCTCCCGCTTTTCGTACTTTTTTCTCCCAACTCTCGCCCTTTTCCGAGAAAGATTTCCGTATAACTCCATACATCAGTTATACATACTTTACTTAAAACTAAAACAAAAGCCAAAACAATAAAACGCCTGAAGAAAAACAATAGCGCATACATGTATAATTAATGTATGAGGTTGTCCGGAAATCTTACCTTTTTCCGAGTTGCTCCTGCCCCGCGTTTGAATTTCTCTCCCGCTTCCCGCCTCCCATGTATAAGAGGGGACCTGTAATCAAAGACTCGGAAAATATTCCTTCAGAAAGCAATGCGATAAAGCCGCGTGGAAAATATTTGACCAAGCTTACATCTTATTCGTTGGAAGAAATTAAAACTGAGCGCCGTACATTTTAAAAGCACGTTTTCAAAACATGGCTTTGATAGATAAATTTAAGAGAGTTTTATAGATTTTCTGAACTGATTTTAATGCGTGGCTGCTTTGTTCTTTCACCATTACATTAAGCCTTTAAGCGCTTCCACAGACAAGACATTTAGTTGTCGACAACTATTAAAGTGTTATCGACAACTAAAAAGCGTAGTGTGTGAGGTAAGTTGTTGACAACTAAGCAGTTTCCATTTTTGAAAAGGGAAACTGCTCATGTGTCGACAACCACGTTTTCGATCGTTTTTCCAGTGTGTGGGAATGTTTGGCTTAGTTGTCGACAATTATCAACTGCGTTGTCAATGGTCAGTGGTTTTATTCCCTAAACAAACATAGCGGAAGGTTCCCGGCGGTAAATTATAAACAGAAAATTTTCTTTATTTGAGATCGATTTGGACCTTTGTTTTACCAGTTTTGGCTCTATATTATCCAACGATTCATTGCAAATAATGTCTGCTATGTCGGCTTTTTCAACGTTCGTAAATCTCCTTTCTCTGTTCTTGCTATTCTTGGAGTGCGGCCGACATTTTGAAAACGCACTGCGTTGTGAGCATGCGCAGTGAATGCTAGTCCATGCTCTCGCTGATCTGACTTAGTTATCGACAACTACAGTCGAGTGCGTGGAAAGCTTGTATCGTGCATAATTAGTTGCCGATAACATTTAGTTGTCGATAACCAATAGTTATCGATAACAAATAGTTGTCGACAATTAAATTTCTAGTCTGTGAAGGCCCTCAGAGCCGTTTGCAATTGAGTAATTACACAATTGCTTTGATTTTGCATCGCTACGTTTTGTGATTGGCTAAAAAGTCCGCGCCTCTTTCTCAACCAATCAGAAGTAAAACCAAAACCAATCGTGACTTACTAAAACGCGTTTTCCCGCGCTTGGCGCCGGTTCCATGTAGTTGCTTTAAGTTCTGATTGGTTCGTTGGATTGTCTGAGTCTGCAGTGATTGAGAGTGGTTTTGGTTTTACGACTGAGTCAATTGAAAAGTGCTCTAAAATTCCATTTTTATCTTCAAAATGGAGAATGGATCAACTGGAGTAAACGTTATTCGTGAATTTTCCCCCTTTTTTATTTCTAGCTTCCTTCTACGTTTTGAGCGTCATTTCTACTGGCTCACCCTGCCTTAACCAAGAAGCACAGATCTGACCAATGACTGTCACAGGGTGTCAAGCAGCACATAGGCTCAAGAAAATAGGAAAATAGGAAAATTGAACACGAAAAATAGGGAAAAAATAGGAAAAATCATGAAAAAATAGGAGAAAAATAGCACATTTCACAAGTAGCTTACACAGCATATCAGCATAACATTCACCTTTATAACACCCGACTGGTGCAGCCTTAACAAAGAAACTACGATTGCTTCAAATGCAACAGCATTTTACAGTTAATTTATCTATTTCAGCTCCCCAACACTTAAATTTTCTCGAGGTTTCCAAGAACTCAACACAAGTTTTCTTCAAATCCAGTCGGACCTCTATTAAGCGGCCACCTATTAAGCGGCCACCCTCCATTAAGCGGCCACTTTCCAAAGTCCCGAATTATTTGTCAGTAAAGTGCTGCATTCGATACCTCTATTCAACGGCCACCTCTATTAAGCGGCCGCGGCCACCTTTTTGCTGTTGCAAGTTTAGTATTTATTGTATTTTTACCTCTATTAAGCGGCCACCAAATCATCTTTTCAAGCGAAATGGTGACAGATAATATGAAGGTGATAACTGATAACAATAAAAACTGCAATTTAATCTCCACTTGCCCAGTTTCACGGTTACCAGGACATTGCCCTATCTATCGGAAAGGCAAATGACTTGATCTTCTCGTTACAACTCAGACCTCCACAACGGCAAACAGCAGTGACGGATTATTTTAAATAAATCGTCCATGAAATATTTTGAGCTAAAATTTTTAGACTGATTGTGCAAAAAAGGCCTAAGAAACTTGATGTTTTGTTACATAGATTTGCGTGATTTTTCTGTACCTACTCAACACCAAAAAATACTGTACTTATCGACTACATGCTTTCTATGTTAGAGCTAGAACTTTGCACGGACTTGAAATGCGCAAATACAGGGCAAATTTGTTTCAATGATTTTTGCATTTATCTTCACATATGTTCACTTTTCAACAAGCCTTTTGTTATATAGAGGCAATAAAATTACGTTGACTGCCATTTCTATCCAATTTATATCGTACCTCTATTAAACGGCCAACCTCTATTAAGCGGCCAGTTTTCAAAGTCCCTAGGGTGGCCGCTTAATAGAAAAAAACATGAACAATAGCTCACAAACTAATCTGTATTTCAGTGTAAAAAGAAATTGCCTCCCTCCCAGGCAGACTGGAATAAATAATGCAAACTACAGTCATCAGTCAAGAATTCCTAATGAGTTTTCTTTTTTTTCCTGGATATGTTACGCTGAGTAGGAGCATTAAGTTTCCTGGAAGGCAAACCAGGTAAAGCTCTTTCAATAAGTTGTTTGTCTTTATCACCCGAGTCAACATTCTTTGCTTAAACCTCACAGAAGCTAGTTTGGTCTTGGCCTTTTCCAGATTTGCTTTGGCTGTTTCAATCATCAAGGATACTACTTTGACCCCTTGCTAATCTACAGCACTGAAAGAAATGGAATTTGCAAGTTTGCAGTGCTTTCACTATGTTTTTGAGTGACAGGCTGTTTAAAAATAGTAGGCGGCTGTGAAAGCGAGCGCCGGAGGCGCAAGCCTCTAGGGGGTATGGGGGCATGCTCCTCCAGAAAATTTTGAAATCTAGAGGCTTGGAAATGCCATTTCCAGCATTTTCCAAGAGGTATTTCCCTCTAGAAGGGTAACCAAAATCGTGCAAAAAATGCTCTTATTACTCCACATTTTACAGGGAAAAAATTTAACAAAAGAAGGCAAAAAGAGGGAGCATCTACCTACACTGGCAGCCATTTTGAAAGATCAGACCATGTGCTCACATAAAAGGCACCACTGACTTCTGGGATGGCTAGCTCCCATACCCCTTAGTACATTTTCCTGCAAAAATCAAGCCCAGCTAGAATGTGTAGTGGGGTTTACTTAGATTGAGACTATCCTTTAAATCTTCTTACTGACAGGCATAAAAATCTTCATTCTTTGTAAACCATGAACCAAAAAATAGCGAAGATAGGAGGTTTTCTTAAAAAATAGAAGAAAATAGGAATGACTCCCAAAAATAGAGCGTATGCACTCACGTGGCAAGCAGCTATGCAAATTTATTGGAACAAAAGAAAGTGTTAACATAAGAAAAGCGTTCAAATCCCACAGGATTGTTTTGGTACACCAACATGGCCGCCGTTCTATTGTTTTGGTACACCAATATGGCCGCCGTGACGTCATGTGCATACGCTCTATAGGCAAAAATGGGAACTTGACACCCTGCTGTCATCCTTAGCATCACAGCACCACAGGGAGTCCATGGTCATCACCGGAACCACAGTAAACCTAATGGTCATCGCAGTAATTTGGTCAGTCAATTTATTGTGGGTTGGGAATGGTTGGTAACTTATAGAGCTCTGGATGAACCTTACAACACATACATCACTTATGCACACACGTTAGGTCGACAAGTCTGCGGACGTCTCATTCGGCTTAACTAAGTGTAGTTTAATTAACTAGTGGGACCCATGGGTTGGTATGGTTTTCCCCTCTTTTTCCTTTCATTTGGGCCTTGGGTTTCTTTACATGTTATTACTGTGTTCGATCGGCTAATTTTTTTCTCGGAATCATTCGACATTTGGCATCGCCGAGAATACAGCGACATATCCGGGACCTTCTTACGGTCCAGAGCGCTAAATTTGAAAAGCTTCCGTCTGACAAAAGAGCCAAATTACAAAGAAAATTGGGGAAAATGGCGAAACAAGGTGTATGTTTTACTCCATAACAAAAAACCTAAGTACTTTGGCGGTTAGGTTCACCCTGGCTTTTTCAGAAGAGGTGTTAAGGAATCATTTAAGACCCTTTTTATTTGCCTTAGATTTGGACAACTACTATCGAATCGCGTTCTAAAATTCGTTGATATTCAGGATGGTCTTTCTCTTCAAGAAAGAACTTGCTAACTAAGGTTCACCCTGGGAATGTTAGCCTCGTGTCTAAACAAAAGATTGGCGAAGTTTGGAATTAATACGATGCGAGGAAATAGTATCAAAGCGCTATTTTCTAGAAGGTGTTCCGTAAACTAAAAATGACGCTCCAAAATGTCTTCTACGAACTCCCACAAGACCGGCAAACGGATTCAGTTTGAATAATTATCTCAACACAAGCAATGTTCCCTCAGTCGCGAGAGGCGGGCGCTTGCTTTTTGCTTGTTCAAGTTAGGATTTCAAAGAGAAGCCATCATTTATTTCACATTTCTCATTGTCCGGCAAATAGAAAGGCATACATTATTTTTTAAAACCTCAGTTAATATACTCTAGGTCTGAACTACGTTAACCGATCGACTAAAAGAGCGCGTCTAGATCTGGACTGCAAAACGCTTTGTAAAGAGCACGAGAAACAAAGCGCAACGTACAAGCGAGTGACCCGTGATTCACGCTCTCTATTTGGCAACGCTTCTAACTGAAAACCATGTTCTGCGGAAAATGTTTTTGCCATCGTACTCTGACCATTGCGAATCTAACGAGTCAAAATGAAAATCTTGCCGCACACGAATTTGTTGACAAAACGCTCTATAAAGAGCGAGAAGAATAAGACATCACGTCTTTTATAGACATTCGACGCACTTAAAATAACTTTAAAACGATCTAACCACTGTTATAACGCGGTAGTTTGATAAAAAATTTCGGTCTTCGAGCCTCTTCAGTCGTCCGAGTGACCCGCGCATCGCGCTTGCTATTTGGCAACGCTTTTAACTGAAAACCATGTTCTGCGGAAAATGTTTTTGCCATCGCGCTCTAACCATTGCGAATCTAAAGATTCCAAAAAAAAATAATAAAATCTTGCCGCACACAAATTTATTGACAAAATGCTTTGAAAAGAGCGCGACCCGCCTTTAATTACAGCACGATTCTTAACCTTATCACACCTTGGGATTTACATCACGCATCAAACCGTGTAATTGACAGCAGTTGAATCTGCCAAGAGACTAGACTAGAGTATTCCCAAAGCTTATTCTGTTGAGCAAATTCAACCGACTGGGTCTGTATATGCAAATAATTATGCTGCGCATCAAGAGACTGGGCACGGTAAGTACATGTCGCCAAAGACAATGGCATTCGGGCGATGCCTCGCTACTCCATGACTGGCATCACAAAGTGTCCTCGGGGGTGGCACGCTACTCCATGACTGACATCACAAAGTGTCCTCGGGGGGGTGGCACGCTACTCCATGACTGGCATCACAAAGTGTCCTCGGGGGGGTGGCACGCTACTCCATGACTGGCATCACAAAGTGTCCTCGGGGGTGGCACGCTACTCCATGACTGGCATCACAAAGTGTCCTCGGGGGTGGCACGCTACTCCATGACTGGCATCACAAAGTGTCCTCGGGGGGTGGCACGCTACTCCATGACTGGCATCACAAAGTGTCCTCGGGGGTGGCACGCTACTCCATGACTGGCATCACAAAGTGTCCTCGGGGGGTGGCACGCTACTCCATGACTGGCATCACAAAGTGTCCTCGGGGGGTGGCACGCTACTCCATGACTGGCATCACAAAGTGTCCTCGGGGGGTGGCACGCTACTCCATGACTGGCATCACAAAGTGTCCTCGGGGGGTGGCACGCTACTCCATGACTGGCATCACAAAGTGTCCTCGGGGGGTGGCACGCTACTCCATGACTGGCATCACAAAGTGTCCTCGGGGGTGGCACGCTACTCCATGACTGGCATCACAAAGTGTCCTCGGGGGTGGCACGCTACTCGTTAAACGATAGTCAGTCCTATTCGCTCTAACCATTGCGAATCTAAAGATTCCCAAAAAAAAAAATAAAATCTTGCCGCACACAAATTTGTTGACAAAAGATGTCCGACATGGCGAAGAGTACTCCTTTCATTCAGTCATCGTTCCTGCAAACCACGTTGTTTACTGATTGTTTTGGAAATGAAGGCTGTACCACAATGAAGGGAATGATTCTTCTAAATCTTACATATACCAAACATGAACATTGCTAATGTAAGTAGGGTTGTAGGAGACGCTGTCGTGGCAATTGAGTAACGCTCTTTTACCGGAAGTGAGAGTAGACGGAAGTCACTAAACAGGAAGTGTAGTGGCAAAGCTATGAACCGGAAGTGTACAATTTAAAATATGCGTGCATAAATTTGCATGCAAAATCGTGACACAAAAAATAAAAATAATAAAAATAAAAATAATAACAAGAAAAACGGAGCCGAAACCTTACCTCGTGCCGCTACGCGCATGAGTAATAAACACGCAAAAATGTGATCTGCACAGTTTTGACATCAGGTTATGCTAATTTATTGCTGAAATTTGACCAACTTGTGAAAACACCAGACAGCTCATCCGATGAATAAAATGACCCATTCCGTTTTATAAATCCAAATCGAATGATAAAACTCCAAAACGTCAATTTGTTCGAACAACTTTTTGAATGTTTGGCAGTATTTATCCAAAGCCGATGACCGAATGGTCAGAAACTACATCTGTATTAAATACAAGTACTATTCTACATCTCCAAACGGCTGGGAAAGCGACAGTGCGGGAAGAATACAAGTAAACACGATTACTGATTTCCCGCCGTCGCTTTCACTTGGAGAAAAAATAATTCGTTGCATGAGAACAATCTTGCTATTTATCGTCATAACAATGTGTGACCAAAAAGCGCTGTGACACGAGCAAGATGAAAATAATGTTTCCCGGGAATATTTACATAACGCCGTTCAAAGGCACAATTTAGGCACAGCTTAGGCACAGCTTAGGCATGAAAAAAAGCTAGACATGCACACTTCATGCACAACTTGGGCACACTTTATGCACAACTTGTTCGTGCCAAGCCGTAATTCGATCCTACGTACAACGAAACGTATTTTTATGTAAAATAAACGCTGTCTAACCGTGAAAATTGGATTGTAGTTTGAAAATGGATTTTCCAAATTGAAAATTGTTACCCCAGAAAATAAGCTGAACTTATGAGCACTTTAAAAGTCTTTTTGTTTTTCAACATAAGAAACGGAGCTAAAGCCAAATCGATTTTGAAAATTTTCGACCAGGCTGTTTTTGTAGGTACGTAATATTAGGTTACCTTGCTGCAAATAGCTATAAATTTGTTATTTTTCGATCATTTAAAGTCATTCTTAAAATACATAATGCTGATTAGCTGTTAACTTTAATTGCAAAAGAAAAAATGCCTACATATCATCAAAGCGGAGAAATTATGAATTGTGCCAGGTTAGACTGTAAATGTTACGCGTAGTGTCCAAAATGGCCTCATTTTTGGTGACTATTGTAAAATTTTCTTTCATTCAACCCTATATGCAAAACTAAAATTGTTCATAGAGAAGACATTAATGAACTTTAGTTTTTTTTTACGCAATTTCAACCTAAACTGAATTTTAATAATTTCAGAAGAGCTAAATTAAGTGAGAATTTTAGCCATATGTACACCAGTAGCGTGCGCCAGGCCCTTGGCCCAATATTAATGTAGCCAGAGCCCAGCTTCATTGCCCAAATATTAATTTAGCGAAAGCCCTACTTCATTGGCCCAATGTTAATGTAGCCAGAGCCCAACTTCATTGGCCCAACATTAATGCAGCGAGAGGCCTACATCATTGGCCCAA
This sequence comes from Cladopsammia gracilis, assembly GCA_022457155.1. Classification (NCBI taxonomy): domain Eukaryota; kingdom Metazoa; phylum Cnidaria; class Anthozoa; order Scleractinia; family Dendrophylliidae; genus Cladopsammia; species Cladopsammia gracilis. The sequence continues at coordinate 329,354 of JAJGOT010000387.1, forward strand.
TATTAATGTGGCCGAAGCCCAACTTCATTGGCCCAATATTCAGGTAGGCGAAGCCCTACATCATTGGCCCAATATAAATGTAGCCAGAGCCCAACTTCATTGCCCCAATATTAATGCAGCCAGAGCCCAGCTTCATTGCCCCAATATTAATGCAGCCAGAGCCCTACATCATTGGCCCAATATTAATGCAGCCAGAGCCTTACATCATTGGCCCAATATTAATGCAGCCAGAGCCCTACATCATTGGCCCAATATTAATGCAGGCAGAGCCCAGCTTCATTGCCCCAACATTAATGAAGCCAGAGCCCAACATCATTGACCCAATATCAATGTAGCCAGAGCGCAACTTCATTGGCCCAATATCAATGTAGCCAGAGCGCAACTTCATTGGCCCAATATCAATGTAGCCAGAGCGCAACTTCATTGGCCCAATATCAATGTAGCCAGAGCGCAACTTCATTGACCCAATATCAATGTAGCCAGAGCGCAACTTCATTGACCCAATATCAATGTAGCCAGAGCGCAACTTCATTGACCCAATATCAATGTAGCCAGAGCCCTACATCATTAGCCCAATATCAATGCAGCGAGAGGCCTACATCATTGGCCCAATATTAATGTGGCCGAAGCCCAACTTAATTGGCCCAATATTCAGGTAGGCGAAGCCCTACATCATTGGCCCAATATTAATGTAGCCAGAGCCCTACATCATTGGCCCAATATTAATATAGCCAGAGCCCTACATCATTGGCCCAATATTAATGTAGCCAGAGCCCTACATCATTGGCCCAATATTAATGTAGCCAGAGCCCTACATCATTGGCCCAATATTAATGTAGCCAGAGCCCTACATCATTGGCCCAATATTAATGTAGCCAGAGCCCAACTTCATTGGCCCAATATTAATGCAGCGAGAGGCCTACATCATTGGCCCAATATTAATGTAGCCAGAGCCCAACTTCATTGGCCCAATATTAATGCAGCCAGAGCCCTACATCATTGGCCCAATATTAATATAGTCAGAGCGCAACTTCATTGGCCAAATATCAATGCAGCCAGAGCCCTACATCATTGGCCCAATATTAATGTAGCCAGAGCCTTACATCATTGGCCCAATATTAATGTAGCCAGAGCCCTACATCATTGGCCCAATATTAATGTAGCCAGAGCCCTACATCATTGGCCCAATATTAATGTAGCCAGAGCCCTACATCATTGGCCCAATATTAATGTAGCCAGAGCCTTACATCATTGGCCCAATATTAATGTAGCCAGAGCCTTACATCATTGGCCCAATATTAATGTAGCCAGAGCCTTACATCATTGGCCCAATATTAATGTAGCCAGAGCCTTACATCATTGGCCCAATGTTAATGCAGCCAGAACCCTACAGCATTGGGCCTGGCGCACGCTACTTATGCACCAATTCACGTTCTGTGAAAGGCACGGATTTAACGCAAAAGCACACGAGGAAAAAAAAAACATAAAAGGCACAGACTAGGCACAGGTTCGGCACGTTTTACAGAATGCTTAGGCACAGTTTAGGCACAGCTTAGGCACAGTTTACGCCCATTTAGGCACGTTTTTCGGAAACGTTATATTTAACTCGTCCGAAGACAAGCCGTACGAAAATTCTCGGCAAGTGACCAGCCAGATTCAGTCCGTAAAAAATATGGTTATCAGCGAGAATCGAAAGTGACAAGTCATAGTAATAATTCGGCTGACACGAGCAAGACAAACAAACGAGAATTGAGCGAGAACAGCAAGACATAATAATAATAAAACATGATAAATGTGACCTTCCACGGGAAAACGTACACTAAACAGTTATCTGTTAAACGGCCTAAAAGCGTTTGATCGCAGTTCGGAAACTGTGTTAAAATGGTTTAGGAAAGCATTAGAAGCGTTGGAAAAACCGTTCGAATTTTCATCCATGCCGTTTGAAGCGTTTATAAAAAAAGCGTACAAAACTTTTTTCCAGGCTGTTGACGCGTTGAATGCGTTAGGAAAGTCGTTCAAATTATTCGTTCGGTCCACAGAGTTTAATACTTTACAAAAGTCGTTTGAACAAAACATTTAAACAGCAGTTTTAAGGCTTACCTTCTCTGTAGTTTGATTTGACTTCTTCGTTCTTTGTTCTCGTGAATATTCGACAAAATATCGCCGATATTTCGAGAGTACTTTCGCATCGTTCTCATGATAACTCGCACACGAAAATTCGCAAAGCAAATTAAAAAAAAGAAGCGAATTTTTAGAAATTTCGCTGAAACGAAACGAAACACCGATGAACTTTCCTGCCGAAAATACAAAGTGTTGCAGCGCCAGTTCGCTTAAACAAAGATTGTTTGGTATAAAACGCGTCGTGAACTTAAATATGATAGGAATGCAGCTCTTGATTTTATTTATCACATTTTGAAACCATTTGGCGAAAACAATATTTCAAGCTGATTTCAATTATCTTTTATTTGAAATCCAACTCGAAGTCCAACTCGAAGTCCAACTCGAACTCGAACTCGAACTCGATGTCCAACTCGACGTTTCGGGATTCCCTGGATGGGTGGGCTAAGTGTAGTTCCGGTATGATGGGGAGTATGGTCCTCTCATCCCTTTTCTCTCTCCTCGGCGTTCATATTAAATGACGGACTATGATGTAGCGCGAAAGGTGAATTTATGTTCGAAGCGTGCTGAAGTTTCATTGCGTTTATACTTGTAGCCACTTATTTGTTATTTTAAGGGTAGCTGTGGTGCTGGCCCGGGGGTGCTGGTTAGTCGTCAGAACAGCGTATGTCTATTTGCGCGATAACAGGGTGTGCCGATTGCGTGAAAGATGGAGGTTCAGATTGCACATATGGCATGTTATAGTTAGTCAGTGGGCTAACTATAATAACGTTTTCGCATTATTTTTTTTTTGTGCCAAGAAATTGGAGAATGTTTAAATGGGTTTATTAAATGCTTTGTGATGTGTAATATTTTTTTGAAAGTTGTTTAGTTGTGGGTGGGCCGAAGTATCTACGTTTTCCTGTTTAAGATTAGCGGTATGTCTTTGTGTTAAATGGAGTAATTAGGTACTTGTCAATGGTTGTTGAAGGAATGATTTAACGCTGTTGTGTGTTTGTATTCAAGGGATCTCAATAGATTAAGGCGAGCGCGGAGCAGAAGAGGCGTTATTTTTTTTAAGCTTTTCAGGTGAACGCGGCAGACGATTGCGAAGCGCGAGGCGAGCGGGGAGCGCGAGGGGAGAAAAAATAATGCTTTTCTGCACACCTTTGTTTGTGCCCTTCTACCTTCATAGACACACCGTAATCATCAACTAATCATAAGGCAAAACGGCCTATTTTGGGTAAATTCCTTCCCTTTTTTTTGCTTTTATAACATTTCTGTTTAGTTGTATAAGCTTGTGATAAGTATTTAGCGTCATGTTATTTTACAGTGATATTACTAATCACGTGGAGAGTTATGTTAAATATTTTATAAATGGTTTGAGAATAGGTTTGTGGTTTGGAGGAGCTATTCGAATCGAAGTGTATTTGCTGGCTTGTGTGTATTATAAAATTTGAGCTGTTTTGTATAGTATATAGTATTGTATAATTATTAAAGGTGAACATTTATTATTGGTTATATGAAAATATAAACTTTCCGGTAGGAGGATATGTTAAATCGACAACGCATTTATTGATTATTATTAAAGCGTGGTTTTCATGTAACTGTGATGACCTCGTAACTGCGGTAAGGCAAATTGGTAGTAGCACTAGGATATACTGGCGGTAGTTGTAGAGTGGAATGCGTAGCCTGCAGAATAGGCGTTATTTTTTTAAGCGTTTCAGGCGAGCGCAAGGAGATCTGATGAAAGTGCTTTTAATGATAAAACTTGAGTGACATGTTTTTTAAAAGACAGGTGGTGTAGCGATATGATGGGTGACAATATGCGGTGAAAATGGCTTTGGACTGTTCGTCTTCTAGTGTGTATGAAATTGTTAGTTCGTAGATGGGTATACGGTTTTTGTGGCAGTTGGAAAGTCTTGAATCTTGTTGAAAGACCATACAATAGTTATTACTTGGATGCGTAACAATTACGAAACAGCTGTCATGAGCGTCATTGTTAGCGTTAATAACTGGAGATAAGTGATAAATTTCCTTGTTTTTTTTTTGTTTTCGAGTGCGTTTCATGAGCGCTTGGAGGAGGGAAGGGGGGGGGGGGGGGGGGTAAGGGTGGTTGGTGAAGTAAAAAAGATGTGATGTTTAGAAGAGAATAGCCTGTTACAGAGACGTTCGTTTAGACTACGAGCAGTTTGTTTTCTTTGAGTGTTAAACTATATAGAGTATAAAAGAGGCAATTTATTTGATTTAATTTTACGGCCATGTTTTGGATTTTAGAAAAAAAAATAGGAAATAGGGTGCAGATAGGCTGTTAGTGAGACGGTGGGGTCTTCTGAGCAAGTTTATTAAGAGTAGTGTAAAAATAGCATGTTTGAACTTGCAAGTTAGATGCGTTGCTATAGAGCGATTTTTTGAGCACAACTTAGCAAAGGATATAACGCGCCATAATGAATTTCACCTATGTGTCCAATATAAATGTTTGTACAAGCTCTTGTGGCATTCTACTTCAACAAGAGTGACAGGAGCAAAAGTTTCATTTGATTCAACAATATGAATTGATAAAATTGAGACAATTAGCCACAGCTTGAATGATAATCGCATCAGCCCATGTTCCTTGACATGACATATTATTCAAATATTCTTGCCAAGAGTGTTCAGTATTACTCTCTATAAACTGTTCTGGGTTATATACTAAATATTCAATGCCAAGACTACGTATATAAAAATGGTTTGTAGCATCGCCATACAATTGATGTGATACGGCACGAAAAAAAACAATCGCCACCTCCTCCAACATCAAGAGCAATTCTATTTAATTCAGATAACCTAGTTTCTAGTAGTGAAACTGAATCTATCGCACCTGAAGCATTAAAAGCAACCATTACAAACAATTGATAATTTTATTTAACGAAATAATAGATTTAAATATATATTTTCTTGCTTTAAGTCTGCTATATTCTTTGCTAATAGAGCTACGTTGAGCGCTCGAAGGCAACTCTCTTGTGTCAGGATTTCAATGCAATCAAGCTACGTTGAGCACTCTAAGGTAACTCTCTTGTCCGCTTTAGGATTTCAATGTGATCAGTACGACACGCAATTGATATTCGTCTTCTTTTTATAGACTTTATACGCCAAGACCGTTTTCTCTCTCTTACTTGCCACTCAAACAATATATTGTCTTTTTGTCAAATAGAAACAAAATCTCTCTTAAAAAAATTAACACGCTGAAATCGCTTATAAAATGCTTCTTAAAATGCTTGCTTGATAACTTTTATAAACAAAATCAGGAAAATTTTTACGTCTTTTGCGTACTGTTGCATAATCAAACTGTAATAGCAATGATTAATTGTTTTAATTAAAAATAGCACAAAAGCGAAATCCATACTCTTGCATAATCAAACCGAAACATTTTTAGTTAGCTGAATAAGCAAAATCTCACCTCTCTTGCATACTATTGCATAATCATGACACCTAAACATTTAATAACTATTGGAAAAGCGGACAAAGATTACAACTCAAAAAGCGAACAAAGATACAGCGTGAGATTTCTCAGCTTCGTCGAGCGCGAAAAGTTGACTCGCTTAACTTTAAGCAGGAGCCTGACAGCCTGACTTTAAGCGAGTTGACTTTAAACGAATCGTAAAATTAACTCTTTTCACGAGATTTCCCTTTGGCATTCGCTAAGCGACATGAAAAATCGCTCCTCGCTGTTCATCATACCGGGTAGACAACGTATAGCAGAACCCCGGAGGGGGACTCCCATATGTGGTTGGGCGGGGGTGCTCGTCGTATCTTTTAGGGGTTAAAATTCGGGATCTAAGTATCTTTTAGAATATAAGATTAAAAAACCGTCATTTTCCCAGAAAATGGTATCTTTTAGGGTGTTCCTAGCGAAAGACGAGTCGCTACTGCCTTCCGGTGTTCCTTCTGATGGTAGCTGGAATTCGAGCCCATGTATAGTCAGATCTATTTATTTCCAGCACTCTAGCCGCATCGCATTGTTCCATCGCATATTTGGTACAAAAATGGTATCTTTTAGAGGTAAAATTCTGGTTGACAACGGCCACTTTGATATCTTTCAGGGTTCCACTTTTTTTTTTCCTAACGAGCACCTCCGCTTGACGACTTATAGGAGTCCCCCCCCCCCCCCCCCGGGAGCAGAATATTCTTACCAATTTTTCTTTTCACGATATTTCCGGTTGTCACTCGGTAAGCGACTTAAAAGGCAGAGCAAAATAGCATGTTCTTTTGAGAACAAGCCATATCTAGAATATTTGATGTCACTTTTATCGTGATTAGTAATACGAGTGGTTTTAATTAGCCCCACGCAGCTATCAAGCGTAGTGAATACAAGCTAAAATTAAAGCTTTGACTGAGTCAAAGTTCCCATATGACTAAAAAAAAGATCGCCGGATTGACCCCTTTCATAAAATAGAAGTCCGAATAAGGGAGTTAAATGAGACGGGAAAGTTTGTGTTTTAATATGAGCGATAGGCAGAGGAAAATAGCATGTTCTTTTGAGAACAAGCCAGAGAAAGATCTCACAGTAAAGAGCGGAGTAGGGAACGTGTTACAGGCTATTTAGATTTATATTTTAGTGACAAAAGCAGCCATTATATTTTTAATGCGACTGAAATAAATACCTGTATTTAATCTTTCATTTGAATCATTTTATATCTTGTAACCGTTTTATTCCATTTTTACTTAGCTCTTTGTAGCCCCTGATGAAGGTTAGTTTTGCCTAACCGAAATATTGGGCAATAAAATACCCTTTTTACCACAATTGCCGCTAAAATAGCAATCTGATTGGTCGACGTGAGTGGTAAATGAGAGTCCAGACAACGGTGCTGACGCTAACATCAGGTGCACTTGAAAAACACCAATCAGATTGCGAGAAAGTTATAGACAACGCTTGCTTTTTCTTTGCTGTCACGTTTTGTAACAAGACTTCGATTTTTCCTTGTGTTTTTTTCTAAATATTGTTGTAAAAAACAAATTTACACCGGTTTTCCGTGATCCACAACATTTTGACCATGTGATGACGTAAATGGTGGTAAATAAGAGTCCACACCACGGAAAACCGGTGTAAATTTGTTAATTATAGCTGTCCGATCAGCCTTGCATTCAGTTTTAAGTTTCTCTCTCTAGGGTCTCTCCGAAGAAGAGAGACCCTGGGAACGAGGTTGGTTTGCAACCTTCTGGACCCCGCTTCTGAAGAAAGTCGTCGGAGTCGCGCGTGTCGGAGTCAACAAAATGAGGCTTAGTCCTCGGGAACTAGAGGGACTTCTTATTCATCAAACTGGCTTTTTAGCTCAGAAGCGTCTCGCACGAGGATTGAAACTGAATCATCCCGAGGCAGTCGCTCTTATTGCTTGCCAAGTAAGTTTATATAAGGACGAATACACACTCGATATCCGACAGGGCGACCTTATAGCTTTGCCTTCGACCCAAAAAATTGCACTCTTTGAACAGCTGAATAGTACCGTGTTAGCAGAGTCGGCTGAACTGTAGAATACCCCGCCACTTATTTGCATTTCATCGAATAAGAATAGATCCTTTTGTTTTCATATGCTTCGTTCTTTAAAACGTTTAGGGATATGTAAACAAGTGGACGGGTATTCTAAAATTGCTCCATTTACGAATGTGCAGTCCAGCAGGAGCTTTCAACATTACCTTAGGCCTTTTGGGCTTTAGTGTCCCACGCAGCCATTATTTGTCTCTTCACGCAACGCTCCTCCCCACTACCTGGACCACATTCCTTACCCGATTTAAGCCAATCACAGTTGCGGTGCCATTTTCGGAACTTGCTCGCGCCAAATTCTCTACGCGTGACTCATCCAATCATAGCATGCGTTTTATCGTTGACTCAGGGCCTGTTTACATGAGGTAGGGTGACCCTAGGGTGTAGGGCCAACTCTCTTTGTTTTCTTTTCCCTGGAGGTTTTCAAACAAAGAGAGTTGGCCCTACACCCTAGGGGCACCCTACCTCATGTAAACAGGGCCTCAGTTGGATGCTTTCACAAAGTTGTTATAAAAGGTGACAGGCCTAGAAGAAATCCTGCTTGTCGCTAAAAACATTTTAGCCCAGGTTTAGAAAGTCTACCCCAAGTACGTGCCTGAGAGATTTTTCCTGTTAGATCAAAATAAAGATATAACAGGCCTGTTGCTCTAAATGTTGCCCTTTCTTTGATCTTAGGAAAAAATCTCTAGCTGTGACACTGACAGAAGGAATTTTAATACGCTTTCCAGAGCCGTTTAGAATATTGAGTTATGCAGTCGTTTGTTTGCTACAATAGCTCTTGGCATAACAATGGAGTTTCTTTGGCTCACTTTGAAAGAGTTCCAAGATCAGTAGTAGTCTCTTAAGTAGGAATTATTCACTGCTTAGGATCAGTTCATTTCTCAGTCCGTGATTTAATGTTAGCGTAAGTCTGCGGTTAGCATAACTTCAAGATAGTGTTTCTTCATCACAGCTAAAAGAGTCTGAGATCCAAGTCTTATGTGATAGTCACGATCTATATTGGAATAGTGGCATCTTGTGCAATTGTTTTTAGCTCCTCATAGTGTATTCTGCGTTTAATTTGACGAGTTTCTCGGAGCTAGACAGTACCTCCATTGTCAGACGTATGGCGTCATTGCATCCGGTTTGAAATATTTGATTCTCCAGTACGGTAGCTGTTTTGTAATTCTTATGGATGCAAGTGGTTTCTTTTGTCCACTGAAAGCGATGGACACGTAAAGCACCTAGAGCTATCTTCGACGACTTTTTTTGAGTTTCATCTGCCATATAAACACCAAGGAAAATTCAGTGCTGGGCTAGGATGTCTGCCGGGGATGTCTGGCACACTTAAACCGGAAACCACCGGCCTTTCTTTCGCGCGTCATTTTCATTTTGCTGATACATAATTGGTTCGCTGAATTTATCGCAAACACAATGGGCAAGGAATTTGGTCGAGGTTTCAGCAGCTGTTAGTGGGGAGGAGCATTGCGTGACGAGACAAATAATGGCTGCGTGGGAGACTAATTGGGCTTGTAAACAACAGTAAAACTGAAAGAGTAGCAAAGTGGTAATTAAAAAAAGAGCCCTGCCTGGCCTGTAGGAGTGGAGTGAAATGGATCTTTAGTCTGGGTTGCATCAAGTTGAACCAACTTGAAAAAACCTGGACCTGAGTAAATTATGTCTTTTTTATACCTAGTTTTTAAATTTAACCACCTAAATGTTCATCCACAGTATTACAGTTCTTTAATATTCTGGTTCGCGTCAAGCCGCCATTTTCTATTTCTACTTCTAGTCACAGTTCCTCCCAGATCAGCAGGCTCATAATGTGATAATGCAGGTATCAGCGGCCATCCCAGGGGATCAACCCCCTGCACCTTGGGGCATATAACATTTGCAAAGACTGCCCTAACAAATGCTTGTTGAAGCCCCTGGGGTAGAGCTGAAATCTTGTAACAAATATCCTCACCCCTGGGACTAAACAGGGCAATGCCACGGTCGATCCCCCGGGCTGGCCTCTGATACCCGCATAGTAACGTGCAGATAACTAGTTACGCACGCCAGTTACGCAAAAACAAGGATACCAAAAGTGGGTTGGTTACTGGATTTGTTTCAAAGATGGAGGGCTGGGGGGATTGGAGGGGGGGGGGGGGGTCATTTGATTGCATATTTTATAATGAATGGTGAAATTTCAAAAAACAAAGGATAACAAACATCATTATAGACCACATTACATTCCATTTTTGTTTTCTTAACCTTTCTTGGACTGAATCCAACCAAGTGCTTTTTAACCCTTTTCGCAGTTACAGGCGACTATAGTTGCCTTACCTGTAAGTAACAAAAGACAACTATTCTTGGTTTTCACTTACGTCATATCAAAATTCAGAAGCATTAAACAATAGTTTTCGAATCTAAAATGTTTATGGAATTGTAAAGAGTTTAAAACTACACATCTTGGCCAAATTTTGAAGCGCAAAAGCATTTCGTTCAAGAGTTATAGGCGAACGAGTATTAGACATTTTTAGTAAGAAATGTATGGAGCGGCCATCTTTGTGTCCCACTCAGGGCCACAAAGATGGCGGCCAAAAATTCAAAGTCTTAATTACACCAATAATCAAATCAAAAAATAATTATTGTATTTGCTATAAGCTCCATTAACTCGGGGCTTATTAGTATAAAATTCATTAATAATTCATAAGGAAAATACAAAAGAAATGAATGTTTAATGAAGGTTTGTAAACCCCAATACAGATCAACTGAGTTGATGAATTATTAAACAGTAGCATTAACTTTTGATACAGATGTCTGCTGAGCTAATTAGTATGCATTAACTTTTCATACAGATCTCTGCTGAGCTAATTAGTATGCATTAACTTTTCATACAGATCTCTACTCATTGTTTCATTTCATAAGTCAGATAAAATATTCGGCTCGCCATTGTAAACGCCCATACAGATCTCCCGCTCATATTTTATCTATCACTTATAATGCAAACAATAACTTTCAGCTGATTCAATTTTGTTTATTTTCACGGCTTATCTGAAATAGCGTGATCAATTGTGTGACACATTTAAAACCTTTGTAAATCGGAAGCAAAACATCGTTAAAACCTGAAACTTTTTGTGAAAGATAATAACACTTGTATCCACATACCATAATTATTGTTAGAAACAACTTTGCAGGATGTATACTTTAGATTTTTTAATTTTTATGACGTCATGTGAAAGCCAAGAATAGTTGCTGTAATGCTATTTGGGAAATAAAATATTTGGCTATGGAGAGAATGAAATTTGAGGAAACTTGGCTGCGAAAGGGTTAAAGAAAATGTGTTATACCTTAGAAATGCATTTAATTACTGGTTTGAATTTGGAATTGCAGCTCAATGAATTTATCCGAGATGGGAAGACTGTTGCAGAGTTGATGAACTTAGGGAGGCAGTTTTTAGGTAATTAAAGAATAAAGTAGATTAAAGAATAAATTTATGTTATAGATTAAAGTGACACTGCGCCCCGGTGGAATTATATAAACACATTATTTGATGGTTTGACAGATAATATGCACAGATATTTTACGAGTTGTGTGATATTTTTCCAAGCTCTGTAGGGGTGAGGAAAAATCCGAGCAATGAGTAAAATATCTGTGTTTATTATCTGTCGAACCATAATATATTAAGGGATTTGTTATTTGATCGCTTAATTTATCAATTAACTTCTTAATATAGCCATCATTTTTTGCCCAGTATTTCACTCTTGTCCTGAGCACGCACACTTACAATTAACTTTGTTCTGTGCCTATCCTGTCAAGCCGGTATGCAAGAGTGTAATACATGTATATAGTACAAGAATGCCAATTTTAATTTCTTGACTGCTAATCCTTGACTGATAATCCACTTCCATCCTTGCAATCCTGCATTTTATCTCCAGACTATGATTGTACTAGTTTGCTGCTATGTACTAGTTTTGCTCTAAAGAATCTTTTTATCCAATTAAGTTGTAAATTTGGTGGTATTTGGTGATAATAATAACATGGAAATAAGGTTTATAGCAAAATTTTGTTATTATTTTTGGTGGGAATCAGACATGTCCCTTTAAATTATTGTAAAAGCTGATTAAGAATTATTTTAAAGAGGACTTTGAGTGAGGCATATTAAACATTCTTTAAGGTCTCAGATTAAGTAAGAAAAATGGAGGTCACATGACCAGTGCTTTTGACACCCTCCGGCGAAAGCCGGGGTTAGGGATAGTTCAAGCCTGGGGTTTAGGTTAAGATTCTAGGGTTAGAACAATTTCTAGGGCGGGTGGTCTCAGGGCCAGGTCTAACTTAGGCTTAGGTCCTTTGATATGCAATAATATCAAACTTGCTCACCTTGGATGAACTGACCCTCGACTACTAACTGTTACCAGCTGTTCTAACTCCACCTTTCTTGTCTAGTTTTGAAATTCACCACCCCCTCAAGTTGGACTTAGTGCAAGTTTCACCTTTACAATTAATATTGGCTAGCCACTAGTACCCTCCCCCCTAGATTGTGCTTGTTTTCAAATAAAATAGTGCAGATATGTTGGTTGTCTTAAGAGTTTTTTGTTTGAGTGGTTTAAGATTTAAAACTATCAACTTAAAGAAAAATATAGTTTTCTCTTAAAAACAAAATTAATTGTATAATAGTCACAGTAAATTGTTGTTAATATCGTATTATTATTATTATAATTATAATTTATAATATATTATTTCAATTAATATTATTAATTTCTTTGAGAATTGCATCTGTCATTAGGTATAAACCAATTGCTGCCTGGTGTAGGGGACCTAATACATGAGGTGCAGGTAGAAGGAACCTTTCCAGATGGAACTAAATTGGTAGGTCTTCCTGCAAATAAATTATATACACAGAGCCCTGTGGATATTACAAATTTGGTTCATGATGGGGGGAATTTAAAAGGCAGGTTACATTAAAATTAACAAAGGAATTATTCCTTTTAAATTATATAAACACATGACCCTGTATCATAAACAACTATTTATCGGGATAATAAGAGTTTGGTGTTATGGTATGGATGGTGCTTTCCACGTTTTGAGCAACCGGGTCCAGCAGGTTATTTTAATCATATTAAATAACATGAACACATGACCCTGTTAACATGACCGTCAGCATGTGATCAATACTGTATATTCATGATGAGTGATGAAGGCTTAAGGTTACAGTGTACCTTCAGATCGAAAATTTATTGAAAATTTTTTTTTGGCGTTAAAATAAAGTTTACAGAATGAACTTTCATCCAAAAAACAAAGTATCGAAAAATAGTGAAAATTGACGGAGAAATGACGGTATAACTTTTGTGGGCGGAGTTTGTTTATTATGCGATATGTTTTTTTAAGCGCCGTTTTCTCAAAGTTAATTTTTCGCTTCTTGGGGACACTTTAAAGAGCTACAACTCAAAGGGAATTTGTTCGATTTTCCTTAAATTTGGACAGAAGCTAGGCTAACAAATAATCAACAAAAACGTGTCGGCGAATTTCTTAATTCCGAAAAGTTTTTTGTCAACAGGCATTTCCGTGCGATCATTCCAATTTTTTTCTCCCCTTTTCGAAAATATTCTGTAACTTTTCACTGCAATTGAATATGGAAAATCGCCGACACGTTTTTTTAGCGCTTTGTGTCCAGAAACCCGAGAACAAATCAAATTAGCAAAATATAATAATCGCTTTGAGTTATAGCGTTTTAAAGCTGATTCAGACGTTCGAATTTAGACGTCGTAAAAAATTCGACAATTCATTTTATTACCAAATGGTTTCCATATTTAGATAGCCAGCTCTATAAGCTTTAATTTGATATCTGGGTTTAGGTATATTAAGTGTAATCTTAAGACGCTAGAGCTGTTATACTGGAGACACACCCGAAGGTACACTGTAACCTTAATAAGGGGCAGGGATTAGTAGATTTTGATCCTGAATCTGTTGGATCGGATCTGTTGGACGTATCTTATAATAATTATTAATCAGTGCAAATTAAACCTTTGGAATCCCTTAATAAATTACTATCAGGATCCCGGCAAGATCCTTGGCAAAAATCCTGTTGCTCATCAGAATCCTGCCAGGAAATGAATTTCTTGGCAGGAGTCGTCCTGGGATCAAATCTACCAGGTGACCTAGTAAAGTTGGTCTTCAACGGGTAGATCCCAAAATTTCAAAAGAAGAAAGGTTGAATTAACTGTTCATCCAAAAATCTCGCAGCATGCAGTAGACACAAAAAAAGTACACATGATCCCTAAAGGGATCAGCCTATTTTTTTTTCATCTCTGAATCATCTGCAGTTTTGAACTGGTTTTGCTTCGCATTTATGAGTTTTGAATTTAACCATCATTGGGGTGTGAAATGACTTGCCAGTATTTTTCTCCCTTGTTTTACAGCTGGTACAGATACGTAATATTGTGTATTATTTTTCTCAATGCCATCAGGTCACAGTTCATCAGCCTATTTGTCAAGAAAATGGTGACTTGAATCTTGCACTCTATGGAAGCTTTCTCCCTGTACCACCAGTGGAGAAGTTTGCTTTGGCCAGTGCTAATGTCGTGCCTTTGGTAAGATTGAGTACTGTTGTTTGTAACAATTTGTTGAGTTCTGCAGGTCTTAGTAAACTATATTGCTAATAATGTGTCACAATTTTGTTTAATAGGAAAAATGTACAGTGTTAGGTGCCGTGGTTCCTGGCTGTGGAGATATCATGCTAAATTCCGAGAGAAAGACAGTCAAACTGAAGGTCACTAGCTTGTGTGACCGACCCATTCAAGTATGTATAGTTTCATCTGTTGAATAATTGTCATCTGGGTTAGTCTAGTTATGAAAAAACATGGCAAGCTCAATATTGACTTTTATGAAGACAAGAAAGCTGTATGCGCACATTTATCTAGGCTTCACTCAACTGAAATGTATGTACCTGGGAGTGCCAACTCTTTCTTAGTGATAGGTGTGAAAATTTTTTTGTGGGAGTGCCAGGATTTCCGAAGGCGACCAGACCAAATCTGAAGACAATCCGATCTATTCTGAAGATGTCCGAAGATGTTCCGAAGAATTCGGTAGTTTCCATGGACCTCAGACATCTGTTTAATAACATCCATAAATAAGATGGCTGCTGAACAGACGCCTCCGCAATGGCTCGAAACGGACTCGATTAAAAAACGTAATCTGTCCCACAGCAGGGGTGTCATTAAATTTTGAAGTAGGTGGCTGATTGAATAGAGTAGGCGGGTGATGATACATGCACTGCTGTGCGCATATCCAAGCGCCGAAGGCTCGTAGCTGGGGCTCATACTCATACGTAGCCGAGGGAAATCCCCGGCCCCCGGCCCTTAATGACACCCCTGCACAGCCCTTCTGAATCTGCCCCATCAAGAATTCCTAACAAAAAAAGGAATCAAAACGAAGTGACGGAAATGCAAGAAGAGAAGGATATCTTGTTAAAAGACATCCTTGATGTAATTAATCATGACAACTCTCTGAAGGTTGACATCAAAATTCAACAGGAGAGGATGGAAGAAAGGATGTCATCTCTTGAATGGCGACTAACAACAACAACAACAACAATTTTATTCAACAACAACAACAATGTATTCTTAGTATAATAATGGAAGAATCGAAAGATTTGTTTGCCCTACAAATAGCTGGAAAGCTAATCGGGGCGGGGCAAAACAAGTACATGAATAATACAGATATCTACAAAATCAAAAACCTTATACTATTGAAAAGCCTTGCAGATTGCACATAATAATGAATAAAAACACAGAAGTTAAGTGATCTAATTGAGTTAAGACAAGGAGATTCTGACTATGGTAAGTGTATCTATGTACTTACTTTATTAATAATCATGGAGATTTGAATATAGTCATCCTCCTTTTCTAAAATATTGAATAGCAATTTGCGGAGGGCTCTTTTGAAAGCATTCTTAGGAAGATCCGTTATATAGCGTGGTATCTTATTCCACAGCTTTACTCCGAGCCGAGAGAAAGAATTGTTTAGTATTTCTGTTCTGGAACATTTAACATAGAATTTTCCAGATGATTTTTCCAACTGAGGAATTCTCGAAAGTTTTTGACGACATAAAAGAGCCGGTGAAAGAGGATCTGAAGAACGAAAAAGAAAAGATGGAAGAAGACATCAATACAAATTTTTTACTTGAAGATGAATTGAGGTCAAAGACGGAGGTCATCATTTCTACCCAGCATGCTCATAATGACCTTGCACAATAAGAACAGTGTTAGACTTTTTGGCTTTAAAGAAGATGACGGTGAAACCACTCCTGAATGTCTGGCCATTAATCTATACAGGGAAAAGTTACAAATAGATGTGGCCGAAGAAGATACGGAAATCGTGCATAGAGCTGGGAAATATCGACCAGAAGGCCGCCATGATCCCAAGAAGGCCAGACCAATCCTTATCAAGTTTCTATCTCACAAAACCAAGAGCAAGGTTATGAAAGTTAAGAGAGGTCTAAAAGGAAGTGAATATTGGTTGTCAGAAGATTTGATGGCCGAAAATGCAGAAAAAGTTAAGCTACTAAATGAGCTAAGAAAAAATCAGAAGATAAAGAACGTATGGACAATAGACGGTAAGATAAAAGTCAGGAAATTAGATGATTCTGTTATTACTATGCTCGTAGGAATTATAAAAAATATTCTATCAAATATAAAGGATGTCAGATTTGGAACAACGTCCCAGCAGAAATTATAAACTCGATCTAGATCACTATATGTATTTAAGAAAAATATCAAAAAATACCTTCACACTCAATCAACTTAACTGATTAGTTAAAATTCATATCAACATTAGTAGTATTCTTTCTTTTAAATGTAGTATCACCTTAAATTTTGTAACGGGCTCTCCCCGTAAAGCCCAGAAGGGTTTGTTGAGGGCTCCTGCTCCTTTTTAGACACTGTATTATATCATCTTTGTAAATAATATTATTGGAGCAAATAAAAGATTGATTGATCCAGCTCTAATCATAATGTTCAGAACGATAAAAACCTGTAAAAAGTGCCAAATTTTCATGAAAATAGCTATTAATATTTTTAATTGGATTGTGCAATCAGTTAAGGCTGACAGCTCAAATCTGTAAGTCAGGCGTACAAGCGATCATAATCATGCGATACCTGCCTTGTAACTGCAGTCCATGGCAATTGTTCGCCATAAGCCTATTAAGTTACGGAACTCAAGAGTGCATGTGAAGCGTTGGATGTTGCAAAACAGAATCTAAACCATAATCCATACCCACCCCACGGAAGGTCATTGGAAATTCCTAGGGGAAGGGGGGTCTTAAAAGCCAACATTTTAGAAGCAATGTATGAAGCTAAACTGGAATTTCCTGGGGGGATGGGGGGTGCTAAACAAAAAACCTTCTGTGGGGGGAGTATGGATATTTTCTGGAATTGCACAATCCCACTCCAAATGAAATGACAGACAAGCAAGTACAATGGATCCATTGTAAGCGAAATAAAATCCTAAAATGATATGTTGGTGAAAGATTTCCATTCAAGTGTGCCTGCTTAGAGACAGACAAACATGGGACTGCTGAAGGGTGGGTACAACCGTTTAACAGAGGTGGCCATTTAATGCAGGTAGCAAGTATGGGCAAAAAATTGGAACTATGAAAACTGGCTGTTTAGAAGGTGGTCGCTTAACACAGGGCCGTTACAGGTTCGACTCTTTATTTTCAGGTTGGAAGTCATTATCATTTTATTGAAGTGAACAAGTACCTTGAGTTTGACAGAGCAGCTGCTTTTGGCATGAGACTGGTATTAAATGTTGTGATGACAATATTTATATTTATTAATCCCTTCATTTCTTGTGAGGGAAATTATTTGAGGTGGCTCCTAATAGTTTAAACATTCCCACCATGATACATCTATGATATTCAATCACAGCTACATCAGTAAAGGTAAGAGAAAACGTTTAGTACAAGTTTGTAAACACTTAACCAATGAACAAATTTAGGTGGCTACGACATCAAAATTTGTTACCATGGCAACGTCAAAAGAGGCCAAAAAGACTCCATTTTCAACCTTTTGAGGCTAATAACTTCAAAACTACTCGGTGAAATGTTTTGATTTTTATATATTTTTGTCTTATAAACATAACAAACATTTCTGCCATAGGATTCAGAGGTATGTAATTTTTACATAAATTTAAGGTAGCTCTGAACTCTATGTACAGAATTTTTTAAAAAATTGTCAAAATGTTTCTCTTGCAAATTAAACAAAAATATGTCAAAAACAAAAATTTTCACCGTGTAGTTTATAAGTTATTAGCCTCAAATGGTCCAAAATAGCGTATTTTTTACCACTTTGTTGACTGATAAAAGATTTACTGGTTTCAAGTAAAAGATTTTTAGCCACACCATCGGACTAGCTGTAATGGGATGCAAAAGACGAGAGGGCTGAACAATATGGAGCCACCTTAAATTAAGAATAAATAATTTTATTGGTTGTTTTACACCAGGGCTTGTAAGTAGTGTTCTGTTCTCAAAAGGGTTAAACTTTTATTCGCAGAATAATAACATGCCCAACCAAAACATTACACTCCTTCGCTCACCTCTGAACCGCGAGGGGCTAATCCCCTAGAGGATATATTCACATTGAACAACAGTCCTGTGTCCTAACAGGAGTGGGGTAGGTAAGGCCACTACATGTAGTATATCCTAAGTGCACTTGAAGTGTGAAGAGTGAAATGCGCATCCTTGAATCCATATTTTTGTGACCATGGAAATGTGTCTATGTTGTCGTGTAACCCTTTCACTCCCAAGTCAGTGCTAAACATCAAAATTCCAAATTTCATGTTGTGAAATATTGAAAAACCAATGGTACCATGCAAAAGTACTGCCAAACTGAGAGGTTTCATTTGAATGGTTGCACCATTGGGATTTCGTCCACAGACTCAAAGTTAGAACTACACTGTCTACATGTCTCCATAATTGACTCTGGGAGTGAAAGGGTTAAATTTCATTTTGATTTAAAATTTTCAAACCAGTTTAATTTTTATTTTCTTTTGTTACCGATTCATTAGCCATAATCTAAGACAAAAGAAAATTAAAATCTAACTGGTTTGGAAATTATAAACCAAAATAAAATTTCAACCGCAACATCTACATGTTTTTAAAAGAGCCAGGCCTCTAAGTATGATCTACACCATACTCTTGAGAAGGCACTTAATATTTAACTAGTAGGAAGCAGAAGCCAACTGAAGGATGTGTTCAGTGGCGCGAAAAATTAATAGTAATTAACAGCCTATGTTTCAAGTAATACCCTGTCTTTCTCATCAGGTGTGAACCTCATTTTCTGAAGCGTTACTTTAAGAATCTCAAGTACTGAGTTAATTTTATTTACAGGTCTTGCTTGATGAAACATACTTATGTTAAAGGCTCACCTTCACCCAAAAAACGTTGCGGTCGTTTGTTTTTGTTTTCAAATGCTCGATTGTTCATACGCGTGATCTGATTGGTTGCACGCATTCAAGCGTGAATTTCGTGTTACACGTAATTCAGCACAGAAGTGATCACAGCGCGCTCAGCATTTCGGGTGAAAGTGGGCTTTTAATGTCGTGTGATTAAACCACCAAATATATTAAATGCAGTTACATGTACTTGTAGAAAATCCTTAGAACTTTAAATCAGTTAAACCTTTTCAGTCGCAGAGTCAATCAGAATATTTTAGTCTCATCAAATTGCTTCAAAATGGGCGGTTTATACTATATAATTAATTGACTATGCATTCCTTCTTGGTTTTTGTTGACAGAATATTGCAGCTGGTACTGCTGTTAGATTTGAACCAGGGGACACCAAAACAGTTGAACTTGTTGAAATTGCTGGAAACAGGTGAATTGTAATTCTTTTAATATAAAAGAAAATCGTGTGAACTGATAATTTCTATTCACAATATTATTCCTTCCCCTCTATAAATCTTTAGTCAACAATATTAAGCCAGTTTAGTTAGAAGAACAAACAATTGAAGGACTTGATCCAGACAAAAACATCCAAATTAAGTTAATGTTTTGGAGAATCATGTATACTAAAATATATAAATATGTGTACCCATCCCATGCCAAGAGGGTCTTTCAGTAGAGGCCGGCTACTGCCGGTGTACCACCGCCTACTTCGCCTCTCACCACCGGTTACTGTCAACAAACAACACTGTCTTATAATAAGTTTCACTCAATTTTCATGTTCAGAATGCTGGAAATTTCATTTCCAAACCTCTTAATTTCAAAAATTTCCCCCTAGTGGTGGATCCCCCTTATGTCAGAAAAAAGGTTCTGAGGGCCAAGTTTTTTTTCTATCAGTCTCTAACATTTTTACTCTGGCCTGCCCCTTATTCACTCTGGGGCAGTCCGCCGTGGGTACCCCGTTATGTTGGAGTCGGGATCTGCCAGAGTGTAGTTCATTCATTCTTTGTGTTCTACAGAGTGATTCGAGGTGGTAATGGACTTGTTGATGGGCCTGTTTCACCTGAAAACTTGGACAAGGCCATGAAGAAAGTGGCTGAACAAGGATTTGCTCATAAACCACAGGTATGTATGTTGCAGGTTAAATGCAGTCTAGGTTTGTTTCAACACTTTCGCATTATTTACTCAGTTAATATCCTTATTTATTTTCTTGGCATTTTATAAATAATATGTTTATATACGATGTCAAAGAAAGTTTTCCAGCAAACTCTTAAAAACAGTTCATGAAGTGTGACACGTACGCTGCACACAATGAGCGTCTGTACTGGTCACAATATAATTTTATTACTTTTACATAACTTAAAGGGACATTGTCATCTGATGGTACTTTTGCTGCATGTAACATTTGATGATGATCTTTAATCTTTAATGAGGATCAGCTTTGTCGCTGAGGTGATTTTCACAAAGGTCAGGCTACAAATAAAGACTAACGTACATACAGTAAAAGTATAAAAATAAAAAAAGATGATAAAAAGTTAGACTAAGTTAAGTGTTTAAATCTCAGTTAAAAATTGCTAAATGTGGGGTGGGACATTCCTTATTTCAATGGCTATAATTATAGTTGGTTAGGTCCTTTAATTGTTCCATTCATCAATAAATAAATTTTAAATTAATAATAATTTTACTGCATGCTTGATTTCTAGTTCAATAATAGTGAATTTCAATTAACTGTCAAGCAGTTTCTGTCTGGCTTAAAAACCCAAGAGCATTGTGCAAAGTACAATTTGCCTTGTGGCCAGCACTGTAGTCACTAGTAGCATAAGCTTTGAACAAATTTTCTGACCCTCCCTTTCCTTGGGAACATTAATATTGTTTTTGCTTCAAAGATGATGCCAGTGAGTGTTTTCTTTTTTCACAAAATGTTTCATTTTTGACCCGCCAATACTCCAGTCTGATCGTCCCAGCACTTAAGCTATAGCTGTTTGTCAGATGGAATCGTACAGTGCTGGTTAGATAGGTAAAGGCTTTAAGTCACACAATCTATAAATCGACCTGCCAAATGAATGCTCTTGTTCTGTTCTGTCAGTGTGCAATGCGGGGAAGACTGCAATTACTTGACCTGCCAATACTCTTTCCCGATCCAGCATGTAGTGCTGGGAGATATGTGAGGCTTATGGTCATGCCAACCGGAGGGGATGTGTCCCATGCATATTACGCCAAGCAATATCAAATGGTTGTGTTTTGTTATTGTCTACTTATATTGATCTTGGTCAGCTTGTAACCAAAATTAATGTGGAATATTAATTGACATTAATGTTGTATTTAGTTGCAGGATACTCTTGTTACTGTAATTTTATTTTGTTATCATTCACTAGGAAGATACTACCTCTGTCAGCAGAGTAACGATTCCACGGGAGCTGTATGTGAACATTTATGGTCCAACTGTTGGAGACAGGGTATGTGCTTTCTAAACCAAAACAAATAAAAAAATATTATTAAAAATGGTTTTTAATGAGTATCTAATAAAAGGTAGTTTGTATAGGCTTCTGTTTTGCTTTTTGATTGGTTAAAAAAAACACCACTCTCTTAACCAATCACAGGTAAAACCCAAGCTACTCATTGCGGTACTTACGGTCGCTGATGTTTTCCTGACGTGCGTTTTGCAAAAGTCCCAGAAACTTTTTGGGCCCGAAAAGCTATGTTATGTGCAGAATGTTTGCCAACAAGTATTAATTGGTTTTTGTTGATTTTGAAAGCTAGACATTAAAATCTTTCATTTTGACTACACAAGCTGGGCGGGTTTGTGAGCTAAAAATGTCAACACCAGTCATAAGAAGCTGAATTTAACTAGCTTTCATACGTGAAAAGTTTTCAGGCCTTTCAAGAAATGCACACCTGCACTTGTTACCAATAATATGTATTTGCTTAAGTTTTGTTTCAGTCATAAAATAGCCACGCCAAGCCAACCACCGCAGCCTGACCTTTATTGTAAAATCAAAACTGTACACACAGTGCTTATTCCAGGAAGCTAATGAAAAATTATGTGATGAAGCGTACGTCACGCGCGTGCTTTATCGAGTTATAATGAACTGGGTTTGACCAATCATAGTGCGCGCATTTCCTTGAGCATTTTATAATGTAAAATCAAAACTGTACACACAGTGCTTATTCCAGGAAGCTAATGAAAAATTATGTGGATGGGGGGGGGGGGATAAACTGAACTCTGTGGGTGGGCAGGTGGGAAAGTCGACCATCAATGGTGGACACAAGAAAAACAACTGCCCGCCTTAGGTCACATGACCTAACTTCAGGCCCCAGCAGCGTGTGAGAAAAAACATTTTCCGCTTATTTCATTGCCGACTCAGCCAGCAGAAAATAACCCTTAATATTACTTTGTTAAACAAGGGTGACACTGAACAGCCATATAACTAATAAACCTGTGGCTCTGAAATTCCTGGTCATATTTAATATACAAATGTTGGTTTTGACGGAAAGGAAAAACCAGCTGGGAGAACCCAAAGAAAAGCCCTCAGAGCAAAGGCCATTTTAAATACTGCAAACTCAAATGCATGTATTTAATAACTATAATGTTTTAGTATAATTACTCACTACAGGTGGTTATCAAAGAGAAAAATATAACCGAACAAGAAATGTTAATTGTATTTTAATTTTTCAAATTTTCACACATCATTGCACAACACATGTATCACGTCCGAAACATTTTCACCCGGAGTTATCTTCACTTATTAGCACATTTTCATTGTCTAATTACCTTTAAAAAGTTACCCCCAACTTAGTTGCATCTTGAGTGCTTTTCAGAATTGCATTATTTTTCATAGCATTTATTTCTTCCTCGGAAACATCCACAAATTAGAGGTGGCCATTCTAAAAATGTGTCCTCCCAGCTATAATCACCTTGCCAACGTGATTAAAGCGACGCCTCCACCAATGAGAGCAGCTGAATCTCTATAATCACCTGAGTGAGTAATTTTACTACTTTTTATAAATTATGAAAGGTTTTCATGTTCTACTGAATATATTGCAGGTACATCTTGGCGACAGTGCTCTTGTTATAGAAGTAGAACACGATTACACCGTGTATGGAGATGAGCTTAAATTTGGAGGAGGCAAGGTGATGGAATAAACCTGCATTCTTGGTTCAGAGTTACCGTTTTGTCAACATCTTATAAATAACTACTCTAGACTTGCAATAATTTATACCCACCAATTTTTTCTAAGTTAAATGCATGAGATTTTTATCTTGGGAATGACCTAGTGACACAACTGTTACAAAGATTTTAAAGATTGAAATCCAAAGACTTCTGAAGATATCCCGATGATTTGTGATTGTCTAATCGCAGTGCCATATAAGAGAAATGTGCCGGGTGTTCATCATACCTGTTCTGGGCTCAAATTTGTGATTTCATGCATGCTCAGGCCCAGTTTGTTTCCCTTTCACAGGAAAAAATACCAGGTTCCCATTTTTGGATATTTTAGGGTATTTAAAAAATACCCATACAAATCCCAGAGTGAGACAAGTCCCAACCAGGGAACGTGGTTGGGAATTCCTAGGTTGGGACATGTCTCACTTTAACAAATTTGGGAATTTTGTTGGTGTTCTGTAAAAACCCTAAAAAATCCCTAAATGGGAATCAGGTATTTTTTCCTGTGCTTTTACTGGATCCCAAGAGTACCAAAAAACAAGTTTCAAAATAATCATGCTTGTAAAATATTGAAAGACAAATGGTATCATGCAAAAGTACTGCCAAAGAGGTTTTATTTGAATGGTCAGTCACACTATAGGATTTCGTCTACAGAATGAAAAGTTGGAACTACACTGCATGTCTCCATAATTGAACACTTATGTCCAGGATTGCAGATAATTAGATGCATGACAAATTTTGATATCCAACATGCAGCGTCCCATTAAGTCAAAGTGTTAACTATCTTTTTTGAAATGCAAGGTAAGCATTAGTGTTAGTGTTGCTTTTAGGTTAGGGTAAACGCACCTGTTTATCTTTACGTAAAGAGCAGAATTTAGGGGACACTTTGTGACGTTTATTGTCTGAATTTTTGAAAACAAGTGATGTTGAAGTTGAGTAGAAGAGCAAGAGGACTTTGTGATGCTTATTAAATTTGTCATGCATCTAATTAGCTGCAATCAATTGAATGTCTCTGGAAGCTAAAGTGAAAGATGGTTAATAATTCTGACATTGTACTTCACATGCATGCACAGGGTTTTCATTAAGAATTGTAGTAGCAGGAGAATAGTGTACAGGAGACGGAATTTAGCCGGAGAATTAATTCTGTGTAGTAGGTGGAGAATTCTCCGACCTCCGATGCCTAATGAACACCCTGATGTACTGAAGTGCTACTACAGCTGTAACATTGCAAGACAGTGCCACTAACAGAATTTAATACAGCATCTCATTCTGAATCAATGTTTAAATTACCGTAGATAGGAAAAAAATTTCAAGGTACATGTACAGCAGACTGCATAATACGCCTTTGGACTGGGACTCTGATTCATGCAGCCTACCTCTCATACATGAGACCTAATGCATAAAACACTATAATTATAATTGTCTTTTTTGATATGACGGCACTCATGCATTGGCTGAAGCCTGGTTGTGTGACCACTGTATTTGGGAGAAAGGTTGACCCGTATTAGGCCGCCCCCGGGGGGGGGGGGGTACTCTGCACATTTTTGGGTGGGGGTGTGCCGCTGGGACGCTGAGACCCTTAACCTATACTAGACCATTGAAGCTGCATTTTGCAACCCTATTCTAGACTCGCTTTTTTCCAGAAACTCATTCACTATCACAGTTATTAGTTAACAGGGGTCAGTAAAAACGCCATACTGTTCACCATACCGATTTTTAAATGCCATTTGCCAGTAAAGCTTGCCTAGAAAAATGATACCCTATTCTAGACCAAAAATCTCTGATAACTATACTCTATCCTCCTAGACTAAACTGCCTGAAAACCATAGTTAGCTCATAAAATTATATGGGAGTACCCCCCCCCCTCCCCCCCGGGTATTAGGCCTGACATCAGTGTACTGTTTGAATCAAATGTGTTATCAGAGTTTCTTCAAAGTCAGACTTTTAATACCATCTGAATCAACCATTGCTTTATAGTTTGTGCCAGAGTCAAACTTAAAGGTATGGTATCAAAAGCAGGACTGGTGTAGCCTTTTGATGTCAATATCTTATTATACAATGAACTGAATACTACGTGCTCTGTGATTGGTCATTGCCTATGATCTACCAGAGTACAGACGCACAGCTGACGTCATAGAAAAACTGTTTGCTTTGTTTTGTCCAACATGTCGCACAGTCTTAAAAATGTGTGCGAGATTTTTCTGGATTGAGAAAGTGAAAGCCTTGAAAAATGTTTAGCAGGAGCTGTTTACGAGCAAGAAAGAAAAGAAATTAAAACGGCGACTTGAAAAATACCTCAACTGGAACAAATCTTCAAACAGTTGAGCGCTACGAGGTAATTTCGTTATTTTACTCTTTTTACTTTTCTGTTCATTGTATAAAACAAATAGATTCCATTTTGCCGTGTGTCTGTTCAGTTATAGATCAAAGAAGATGTCAAAATGTGGTAAGAACATCAGTGACACACTCACCTGCAGCTCGTGTGCCACTTTTTTGTTCTCACCACATTTTGACATCATTGGTGATTTACAACTGAACAGACACACAGCCAAATAGAATCTATTTGTTAAAGGGAACTCTATTAGAGGGACTTCATCTGCATGCTTACCTCTCCACATACTAAAATTAAGCCACAACTTAACTGCTGTACAGGTTTTAAGAGAGGGAATGGGTCAAGCAGCAAATGTTACCAACAAGGACACTGCTCTGGACACTGTGATCACCAATGCTCTGATTGTAGATGCTGTTGCTGGGATCATCAAGGCTGATGTTGGAATCAAGGTTTGTGCTGAATGTAGGGTAACTTAATTTTTAACTGGCAGACATCATTGACATTCTCTCTCTCTCTCCATCTCCTGGTTAGCTCAGTTAGTTGGGCGCCAGTCTGCAGAGCGGGAGGTCGCGGGTTCGAATCCCGGCCGGACCACTAACCAGGGTCTTTAAATAACTGGTTAGATCATGCTGTCTGTGCTCAAAAACCTTGTGTCAGTTCAAATGATCGCGTCATTGGGCGGTGACGTAAAGCTGTTGGCCTTGTCTCCTACAACTCCTTGCATTTTAACTGTAGGGGACGTTAAAGAACCATTGAAGACGTAACAAAACCCTGGCTGTGACCACCCTTAGTGTGCAACCTTTCCCTAGGGAGGTGGGTAAATAAACAGAAACGGGGACACAGTAATTGGCGCAAGCTGTTGTGGTGTCCCTGCCAAGTGTGGCGAAGTTAATAAAATAAAAATAAAAAAAAATAAAAAAATAGTAGCCTGGCACACCCTATTAACCCTTTAAGCCCCAATAGTGATCAACATCAAATTTCTCCTTGTAATATCAAAGCGAAATCATTCAGAGATGTCATGAGAATTAAGGAGATGATCACCCAAGATGAATGCTCTTGATAGTTTATCAACTTCTCCCCACTACTCCTATAAGAAATGTATGGAGACAAGAAAGGAGAATTTGTACTTTGATACTGGGGATTAAAGGGTTAACAGTTTTGGGCACCTGAATTGTTTGCTAATTATATCACCTAATGTTTCACAGTGTGGATTCTGTACTTCGAATTCTTGATCATTAGCTGCGACACCTTCACACCACAAACATGAAATGTTAACCGACCTTCGGCTAAGCAATGTCAACATACTGAGTAATAAAATAAAATAAATCACTAAAAAGGTATTTACCACGCGAGTACTAAATGGGGACACTTTCCAGATCTAATTGGAATTTGGAAGTGTTGGTTTTTAAGGAGAGGGGAAAACCAGAGTACCTAGAAAATAACCTCGCAGAGCAAGGAGAGAACCAACAATAAACTCTACTCACATGCAGTATGACGCCGGGGTCGGGAATCACCACTACACCACCCTTGCTCCCCAGATCCCCAGCAGTGCAATGAAAATAAATTCTATGGCTTTTTTTTACTGGGAACAACTAAATGTAGGAGACCTACCGGTAATTCAACTTTCAGCGTTCACAGGCCAAGGTGACACTGGGTTGTGATTTCCTTTGTAGAGGACTCAAAATTTTATGGAACAATGATAAATGAACAGACTCAAACTCACACAAGACATATTAAACATATTTATTTACAGATTGGCAACAGAACTTACCGGTAATATGTA
The DNA here is from genome assembly GCA_022457155.1 of Cladopsammia gracilis. Taxonomy (NCBI): domain Eukaryota; kingdom Metazoa; phylum Cnidaria; class Anthozoa; order Scleractinia; family Dendrophylliidae; genus Cladopsammia; species Cladopsammia gracilis. Next base: position 356,650 of record JAJGOT010000387.1, read on the forward strand.
GCAATTAAAAAGCAAGAAAAAAAAAACACATGTAAAAGGAAAGTAATTATAAACTGGAAAAATAATGCTTTATCAAAATTAGACTTAAAGGGATCAATTACCTTTCACTTTTAGAATGGTTTTATTTCCGCTATTGGAAAAGGTGGCAACCCTGACGTCATGGCAGAAGTCACTAAGGTTAGTTAAATTTCAATAACTATTTAAGGCTTAAATTTTGTTTATAGTTAAAGCTCTTCTTGTGGCCACTTTTCCAAGTAGCCACCCTCATGATGTCCCATTTAATCTAACTTGAAATTGTTAGTAATAAAAAAAACTCTCATTTAAAGCGACCAGTTTCACAGTCTCATGTGATTCCTTGTGATGGAGCATGACAAATATGCACTTATTGACTGTGTGGGAGTTCTAACCCTGAACATATATTTGGCTTGAGGTTATGGATCGAGTGTGGATCTAGTGCTAAATCCAAGGTGAAGGCAAAATGAATGCAAATTATTAATTTAAAAGGCCTTATAGTGACTACGTATATACTCTACGAAAAATGACTTGTGGGTGCCTATAAGTATGAAGTACCATATTTTCTCGATTAAACGCCGGGCCCCGAATAAACGCTGGGTAAAATAGAGCAAGTTGTAAGTAAGACCCTCAAACGTTTATTTGTGGTATAATAAACTTAAGATTTAAGGGCAAGGCACACGGCTGCCAAGAAGAACGAACAATAACCCTTTCTTAAAAAATGGCGGGCGAGAAAAAACTGCTGATTCAAAGAAACGCCGGCTCCACTAGGCCAAGTTTGAAATAAACGTAGAGGGAGTTTAATTGAGAAAATACGGTATCAGCGATATGCAGGTCATGTCATGTCGACTGTATGCAGGGCAGGCCAGCCTTTTCTGGACCTGCTTGCACCAAGCAGTGTGGCCCTAAACACAGCTGGTTAATCTGCGTCAATTGCATCAGTGGGTCCATCATACGATGTACATGTATGATGATTACGAGGACAAAAATCACTCTCAGCATTAAATTCCCCTTCTAGGGAATGGTATGTGGAGTTGGCACCGAAGTCATAGCAGGTGAAGGCCTGATTCTGACCGCTGGTGGCTTTGATTCTCACATTCATTTTACCTGCCCTCAACTTGCTGAAGAGGCGATTGCGTCTGGACTCACTACCATGGTTGGAGGAGGAACAGGTTAAGAATGACTTTTTCTATGACTCCATGATATCTCTATTAAATGCACCACTAAATAATAATTAGAGCATTAAAATGATATATCTGTGTAGTTTATTTTAAGTGTTGTTCATTTGGGTGATAAGCGATGCTTCTGAAGTTACACCATATGTTATTTATAAAGTGCATGGGGGCTGGAGGGGGGGGGGGGGTGATAATAAAAATGATGGGGTGCTTGTTGTACCTTTATTAAGGTGATATAATCTAAAATGACCATCATAAGAATTATCGTGGTACCTTTTGGGGTGTTGAACCGAAAGAATATGACTATATATGCTGTTTACTTGTTTTAGAATTGGTAAAATTGGGGTAAAAATTCATTTGAGCCATGCCCATCAAACGAGTCTGGTACCTTTTAGCAAAAGGGTGTTTTTCAAAAATTTCCAACAAGCACCCCCATCATTACGTGGTGTGGGCCCAGCCCCTTGACTGTTGTTTCCTGTCAATTTAGTCCAGTTACATAATTTAACGTTTAAATCATAATTATTTTTCCTGGTGAGCTCCTTTTTGTAATTTTTACCTGCACTTATTGTAAAGTTCTGATGGACTCAGAAGTTGTAAAATTTCATAGTAGTGTAATTATAATAATTTTATTATTATAATCATCTTTAATTTGAAAAATTTGTGATGCAAATTTATTAATAATAAATTTTGGTAGGTCCTGCGACTGGTACATGCGCAACAACTTGCACCCCAGGACCAAACCACATAAAGTGAGTGGGCTGTTATTGTTAATAATTATTGTTGTTTTGTATAATTTATGCTATTTAGCCTGCCTATTTTAGTTCCTTGGCCTGTTACAATGTTACAACTTGCTTCATGCTACAGAAACCAGGTTAATCTCTGGCAGTTGTGAGTCATTAGGCTCATGAAGAGTTACCTACCAGTGCCAGCATGAAAACATGGATAATAATAATAATAATAATAATAATAATAATAATAATAATAATAATAATAATAATAATAATAATAATAATGTCCCCTATATATACCATTCAATGAAAAGTGAAAATAAGAAATTAACAACAAATTCACTCTCAAGTGCACAAATAACAACAAGTCAGACAAATCTGGCAGTAAATGGGACTATGGGTATTGGTAGCGACACCCTGGGAGCCATAATTGGGTGGTTAACGAAGATAATGTGGTTGATAGCATCCATTATTTGGATATCGAGTTCATTGGAATGTTTGTAACGCATTATGTCGATTAATAGCGCCTCTGTGGCCAAGATATGTTGACAGTCCATAATGCTAAGCTCTTGTAGTAAACTATACTTTACAAGTAAAGTGAACACTAAGATTAAGTTGTAGCAACTGTTTTAATTTATTTTTATTTTTCCAGGGCAATGATTCAGAGCACAGACAGTTTTCCACTGAACTTTGGGTTCACAGGTAAGTTTTACAGTCAGAGGATGCCATTGTTTGTTTTCATTCCCTTTAATATAACGAAACATAATAAATATAAATGTAACCAGTAGCCATGTTTCATAATTTCATACCATTTGGTCAATATTAAAAAAATAATATTTTTCTACCAATAATTCTTATTCCCTTAGCAGCATTTATGCTAGATATCAAGTGACATTCTTCCCTAGCTAGTTTGATACCAAAGTAGCAAATTGGTACCCTGGGGGGGGGGGGGGGGGGGGGGGGGTGTGAGAGACTCCCATACAAAAATTACAGGCCTGGGGTGCTTGTCAGAAATTTTCAATAATCACCCAAAAGGTAACAGAATCTTGTTTTGTGGGGGTGGCTTATAAGACTGTCATATTTTTTTGGTTCAATACCCCAAAAGGTACTGCGATAATTATAATGGTGATAATTTTTGTTTTTTGGGGGCCAACCCCTGGGTGTTGGTACCATTTAAATAATTATTTCTTGACACACCCAGTAGGACACTTCCTGCTGTTTACATAAAGTTAGTTGTGGGCTTTAATTGTGTGTGAGCAATGCTATGTCTATAACAATGTCTTTAATTCTCATGGGGCATAAATTTGTTGGGTATAATAATATTCACTTACTGTTGATTATTAATACCATTATTCTTGGTCTAAGGAAAGGGAAATACTTCAAAATCGAGTGGGGTCGCAGAGGAGTTAGAGGAACAGATCAGAGCTGGTGCCATTGGGTGAGTTCTAGAAAATACACAAATTACATGTCTGCCCCGGTTGTTCAAAAGGTGGATATTAAATATTGCTATATCCACCGGATAAATACTTAATCCAGTGGATAGGTGTTAACAAAATCTTTAATTTTTGTTTAATCTGGTGGATAGTGCTATTCACCTTTTGAACAACCAGGGCCTGGCAATTTTTATCATATAAATAAGGACTGAGGAAATTTGCAGTTAGGCACAAGTACATGTGCAATAATTATTGTGCCATAGAGCGTACCGGTAGCTACCAAATCACAGTTTAATATCTAAATTATCTCCCTGAGCGCTTTTGTTTTTTAGCACACTGCAAGTTTATCGCACCTATATTTCAGGTTTCAATTTTGACCATTTTAACTTTTCCAACACAAAAATCTATTTTTCTTGATTTTCTTTAAAATATAGCACTCTAGTGGAAACAAGTAGATGAGGTTTCTTATCTAACTATAGTGCAGGCATGTATTTATGAGCGAGAAATGAGACACACTAACTTTTCGCCACACCTGCCAATTGGTATGTCTGATCTGGTGGTTTAAGAGAAAGTTGCTCTTAATTTTTTAGTGCTGAAAGCTTATTTTAAATATTTATTAATAAACAGTGACATTTTAATGGAGAGTCCTTTTTGCTAATTAGATTGAAACTCCATGAAGACTGGGGAACTACTCCTGCAGCAATTGACTGTGCCCTGACCGCTGCTGAAAAACATGATGTGCAGGTAAAATAAAAATAACTTATCAATAATAAGTATTATGTATAACAAATTGCACTCTCGATTTAGCACTAACCCCTTGTAGTTATTTAAAACCTACAGTGAATAAGTCAACCATATGCGAGACTTGTGAATTTGCTCTGACAAAGGATTGAATACTTGAAATGTCAGCTTTTGAATTTTTATAAAATATGGCTAATTTACTTAAAATCATCTCAGCTGATAGTTGTAAATACATTTAAACAAATTAAAATTTTAAAAAATATTGGGAAGCAAGTGTTAGCTAATTTTGAATTTAAAAAATAACATTAGGTTCTGAAAATTCTTGAATTCCACAATTGTAACTGTTACTAGGCATAAGTATTAAAAAAAAAACATTAGGTTGTAGAAAATTTTAAATTTCACAATGCTTTTGCAAGAAATAATAGCAGATGAGTGTTTAAAATTGCAAACTTAAGTGCTATAATTTAATTAATAACTTAAAGTTTTAATGCAGTTGTAAATTTTTAAGTTCAGTACCACTACTGTTAGGAAAGAAGGCTGACAACTGAAAGTAATTTTCATTTGACATTATTACAGGTCACTATCCATACAGATACATTGAATGAATCAGCCTGTGTGGAACAGTCCGTAGAAGCATTTAAGGTAAAAATGCTTGTAACTTAGAGAGTTTTTTTTATGCTGGACCTTATTACATTGTTTACAATGATTGACTTCAAAAGATGATTTTGCACTCGCGCTGGTACGCTATTACAATGTTACGGTAGTTAACTTAGAGAATTTTTTTGCCATGGGTACACTATTACATTGTTTATGAAGATTGACTTCAAAAGATGATTTTGCACTCGTGCTGGTACGCTATAACGTTGTTACGGAGGTTGAACGTAGAACGTAGAGAGTTTTTTTTTTTGTACTGGGTATGCTGTTACGTTGTTTACAACGATTGACTTCCGAAGATGATTCTGCACTTGTGCTGGTACGTTCAGCTATGACGGGGGTTTAACTTCGAGTTTTTTTGCGTGTTATTACAAGGATTGACTTCCGAAGATGATTTTGCACTTGCGCTGGTACGCTATAGCTATTACGCTGCTACAAGGGTTGAGCGGAAAAAATTACTGTAATGTTCTTATTATGCTGGTTACGGGTTGTAAGACCCCCCATAAGACAACGGCATTCCTATAATGGGCAGCATTTGTGCTATGCTTAGAGATTGGCTTAAAAAATCGTGTGCCAACTTAAACCAATCAGAATGAATAAAACCAACACCAATCGTGACTTACTCACATGGTTTTCCTGCACTTCGCACCAGCTACGTGTAATTTATTGCTTTGAGTTCTGATTGGTTCTATACTGGCTTTTCTTCCTCTGTTTTGATTGGCCAGAGTGATTGCTTTGGTTTTGGCACAGGCAGACCACACTCTGTTTGTGTTTTGAACTCTCAAGTTCAAAACACAGAGTGTGGTCTGCCTGTGGTTTTGGTTTTACGACACTCAAATGAAATCCAGTCTATTTGACATTTGTCGTTACATTTCCAGGGACGAACAATCCACACATATCACTCCGAGGGAGCAGGTGGTGGCCATGCCCCTGATATCATTAAGGTTTGCTCTGAAGAGAATGTGATTCCGTCATCAACTAATCCCACCCGACCATTCACTGTTAACACTATTGACGAGCACTTGGATATGCTGATGGTGTGCCATCATCTTGACAAGTAAGTTACTAAGCATTAATAGTGTAGTACTACAAAGAGGAGACAGTGAAGCCATTTGGAGGCTCTGTGGTGTAGCTCATTGGTCTTCAGATCGGAAGGTCAGTTGTTAGAGTCCTGGCCTCTGTCATTATGTTGTTTGCTTTGCTCCACATTGTCTCTCTATATATAGCTACTCAGGTCTACATATGGGCACCGGTGACATAACGCTGGTGGTAACCCAGCAATGGAATAGCATCCCATCTCGGAGATACTGTTACTCATTAGAAAAATGTATTCGAGACAAATTGAGCATGTAATGACTATTTCATTTCCAAAATTTCTCATTCCACAGAAACCTGAAGGAGGATGTGGCATTTGCTGAGTCTCGTATAAGAGCAGAAACAATTGCTGCCGAGGACATTCTTCATGATATGGGAGCCATTTGTATCATATCCTCTGATTCACAGGTGAGAACAGGCCCAGGTTGGGTTGGGGGGGGGGGGGGACTCCCTTATAACACTGACAGGGTGATCATCTTTACCTTTTAGGGGTTAAAATTTGTGGTTTGGTAACACAAAGGGTGTTTGAATTGAAAAAGACCACTGTCCGAGATATTCTGTTACCTTTTAGGGTATTAAGCCAATGCTGACAGGAACAACTTTAAGTTTCTCTTAGTGGTAAAACTTAATGCGAGCCACACCCCCAAAATACCCCAGCCCCCAACCTGGGAGGCAATTTACCACGGGCGTGGAGGGAGGGTCGGACACCTTATTGAGACTTATATAACATAATGTCAACACTTAGAATTTTATTTTCAATAAATTTTTAATTGTAAAAAAGAAAATTTAAAATCACCACTCAGGATTGAACCTGTGACCTCAGCTAGGCTTAGGCTTACATAGCCTACTGTACCACTGTACCACCTAGCTTCTCGAGTTGAATTGCTTAGTCCTAAATTTAACTATTAAACTGCTACCCCTAACCTCAACTGAAAGCTAACCAGTTACTCCAATATATAAGTCTCAATAAAGGTGTCCAACCCTCCCTCTACGCCCGTGCTAAATTGTCTTCCCCCCAACCCAGGTTGAATGGCTCATTATTTCTCTCCACGCGAGAAGAAAAACAAGAAAAATCAGTGACACGACCTTGCTTATGCTTTAAGTACATTGTATGTAAGGCCCCCAATCTGAAATTAATTTTCTTTAAAAAAGAAAACTGATAATAGCTGTTGCTCCTACATTTTGTAGTTCACATTGGGTTTAAATGAAAGGGTGGAAATTTATTTATAGTCAGAAAACAGTACTGGCAGGAAAATGACACATTTTGGTCTAAAAATAGGTATTAAGGTAAAAATAGGTATTTATTAGCCGAAAGGGCTGCTCACCACCAAAACTTTGGAGTCGAGTACCCCTTCCCCATCCCTCCCCTTGCAAAATGAATTCTCAGAAGTCTAGGATGCAAATTAGGCAAAATCCCAACCCTTGGAATTTTTTGTAAAAATTAGGAATGGTTAAAGAAATGACTGGGAATTTTTGGAAATTCCCAATAATTCCAAGAATGAAGGTGAAGTGTTCTTGGAATTTCTGAGGTTATTTGGGAATAGCCAAATACAAGTGAGAATAATTGGAATTCCTAGGAATTCCCAATTATTCCAAGATTCCAAGAATGAAAAGTTAAACTGTCTTGGAAATTTTAATAAATAATTATAAAAAAAAATCTGTTAAAAAAAACATTTTAGTTTAATTTAAAGTAGGAACCATCATTGAGAATTTTTGGGAACACAAATTAATATTAAGGACGTTCGCGCCAATTGTTTATGCGCATCCTTACTGTGCACGTAATTCATGTCGCAACGCCATGCAATGTCATGCACGAACGCGCGTGCAAAGGAAGAAATCTATTCACATGAAGGGATGATAGCTGTTGCATTAACTTTGCTTTAATTTAACTCGCTTGGATGGTCGGTGACCCCTATTTTTTTCTTCATATAATTTTTTTATCACTTTCTTTACCGATTATCTACAGTAAAAAGTGAAAAATCTGTCTTGTAGAAGATTGATTTTTTTTTTCATTTTTTTTATCCATGGGACGTCGAATTGCACTCATATCTCAGCTGTATATTGTTTCCGAATGCCCTCTTTAAAGGGTTAACTCATTTAAAGGTTGAAAACAGTTCAAATTATTTAGTACGAATCAGGCCCACTTAGATAACATTTAAATATAATTAGTTTCTTCCCAGCGATTCATCTTTGATATTGTTTAACTAAAAGCCATGGACACTATGTCATGTTACGAGGACTAACTTTTCAAAAACAGGGTATATTTCTACACACTGTATCTCTTAAATCGATTTGGTGACCCCCAATTGTTTTTGCATTTCTGACATATTAGTAACTCATTATCAGACCGTAGCATAAGTTTGAAAAAAATCTGTCTTGTAGAAGATTTTTGCGCGAACGTCCTTAATTTGATCCATTTTGTTTGAAATTTCAGGCAATGGGCCGTGTTGGTGAGGTGATCTGTTGCACATGGCAGACAGCTGATAAAATGAAAAAAATCAGGGGGAGGCTTGCTGAAGAGCAGGTAAAACTCTCACTAAAGTCTGTTCTTTATTGCCAAGCCAGAAATACCAATTCTCCCCTCTAATTTGCCATGTTTAAATATTGTCATTAATTACTGTTTGTCACTAGGGTAACAATGACAATGTTCGTGTACGCCGTTACATTGCCAAGTACACCATTAATCCAGCTTTGGCACATGGAATGGCCCACCACATTGGATCTGTTGAGGTGGGTTCTGGACAAATAAACAGTTTCTTCACTGAAAAATAACATAATACTCAAAGGTTTGAATGCAAAAGACTAGCTGTTAGTAAGGGTAGTGTGGTCATGGTCATCCAGGTATAATATGTGCATACTAATGGCTATTATGATTAGTTTTATAGATACCGCAGAGTTCTGAAAGTAGCGGCCCCCGTTACTTTTGGAATTCGCAGGCCCAAGGGGGCAGCAACTTTCGGGCAGCTGCTACTTTTGGGTAGCTGTTAATTTTGGGCAGCTAATATAAGTGAGCAATTGAAGAAAGATTTTGCTATAAAGATTAGCGATAAAAAATCACGACGTTTCGACCTCTCCGAGGTCATTTTCAAGTGGATGTAAAAATGCAGAATTAGCATAAATATATTACAGTATAGACATTTTTCATAATGGTGGCCAATTTATTTATTCTTTTATATCTATGTTAATTATCCCTATTGGCCTCATTTTAGAGTAAAAATTCTTATGAATTTTGCACACGCTAACGAGGCCACTAGGGCTAATTAACATAGCTATAAAAGAATAAATAACTCGCCCGCCATTATGAAAAAGGTCTATAAAAACATAAGAATGTAGAGAACGCTAAAATGTGGTAAAATATGTAAATATAGGTGATAAAAAAATTACATAAAAACAATTAAACTAATAAATAAATAAAACAAGCGTTAAAAGAACTTTCTAAACAAATAACTTAACGCGGATTGAGTCGCACTGTTTGTTCAGTGTTGGCTTGAGTTCTTTGATAAAAAGCATTTCAAAAATAAGACAATCAAATTTGTTCTGGCACTTCTTTAAAATCTTAAAACTTCGCGCAGTGTCATTGAAGTCCATATCATGTTGCTGTCTGAGGTGGTTTCCGACTGCCGACCCCTTGTGTTCTTCAATGCGTTGATGTAAGTGTCGGCATGTGTAGCCTACATAACCTGCATCACACAGATCACACTGGAAATGGTAATGGTAATGGTAAAAACAAATGCAGAATATGCATAAATTATTATTATATCACTTCAATTCTCTTTTCCTCATATATTGATTCTCCGGTATTCATTCTTGTACGGTAAAACACTTGTCATGAGCTATTCCATCTGCATGGAGACGTCACTATGGTATCAATTGGGCCATTATTAAAGAAATAAAAAATGCGCCGAGTGCATTATTGAGTTTTATAAGCACGCGGGAATTTTTAAGAACACGAGAGAAGTGCAGAGAAGCACGAGCCAAAGGCGAGTGCTTCTCGCACTTCTCGAGTGTTCTTAAAAATTCCCAAGTGCTTATATAACTCAACAATGCATGAGGAACAAGTTTTTTATTTCTTTTATAAAATAAAAACGGTTATAATGAATCTTATGTCACGTGCGTGCTTTATCGAGTTATAATGAACTCGCGGGAACCAATCATAGCGCGCAAATTTCCTTGAGCATTTTATAATTTTGGGTAGGCCATTACTTTCAGGTAGGCCGTTACTTTCTGGAATTACTAGAAAGGTCCAAAAATGAACGTTACTTTCAGAGGGCTGCTACTTTTGGAACTCTACGGTACAATGAGGTCAAGCTGCAGAAAACTTGCAATTGACTGCAAACAAAAATCTGGAACGCAACTGGAATCAACCCATAAATGTAAAGTTATTTTTAAGTGTTAATCTTCCCATCTTTTACTCAGGTTGGAAAATTGGCTGATTTGGTTCTCTGGAAGCCTGCCCTGTTTGGTGCTAAGCCAGAGATTGTGGTGAAAGGAGGCCAAATTGCTTGGTCACAAATGGGTAATTAAATTCAATGTGTACATTTTATGCTTTGTTTGGGATCAATCCGGAAAAAGAATATTCCAGAATATATTCCCGCTATAGTAGCAGAATAGCGGGAATGAAATCCAAGTATTCCGGAATGAGAATAGTTCCCAAGGGAACACTTACTTGCATTATTCCAACTATTCTTATTCTGGATTGATCCCAAACGAACGCGCTCTTAAACCCCAATGGTGTTAGATGTACCATGGCAATATGCCAACCTCGATACCCCTGCATGTATGGAAATTAATACTGTAATATTATCGTGATTTCAAAGTAAAATGTGATGGCGATCCGCAAATTAAAGTATAACTAATTGTTTTGCCTCCCAATAGTTGCCTCGCATGACTTGCATAACTCGCGTGGCTTGCTGGCTTGCAGTTGGTCAAAGCCAATGGGTGATGCTGTACCATTAAGTGTCCAGGTTTCACATGTAAACAACTGAGATGTGAATAGTAAGTCAGAGTATTTACTCACAAGGTTCAACCACTGAGAAAATGTGAACTAACAAGCAACCAGACAAGGTTGCAACATGCTACAAATTAATTAAAGTACTATAATTGATAAAATCTCCCAACAAAGGATAATTATTAATAATGGTTCATTTGAACACCTAAGTAGCAAGTCTAAAATACCACAGGGCCAAGAATATCACGCACCCGATTTACTGTGTTTAATTGCAAAACTTTCATAATAAATTTGTAAGGACCCATTTTGAATTGAAGTAAGTTCTTAGTAATAGTAATTAATAAGAAATAATTAGTAAAGAAGTATTTTTTTCGTTTGTCTCACGATGTAGTCACTTCCGGTGTGGATCGCGACGTTTCGACTGCATACTGCTAGTCTTCTTCAGGCGATGGGGTCGACTGGTTATGCGTCACCTTATGAAGCACGATGTTCTGCTGTGATTGGTTGGTTTTCAACAGCTGTGATTGGCGCATTTTGATCCTCGTTGTTTCGGCGAATTGTTCCCTCGGCGGTCCGTAGTCGTACGGCTCTCTTGTTGTTGTGTTTCTTGATCGTGGGCATCCATGCTTCTGGAATTTCTATTCCACTGTCCCTGTTGATGTTGTTAGGGTTAAGTCTTATGTGGATCGCCTCTTTGACCCTGAGTGTGTACCAATGTGGATCACGATCAATAAACTTTACTTCATTCCAAAGCGGGTGGTGTCCGGTGTTGTTGGCGTGCTCTGAAACGGCAGAGGTCTGGGTACGGGTGAATCGGATGTCTCGGTCATGCTCTTTTATTCTGTCTTGCATAGGTCTTCCAGTCTCGCCGATATAAACTTTACCTCATTCACAGGGGATTCTGTAAACCATGCCATCTTGTTTAGTCGGGTCAACAACGTCTTTAGGCCGTACTAGGTGTGATCTAAGTGTAGTCTCCGACTTGAAAACAGCGCGTACGCCTTGTTGTTGTAGGCAGCGGCGAAGTTGTTTGGACAGACCTTTGACATAAGGTAAAACTGCAGTAGATTTGAACTCGGTCGTGGGCTCAGCACTGGTGTTGGGTTTTCTGGTCTTGGTAATTTTCTGCAAGAAAGAAAAAGGATAACCATTAGAAACAAGAACAGATGACAGATGTTTTTTCTCCTTGGAGATAACAGAGGGTTTCGTTATGAGACGTTTGGCGCGCTCGTAAAGACACTTGACAATACCGCGTTTTACTGATTGCGGGTGGTGTGAATCCACTTATGGCCAGGATTGCACGCAGCTACGAAATTTACTAATTTTACGATTTTTCGTTACAGCTTGCGAATTTTACGAAATTTACTATTTTTACGATTTTTCGTTACAGCTTGCGAATTTTACAAAATTTACGATTTTTCGTTACAGATCTTGCGAGCTACGAAATTTACTATTTTTACGATTTTTCGTTACAGCTTGCGAATTTTACAAAATTTACGATTTTTCGTTACAGATCTTGCGAATTTTACAAAATTTGCGAAAATTACGAAAACTCGCTACCGCAACGATTTTTCGGTAGTGTGTGATGCTAATTAACTCCCAATCCCACACCCAGCTTGCGGATTTTACAAAATTTGCGAAATTTGCGAAAAATCGCTAGCTCCACGATTTTTCGGCGGCATGTTGCGAAATTTTGCATTTCTTTGTGATGCTAATGAACACACAACCCCACACTCAGCTTGCGGATTTTACAAAATTTGCGAAATTTGCGAAAAATCGCTAGCTCCACGATTTTTCGGCGGCATGTTGCAAAATTTTGCACTTCTTTGTGATGCTAATCAACTCACAACCCCAAGTCACTGCCAGCTTGAAAGGACCAAGATGCATGTATACTTCGTTCTTAAAACGTATTCCCATAAAAATACACGAAGCTGGACACACAAATTAACACACGACAACAAACAAGGACCGTACACGCATGTATACTTCGTTCTTTAAACGTGTTCCGATAAAAATACACGAAGCTGGACACACAAATTAACACACGAATACTTCGTTCTTAAAACGTGTTCCGATAAAAATACACGAAGCTGGACACACAAATTAGCACACGACAACAAACAAGGACCGTAGACTCATGTATACTTCGTTCTTAAAACGTGTTTCGATAAAAATACATGAAGCTGCATGGACACACAAATTAACACACGACAACAAACAAGGACCGTACACGCATGTATACTTCGTTCTTAAAACGTGTTCCGATAAAAATACACGAAGCTGGACACACAAATTAGCACACGACAACAAACAAGGACCGTAGACTCATGTATACTTCGTTCTTAAAACGTGTTTCGATAAAAATACATGAAGCTGCATGGACACACAAATTAACACACGACAACAAACAAGGACCGTACACGCATGTATACTTCGTTCTTAAAACGTGTTCCGATAAAAATACACGAAGCTGGACACACAAATTAGCACACGACAACAAACAAGGACCGTAGACTCATGTATACTTCGTTCTTAAAACGTGTTCCGATAAAAATACACGAAGCTGGACACACAAATTAACACACGACAACAAACAAGGACCGTAGACTCATGTATACTTCGTTCTTAAAACGTGTTCCGATAAAAATACACGAAGCTGGACACACAAATTAACACACGACAACAAACAAGGACCGTACACGCATGTATACTTCGTTCTTTAAACGTGTTCCGATAAAAATACACGAAGCTGGACGACAACAAAAGGGGTATAGAATGGTAAATTCGAGACTTTGTGAGACTGCGAGACCCTTGTTTAAAACTTCGAGACCGAGAATTTAGCGTTTCTATCAAATCCGAGCCCGAGACTTCAATTGCTAGAAAACAGCTTAAAACGCGACTGAAATCTCCAACGGAAGCTACGATTTACCAGAAAAAATTATGAGACTCCGAGATCCAAATTATCAAAATTCGAGACTTCGAGACTTCGAAAATTATATCGAACCCAAGATTCCGAGACTCCAATTTCAAATGCCGAGAATTCGAGACTCGGTGAATATTTTCCGAGACGTATCATTTCCGATAAACCATTCTATACCCCTAGAGTGATTTTACTTCATCTGTGAAACACTATCTAACAATTAGTGTGTGATAGTCAAAATTAAACAAAAGAAAACAAAGGAATTATAGTCTAAAAGTGCGTACTATTCTACTATTTCACAGATGAAGTAAAATCACTCTAACAAACAAGGACCGTACACGTAGTATACTTCGTTCTTAAAACGTGTTCCGATAAAAATACTCGAAGCTGGACACACAAATTAACACACGTCAACAAACAAGGACCGTACACGCATGTATACTTCGTTCTTAAACGTGTTCCGATAAAAATACACGAAGCTGGACACACAAATTAACACACGACAACAAACAAGGACCGTACACGCATGTATACTTCGTTCTTTAAACGTGTTCCGATAAAAATACACGAAGCTGGACGACAACAAACAAGGACCGTACACGTTTGTATACTGGACATACAAATTAACACCGACAACAAACAAGGACCGTACACACATGTATACTTCTTTCTTAAAACGTGTTCCGATAAAAATACACGAAGCTGGACGACAACAAACAAGGACCGTACACGTAGTATACTTCGTTCTTAAAACGTGTTCGAACCACATACCCTGTACCCTATGCCAAGACCAGCCATTGCCAGAAACAATTCCCAAAAAAATTCCTGAAAATATCATCACTGCTGCTGTCCGGGTGACCCGAAAACACTGACCCCCGGTCCGCGGACCCCCTCTACGGACCCCCTCTACGGACCTAGGTCTAAGTCAGCGTTCTTAGACCTAGGTCCATAGAGGGGGTCCGTAGAGGGGGTCCGTAAAGGGGGTCCGCGGACCGGGGGTCAGTGTTTTCGGGTCACCCGCTGCTGTCCACCTCGTACAACTGTGCATTATCCACACTGCCATCATCGCTGGAAGAGAGGTCCAGGATGGAAAGGTTCTTCAAGAGCAAACGTTGCCTGGGCCAGCCATTGTACAACCCACAAATGATGAGCAGAAACTGCAACAGTTTGTAATGTGCCAACCTGGTCACATTATTAGTGCATCAAGATTAACAAATGTCAGCAGGTTTAGAAACAATGGTGGAAAACAAAAGGTCCTCCTCATTTTGACAGCCTTGTCCAACAAAAACCTTGGCACTCTATGTCACAGACGAGGAAATGTAAGTTCACTACTCTAAGTTTTTTTATTATCACCCCCGAGATATTTTTCTGTAACAACTTGGGTAAACCACCTATGCTGCAAATTTTGCCACCACTCAAGCTTAATCAGTTGAACCCAAGAAAACTATTATTATAGTAATGATAACAAGAATGGTAAATTCATATCAAATTGCACTAGTCCAAAAATCAGTTCAATTTTGTACAACGATAACAAAATGGTCATTAAAATTTATGTTCTTTGAATTAAGAAGCCACTCACTAACTACACTGTATAACTTCTTCCACAAACAAGACATTAAAATTTCCCACACACCATTTCTATGTAATATAATCCAAATATCAAACTTGTGTGATTTGAAAACAAAATAACTTCACAACATGAATAATTTAGCTATTTAATAGCATTTCCCAGCCACTATAACAAGTGTCATAATACATCACTTGTTGGCATATTACAACAATTATTTTTTTGCATTTAGTCAATTTATAACCCTTCAATTAATACCCTACATCAATTTTGTATACTTTGTATTCCAAATAACAATTCAACAAAGATTACCACCTTCATTTTCTTTTAATTGTTTAGACTGCATTCCTGGTGAAGAAAAACAATGATGATGTTCCAAGTGAGGACAAGCCAGAATTCATTGCTACACTTCAGTCATTGGGGGTTACCCTAGATGCATACATTGGAGCGTACAACAACAAAACCCACCCTCAAGCAGTGGAAGATGAACGCAGGTTCATTGCCACTGGTGTTGAAAATGCAAAGAAAAGTAAACTGGATGAAGCTCCATCCACCTCAAAAACCACACAGTAAAATTATCTTTAAAGTGTCTATTCACAGATTAGAATTTTTTTAAAAACTGTACCTATGTAACAAAATAATAGCGCGAATGCTCTATTAAACCTCCCAGTGTATATAATTAGTGCCCCCTTTGAGGATCAAGTTTTTAATAAGCCCCCTCTCCATTATGCCCCACATAGGTCAGGTGACAATCGCATTATATTATTCATCTCAACATTTCCACATTCCAATTTCATGTGGGACAGCAAAAATAGACTCTTATCAAGTTCATAAAGATACAGTGTTTTAATTAAGCCTCATACCCATGCTAGTTTTTATAAGGGGCCTACAAATAAGCCCTGAAGGGAAGTTCATGGAGTATTTACGGTAGGAAGACCTTGTAAACACAATATTCTAACAAGTGTTAGAACATAGGTCAGGTGACAATCGCATTATATTA
The DNA here is from genome assembly GCA_022457155.1 of Cladopsammia gracilis. Lineage (NCBI taxonomy): Eukaryota > Metazoa > Cnidaria > Anthozoa > Scleractinia > Dendrophylliidae > Cladopsammia > Cladopsammia gracilis. The sequence continues at coordinate 372,923 of JAJGOT010000387.1, forward strand.
TTGATCTGGACATCTCAGTCTTCCAATTTTATGTGAGAAAGCTAGAATAGATTCTTATCAAGTTCACATAGATACAGTGTTTTAATTAAGCCTCCTTCCCATGCCCCTTTCTTACAAAGTGACCTGCAAATAAACCCTGAGAGCATTTACAGTAGGAAAACCTTCTAAACACTGTATTCTAACAGGTGTTTGAAGGATAATTGAACTGATTTATTGCAGTCAAGATTTTTGTTGTTGTAGTCAAATAGTTTAAGGGGACGTTGTTTGGGATTATTCTGGAATAAGAATATATTCTTAGAACACATTGTGGCTATTCAGCTCTTGGGTGCAGAATAGCAGGAATGGAATCCAAGTATTCCAGAATGAGAATAGCTCCCAAACGAATGTTTACTTCAATAACTCAAGTATTCTTATTCTGGATTAATCCCAAACGAACACGCCCTAAATTGCATTTCATAACATTTTAACAATACACTTTCATTAAATTTTCTTATGGGGCTGTGAATTCCAATTTTAAAATTATATTGTCTGGAACAATTCAATTATAAATTGCAAAAGACACCATTTTCAATTCATATTTGTATATTGACTTCTGAATCTTTAGTTTTTCAAGTCCAACTTGTTTTTGGATTTACTTAAGAAAATTTCCAGACATATGAAGTGCAAGTACTAGATAATCAAAATGTTACAATGATATTTTCTTCCTTCTTAACAACAATTTGAATTTTATTACTTGTCTTCGTGATGTTTCAACTTAAATTATATTTCAAGCTAGCTTAAGAAACCACACCCAATATTTTACTTAAAATTGCAATAAATATTTCATTTTTCTCCAATTATTTTCACAATTGCAATTCATTATTAACTTTATTACATGTTGTGCTTTTATACTTTCTTGTCTAAACAAATAATTGCTTAGGCAGAAGAGAAATTCCCCTTAGTTATCAAAAGTAAATGGTATTGTAATCATGTTACAAATAAAAAATTGCTTTAATACTGCCAATTATACTTAAATCAACTTAACAATTAAAGACAATTTGGTTTCAATGTCACACCTGCTAAGAGTTACTGTTACATCACCATGAATTTAATTATGTAAATAGGAAATTACAGGATACAAAATAGTATATCTATCATGATCACAAAATAAAACAAGTTTATTACCATGATCATTTTTGACTGATTATTGCATTAATTATTCTGAAGGGCCAAAAAGTTTTATATTTAAACAAATACTTAAGGTTTCACTATGTACCTTAGCATACAAATATCCCCCCTGCCCCCACCCCCACAAATTTCAATTATTTAGTCCATAAAGTGTTTGTTCCACATATGGTAGTTTTCTGAAAATAAAAGTGCAATTGACAAAAACAAATGTAAGTTACCAAAGGTGGCTTTTAACAGTTAATGAGCATACAACAAAACGAAGTTTATCACTTAAGACACTTAAATTAATAATAATATATTCATAGCATTGGGGATGGATCATCAAAAGAGCCTCAATTTATCATTTCATTAATAGGCCACTTTGAAAAATACCATAATCTTTTATATGCAGGCTCAGCCTCACCGGGCTGTAATTATTCAACTCTCCTTTGTTAGAATGACACAATGCAATCCAGAATACATGTAGGAACACAAGGATGTAACAGTGTGTGCACAGTATACAAATTGCCAAGAAGTTGAAGCATAGTGATACATGCAATTCGTGCTGCACGTGCAGTTTGTGCTGAAAACTAAAGAAATTGGAAAAATCAGGCTTGCATCAAGCACCAAACCTGCACTTTAAAGAGTATTATAGTATTTTTCGAGGTGGCCTATTTGGTTTCAAATAATCCAATGGGATAACCTGCATTTTGTAGCTCCAGAAAAAATCCATACCCACCTTCATTAGGTCATCAAAAATTCCCAGGGGATGAGGTTTTAAAAGCCAACATTTTAGAAGCATAATATTTTACTACTAAACAAAACACCTTCCGTGCGATTACACCCTTCACCCTACTCCCAAAAATAATAGCCGTCCCTCGATTAAGGAGGCAAGAAAGGGTTTTTAGCTGCCTGTGCTAAATATGAGTAAACTGATGATGGCACTTTGAATCTTTTTTTATGCCCCCCCCCCCCCTTATACCTTCTTTCATATTTTACCCCCCTAAAACCTAACAAGAAAAAAATCATGGCCCCCCTATAAATCCACATAGCCCCCCTCTACATAAATTATGAACCCTCCCCAAGTCACCTAGAATAGAAGGTCTGTTAAAACAGCCTCTGCTTAATATGGGGTCCGCTTATTACATTTTACTATTGTCACCTTATTCAATGGTTTAACATATAATTCGCGCAGATATTTTACAAGATCAAGGTATTTTTTCAAGCCCCACAGGGGCAAGTAAAAATGCAAGCAATGAGTAACATGTCCGCCAAATTACCTATAAAACCATCCAATAAGGGATTTAATATTCCACTGAAATTCTCGTCGCGTTTGAAGAACGCAATCCTAATTTCGTGTTGGTTGTCCTGTGGTTTATTTGCAGTAACATTTAAGATTTTTTGGTAGACGGTTTTCCAAATGGTTGCCCTTATTGGTTTTTTTTCAGGGGCTCATTTCCACCGGGAATTCCTTTGAACGGTCTACCATAATCTGTGATTACTGCTAATATTTATAATAAGTTGTGTCTTGAAACCAGGACACTAAAGTGAAATACGGCAATTTACTGTGTAATTTGCGTGTTCTCTTTCCCTTATAAGGTAAAACTAGCAGTAATCACAGATTATGGAGACTGTTCGAAGGAATTTCCGGCAAAAATGAGCCCCCGAAAAAAAAAAGGGGCGGCCATTTGGAAGACCGTCTACCAAAAATTGTCCAATTTTACATAATGGTAATTGAACTGAGTGGACTTTATTACATCCATTTTGTAATCGCACAATTTAATTGTCCAAATACAGGATTTTAGTCAGTACCAATATTGATGCAACTTATAGATGTGATTTAGAGCAAAAAGCAATGTGATTCAGGAATAAATTGCACTGCTGAAAAATAAATGAGCTTTGGAGGTTTAGAGATTTTACCTTTGGGAATAAATCGCACTGCTGACAGCCAATCAGATTGCAAGGATCACCAGTGATTTCAAAATGGATGTAATAATGCACATAAACCAACACGAAAATAGGATTGCGAAATTCGAACGCGATGATGTCATATTCAAATGATATTTACTGTAGTAAATTGCGAAGAAACCAAATAAATATGCACTAAACATACAAATAATGGCTAGAAATGTCAAATCTTACAAGAATGACAACTTTAAATTCTTGACCACGGCCTGTCAAAATCTAATGAGCTACAATCCTTCAATCCAGAACTATTAAAAGTTATATTTTCAAATTACTGATTTTGCTTTGCTCTACAGACTATAGAATCATTTTTAAATTACGCTGAAGAAGGGCTCAGCCCGAAACGTTTGTGTTATAAATGACACTGACACTTTTTAAAAGATTTACACCTTTTTTGTACTTTAGTATTTAACCAGAGTGTCACGAATTTCCTTCGTTGCTAGAATCTTTTTATTCCATTTAGTTGAACATTTCACGATTCAACGTGAAATAATCCCATCAAAATCTTCCTATTTCAGCTTATTTCTATGGCACATTGCTTAAATGATTTAAGAATTTAGTACTTACTTGTTGGGCATGACTAAAGGCTATGCTAGTCCTTGTGCACTCTTTGTGCAAGACATCACAAAATGTAAACGAATAGTGCCAGTCTCTCTCCAACTGCGTATTGAATGCCTGGCAAAATTATTTCACCACAAACAACTAGCAGGTCTTCAGTCAACAAATTTTCTTCCGTTTGAAGACTACATTTATACATGTAACATTTGGAATGGATAACAATTTGGAGTAAATGCAACTCGTACTGATTAAAAGATCTGATGTTGACAAATTTGGACAAGGATTCTACAAAAACTCTGCGTAAAACTTACACAACAATGTCATTTTATTCAACTCTCTTTCGAAAAAATGAATATAATTTACATCTTTACCGATGTGCCGTGACTGTTACTGCTCTTCGCAATGACAATGTGAGACATCAGACTAGAAAAAGGATTGGAAGAACATTTTCTTGGCTTCACCTTAACTGTGAAAACAACCAACGAATTTGTAAGTATGTGCATATTACTTTCATTTATTCTAGCTTTGTTTGCTCATAAGTTTTGCTTCCACATTTATCATTGACAGTAAGCTCTTGTATTATAACAAGCTTACTATAAATAATAATTATTAATAAACAAGTTAAATAGTATACAGGGTACACTAGCAGCAAACTAAAACGGATCTCATCCTCTTTTTAAGAGAATGGTAAATTCATATTATTTTTCCCAGTATTCATAGTCTTCACAGTTTTCGTCGGTGCCTTTCTGCCTTGTTGCTCTTCCCTTTTTCTGGGGAATGATAAATGTTACAATTTTTTGTAATTTTTGCAATTTTCCAATATTTGCAATTTTTCACAGTTTTCTTCAGCGCCTTTCTGCCTCCTCTCTGTCCCCTTTTTCTGGGAATGACGAATTTTACTATTTTTTGCAGTTTTCGTAATTTTCGCAGTTTTTGCAGTTTTTGTCGCTACCTCCTGTCTCGTCCCCTTTTTCTGGAAATGACGAATTTTACTATTTTTTGCAGTTTTCGTAGTTTTCGTCCCTACCTCCTGTATCGTCCCCTTTTTCTGGGAATGACGAATATTACTATTTTTCGCAGTTTTCGTAATTTTCGCAGTTTTTCGCAGTATTCGTAGTTTTCGCAGTTTTCGTCGCTACCTCCTCTCTCGTCCCCTTTTTCTGGGAATGACGAGTTTTACTATTTTTTGCAGTTTTCGTAATTTTTGCAGTTTGCGCAGTATTCGTAGTTTTCGCAGTTTTCGTCGCTACCTCCTCTCTCGTCCCCTTTTTCTGGGAATGACGAGTTTTATTATTTTTCGCAGTTTTCATAATTTTCGCAGTTTTCGTCGCTTCCTCCTCTCTCGTCTCCTTTTTCTGGGAATGACGAATTTTACTATTTGTCGTAGTTTTCGTAATTTTCGCAGTTTTCGCAGTATTCGTAGTTTTCGCAGTTTTCGTCGCTACCTCCTCTCTCGTCCCCTTTTTCTGGGAATGACGAATTTTACTATTTTTCGCAGTTTTCATAATTTTCGCAGTTTTCGCAGTATTCGTAGTTTTCGCAGTTTTCGTCGCTACCTCCTCTCTCGTCCCCTTTTTCTGGGAATGACGAATTTTACTATTTTTCGCAGTTTTTGTAATTTTCGCAGTTTTCGCAGTATTCGTAGTTTTCGCAGTTTTTGTCGCTACCTCCTCTCTCGTCCCCTTTTTCTGGGAATGACGAATTTTACTATTTTTTGCAGTTTTCGTAATTTTCGCAGTTTTCGCAGTATTCGTAGTTTTCGCAGTTTTCGTCGCTACCTCCTCTCTCGTCCCCTTTTTCTGGGAATGACGAATTTTACTATTTTTCGCAGTTTTCGTAATTTTCGCAGTTTTCGCAGTATTCGTAGTTTTCGCAGTTTTTGTCGCTACCTCCTCTCTCGTCCCCTTTTTCTGGGAATTACGAATTTTACTATTTTACGCAGTTTTCATAGTTTTCGCAGTATACATAGTTTTCGCAGTTTTTGTCGCTACCTCCTCTCTCGTCCCCTTTTTCTGGGAATGACGAATTTTACTATTTTTTGCAGTTTTCGTAATTTTCGCAGTTTTCGCAGTATTCGTAGTTTTCGCAGTTTTCGTCGCTACCTCCTCTCTCGTCCCCTTTTTCTGGGAATGACGAATTTTACTATTTTTCGCAGTTTTCGTAATTTTCGCAGTTTTCGCAGTATTCGTAGTTTTCGCAGTTTTTGTCGCTACCTCCTCTCTCGTCCCCTTTTTCTGGGAATGACGAATTTTACTATTTTTCGCAGTTTTCGTAATTTTCGCAGTATTCGTAATTTTCGCAGTTTTCGTCGCTACCTCCTCTCTCGTCCCCTTTTTCTGGGAATGACGAATTTTACTATTTTTCGCAGTTTTCGTAATTTTCGCAGTATTCGTAGTTTTCGCAGTTTTTGTCGCTGCCTCCTCTCTCGTCCCCTTTTTCTGGGAATTACGAATTTTACTATTTTTCGCAGTTTTCGTAATTTTCGCAGTTTTCGCAGTATTCGTAGTTTTCGCAGTTTTCGTCGCTGCCTCCTCTCTCGTCCCCTTTTTCTGGGAATGACGAATTTTGCTATTTTTCGCAGTTTTTGTAATTTTCGCAGTTTTCGCAGTACCATAACAAAAATTAGTGAATTTAGTAATTTTCGTAGCTGCGTGCAATCCTGGACATTACTCTGTGAATCATACGCTAAGTATTGATCAGTGTGTGTAGGCTTCCTGTATACGCTGGTGGTGAGGCGGCCGTCGGGTTCTCTTGAAACTGCGGTGTCGAGGAAGGCGAGTTTGTTGTCATTCTCTGTCTCCATGGTGAAACGGATGGAAGGCTGCTGGTCGTTTAGATGCTGTAAGAAGCTATCGACGATTGCGCGATCTAGAATGGTGAAGGTGTCGTCTACGTAGCGTTTCCAGATCCTAGGCTTGTAAGATGATGTAGTTATTGCTTGTTCCTCGAAGCTCTCCATGTAGCAGTATGCAGTCGAAACGTCGCGATCCACATCGGAAGTGACTACATCGTGAGACAAACCAAAAAATACTTCTTTACTAGTGCATTCACCACGATGAACAACAACAACCCTTTTTACGATAAGTAATAATTATTATTAATAAAGTTAATAACCTACCAATAAGAGTTGAATGACTTTGTTTGTCTTGTCTAAGTTCTGAAACAACATCGACCTTCACTACAATATATTAATCTGTACCAATTTAAACTTGTTCCTCCTGCCAGGAAACCCCAATGCCTCCATTCCCACGCCTCAGCCTGTCAGACCACGCCCCATGTTTGGGGCCTTTGGAGCTGCTGTTGGAACAAACTCAGTTGTGTTTGTTAGCCAGGTATGACAATGTCAAAATCTCAGAAAATAAATGCAGCTAGTTCATCAATGTAACCCTATCACTCCCAATGGAGACATGAACCAACATGCTACATAGAGTGACACGCAATGGACTTCATCTCCTGTTAAAGACTAGCAGTAAAAATTGACATTTTAAAGTGACTCCATCGCGAGACAAATAAATAAGCATTCATCCAACATAATGTATAGTTCTAACTTTGAGCCTGTCAACGAAATCCTATGGTGTGACCATTCAAATGAAACCTCGATTTTCGGCAGTACCTTTGCATGGTACCATTTGTTCTAACTTTGAGCCTGTCAACGAAATCCTATGGTGTGACCATTCAAATGAAACCTCGATTTTCGGCAGTACCTTTGCATGGTACCTTTTATTTTTCTTGAATTTTGATTTTTGGCACTCTTAGAAGTTGAAGGGTCAACTAATTGGTGGCTGAAGCCAATGAGGTGATAAATATTAAGTTATGTGTTATAGTTTAGAGTAAAGATCCCGTCTGTTCTGTTGTCTCTTGCTAGGAATGTCATAAGCACAAGGTTTGTCAGACTTATGGTATTAACAAGAAGACTGTAGCAGTTAAGGGGTAAGTAGAATTTAAAGAAAAATATTGTTACTTGAAAGAAATTAATATTAATATGTGACTCAAATTTTTTACAGGACTGGTAATAATACACATTACTTATAATGATTATGATTTCTGTGTTTTTTCAGGTGCCGCACAGTAAAAAAGAAAGACATGATTTTGAACAACTATTTACCCAAGCTTACAGGTAAATTTAATATTAATAATTATTTATAATATTTTATACTGCCAGTTAGAACAATTTGAGAGGGATGGATTTGGCTTATTTCAGATGTATAAATTTGGGGTATATTTAGTGATAGTTGTTCTTGATCTGCTCATCTAAAATATGTTACTTTTTACAGTTGATCCCCGGACGTACAAGGTTCACATTGTTGACAGTGAGGACCCAACTAAAAGAGTGCACATCACTTGTGACCCAGTGACAGTCATTCCCATGGCTCAGAGATTCTTTTTGTTTTAGTCATTATATCTTTACCTCACATTGGCTTTCATAATGATTGCATGTCGTACCCATAAGTGTTAGATAGTAAATTTCATGTAACTATATAAGCATTTTAAGGTGGTATTGTGCACCCACTGGAGCACCATAGTAATGATTTATACTATAAACAAACTGGCCTGTTCATATTGAAATGAGAGATGAGCGGAATCTAATTTCTCCCAGTGATATCATAAGTGAGAGTTAGGGTATTATATGATGACCAAAGATAAATTGAAGGGTTTTAAGAAAAACTATCATTAGATTCTACTCTTCCCAGTAAACTAATTAGACACCCAGAAGTTTTATGGCATGCAGTAAAAACAGAGAAACAACCATGGTGCTGCGAGTCTTTTTCAGATGCATCACATGACACAAAAAATTTCTTTCACATTGGTACAGACAAATGTACCACGTGATGTGTCTGACATGGACTTGTGGCATCACAATCATACTCTGAAGATATAGAGTAGAATGTGATGATTTTGATTACTCAGAATATTGACGTGTAAACAACTTCTCCCCAAAATTGCAAGAAATCAAAGGCTCCAGTGAGCCAACCTGTGAATACGAAATGCTAATATTGCGTTTTTTTTTTATGGAAATTAAATGTACAACTTGACGAACTCAACATAAAAAAACCCCAGTAATTTTCAGTTTGTCCTCAGGACAGGCAAGAATCGAACTTATGTCCTTGGGCTCCCTCCGGCTCTATTGTCCCAACATTTAAACCCACTAGATCACTATCTAGGATTTGACTAATCACCAAGGCCAAGTACTTTTGTTATTTCAACGTAGATATGCGGGAAAAAGTTTAAGGTGGCTCGACTGGGTTTTTGAGCGACGATACCGTTTAGCTTTGAGAAACGTGTGTACCACCACAAACGATCCAACGGAAAATCGATTGCCACAGCTGTACTAGAGAAAGATTAAAGTTTCAGATGAGGTTAGTTTTATGGAAATCGGAGTTGCCAAAGCAACGTTATGACGTCACTTCCGGTTTTACATAATACCTATTTACTTGCCATCAAGAGATAATTTTGGAAAACGCTCTCTGGATCATCGACCTGACGTACTTGTCCTTAGGTCTTCAAAATTTTGCAAATTTCTATGGAAGCGTTTTCGAGAAAATTTCGAGTGAAGTTTTAAGGTGTTAAAATACAACAAAAACAAAACAATTTTGAAATGTTATTAAAACTTATGTGTACAGGGCTTGATGAAAAAATTTTTTGGTCTTACATGAATTTTATACCATCCAAATACCTTAGGTGAAAATCTCAAGGAAATCGCTCCGTTTGGATTTCAGAAATATTACCTTGAATATGAACTGGTCTGGAGTGTTATTTCGCTTTTACATCAAAAATTGACCCTACATTTATTAAAATTGTCATCAATTAAAAAGCGAATGATGAATTTTTTTAAAACTTAGTCCTCGTGAAGATAAATTAATGTTTAATACAATCTCCAAGTTTCAAATTCATTGAAAATAGTAACTTGCTCTGCATGCTTAACTCAATAATGCACACTGTCACATCGCTATAAAAGATCACAAGTAGATCATTTATAGTCAGACCTTTTTCATAATGGTGGCCAATTTATTTATTCTTTTATATGTATGTTAATTTAGCCTAGGCATCATTTTAGAGTAGAAATTATTTTGAATTTTGCACACGCTAACGAGGCCACTAGGGCTAATTAACATGGATATAAAAGATTATTTAATAATTATTAATAATAATAACTTTATTCAAGTGTCAACAAAAAAATATAGCAGTTAAAACCACTAATTGGGGACACTATCTAAAATTCTAAAATATTATACACAATAACATACAATTAAGTTCAAAATAAAATTCCAAAATATCTAAAATATTAATTACAATTTACTTAAAATATTCCGCACAATAAAATTCAATAAGTTTAAGAACTACATAGCATGGAGTTTTTGCATGCATAGACGTTTGTCATAAATGGCGGCTGATTAATTATTCTTTTATGTTCAAGCTAATCAGCCTGACTAGCCTCGTTAGCATGTGCATAATTCAATGTGTAAACTTGCCTGCGTAGCAGGCCCTCGCGCGCCCCGTTCTTTCTTGCGCCCATTATTTTCATGCGCCTGCAACGCAGGTTATGTGTAAACTGAAAATGTGTGGGATATACAGAAAAATGAAAACTGTAATAATGAGGTTTGGTATGTACCAAATCAGTAGATACTGTTTTTAATGCACTCTTATTGGTTACTGAAACTTAAAATATACAAGTATTAATTAATTTTGATATTCATTTCCAGGCATAATTTAAGGGTCTGGATTTCATGCATGCATTTTCTCCCCATTTGACAGAAATAAAGTAACTATTTATCTCCACTTTGGTGAATAATATATTGTTATGTATTGTGTTGCATTAGCTTTAAGGACATCCGTGCAAAAATCTTCTAACTTTGATTTTTTTATAAAACTTTTGCTACAGCTAGGTTATGAGTTGTTCGTGTCAGAAATGCAAAAAAAAAAAAAAATGAGGGGGTCACTGACTTCATTTCCAAGATAAGATATCTGAAAGGCGACCCTTATTTTGAAAAATTGGTCTTCCTTACCGGATGAGACCCCGATGTCTGTTAGTCTAAAAATATTGCAAATAAATCTCTAAAATGTAACTTTCTTAACCAAATTTTATGCGAGTAGGTCTGTTCAGCAAATTCATTCAACTGGTGACGTTTCTTAAAGTAAATTTAATCTTTAAACAACAGCATTTGCAAAATTAACGCAACGACTACCAGTCCTTTGTGCTAAGATTCCTTCTCTTGCACGCGTGCTCGTGCATGACGTAGCATGGCGTTGCGACATGATTTGCATGCTCAGTAAGGATGCGCATAAACAATTAGCGCAAACATCCTTAAGTAAAACACTTTAGACCAAAACATCCCACATCTTGACTAAGGAAAAATGTTTTGACCTGAACAGTCATTTAGGGTGTTTAGTAACCAAATATTGGCTGCAGTCACATCTATGACATAACTAAAGTTAGTCTCAAGTTACCTGACGTCATACCTAACTGTAGTTAGTGCTTTCGATCGACTTTGCGGTCACACCACGCAGTTAAGGTGGCTCCTAATAGTTTAAACATTCCTATCATGATACATCTGTGATATTCAATCACAGTTACACTAGTAAAGTTAAGAGAAAACGTTTAGTACAGGTTTGTAAACACTTAACCAATGAACAAATTTAGGTGGCTACGACATCAAAATTTGTTACCATGGCAACGTCAAAACAGGCCAAAAAGACCCCATTTTCAACCTTTTGAGGTTAATAACTTCAAAACTGCTTGGTGAAATTTTTTCATTTTTATATATTTTCGTGTTATAAACATAACAAACATTTGTGCCAATTTGAAAAAAAAATCTGTACATAGGATCCAGAGATATGTCATTTCTACATAAATTTAAGGTAGCTCTGAACTCTATGTACAGAATTTTTAAAAAGAATTGTTAAAATGTTTCTCTGGCCAATTAAACAAAAATATATCGAAAACAAAAACTTTTACCCTGTGGTTTATAAGTTATTAGCCTCAAATGGTCCAAAACAGCGTGTTTTTGTCCTCTTCGCGTTGCCATGGCAACGAATGATGAGGTCATGTGGATACCACTTTGTTGACTGATAAAAGATTTACTGGTTTCAAGTAAAAGATTTTTAGCCACACCATCGGGCTAGCTGTAATGGAATGCAAAAGACAAGAGGGCTGAACAATAGCCACCTTAACTACAGTTAGTTCGAATTAGCCTATGGATGATGTCAGAATTAACAGGTTCGTGACGGCCCTTATGGAATCTCAACATGGGTGATCGACGTAAAGTGTGTCTAGTTTTTCTTATTTATTTTTTTCGTGCAGCAAACCATCGGAGAAAAATGAAATAAGCTGAGAATTTTAACGTATGCTCGACGCCAGGTACACTTGTTGCTACCTTGTTGTATGCAAATTTTTTTGTTTGTTGTTTTTGGTTTCCCCCTCGCTTCACGCTTGGTTTTTATTTTGCATATTTATATATGCTCATCTCGCACGTGCAAAAAGAATTGTCACATTCTGATTGGTTGTTTGTTTGTAAACAAGACTAACCCATGAACCCTGCTTGGGTATAACAATAGTTAGTCTGTATTGTTTTGGATCACTGAGGCATAAATTTTCTAACTATAGTTAGAGACGGGGGGTGACAACTCTAAGAAGGCCTGTTTCGAGAGAAAAGCAAAATTCTTCCGGGAATCTGGAGATTTTGCCGGGAATCGGGAGACTCGAAAAATTTTCGGGGAAACATGAGATTATATTATTAAAATTTCGGGAAGTTTGAAATTTTTGCGAGAATGTCTCCGAAAAACTCGGGAAGAGATTCCAAATTTTCGGGACAACTTTCAGTTCCACACAGTATTGCTCAAACAGCGTTTGTTAGAGTTGTCAACCCTCGTGTTAGAGCGAATAGAGAAGCAGTTACATTACTGAAATAGCTAATAGTTAAGTAGCCCAGATGTGACCGCAGCCATTGTATTTTGTCTTTTTGGTGAAAGTACAGGATCTTTTGACCTCATTGGCTTTCTTTCACTTTACCTTACACGAGCCTCTCATTACTTTAGTAAAAGAGTGCTTTTTTGGCTCCATAACTTTTTCTGTGATTATTCAATAAAGTTCAACGGTCTTTTATGTACCGAGTTGTTTAATTTTGATATATCAAAATGGTCTGTTGTTGAGTCATGTTTTTCCATCTTTATCTACTGGTAAACAAGGACAGAACTGAAAGACCACCCTACTCAGGAAATTAATCTTTGACTTTAAATCAAAATGAAATTCAAGAATAAAACAAGTTTAATGTTTCATAATATACAAAATATACAGCAACTCAAAACAGTAAGTGATCTATACCATACTATTCTTGTCAGGCGTTTATACATTATCAGAGAAAGCAGTAACATAAGAGTTACAAAGGAGCTGTCAGTTGTTCATAATGGAACGCAGTTTACACCGTGATGGCATACATTTAATAAATCCAAATTAAAACAAAGCCTGTCAGTCATTCAAGCTTATACTGACGTAATTCGAAATTGCTACAAACTCAAACTTTTGACTTCACACACAGTTCTGACACTTGTTAAAATATTCAAGAAACTATATAATACAAAAAGATCTCTTCCCTGAGAATGTTTCTGCGATTAAAATACTTCCACGTCAGCTTGTTTACGGAATCAAATCGCCAGGCCAAACACGCTCACGATACAGTACATTGTCTTGTTTTCCCATCTCACTGTACAACTCCCGTCCGAAGTGTTGTCCCAGAAGCAAGAGCTTGCGGTGTGGAGGCCGGCACCGTTTTTCTGCATGATAACACAGGTCACAATGTACTTGAATGGCTTGCCAAGCTTCGTGAGTTGGTTCAAACACTGCTCTACGACATTGGAGGTCCACTGGTTGACCTTGTTGTGTTGGTATGCGTTTCCACCGATCGCTCCCTCGACAGACTCCTTGATAATGTTACTCACTTCATCTACGACGAAGGATGTTTCTTCTGCGCCTTGAAACTCGTCCATTTGAGAGGTTTTCTTCCGACAGAAGCAGGCAAAACGGCAACAAACAAGGGGAAACTAGTTTTCAATATGGTGGATTATGTACCAGTCAATTCCAAGAACGCCCATCCCCCCCCCGGGCAAACCCCCGGGCATTTGACTTTTTTAAAAAAAAATTGTCAAATGCCCCACTATGTGGGCAGTTTATACGGTCAAATGCCCCACCGTGGAGGGCTTCACAGAGCGTCAAATGCCCCACCGTCCGGGCAAGGAGGGATTTAAGTAACTAGTTACAGTGGATGTCAGCTAACTTTGGCCGCGCCAGTTACCAAATTCGTTGGGTAATTTGATACTACGTTGCGAAGTTGTCAATTACATTCGTCAGTTTTGCCAACCAAATTGCGAACTTTGAAACGAAGTTGGCAACTTCGGTGCCAACGAAGCCTGTATGTAAAGTCTGAAGTTGTTCTTAAACGCTATTTGCGAAGTCAAAACAATTTTTAGCCTATCTGGATGGTTTTCTTTTATGAACATTATTTAGTAGACTTGCCTAGACAAATCTATAAACTGGTGCTGTTCGGATTGTTTCCGAGGTGAGATCACGTACGCTGTAAGATGCATGCCGCTATTTCAGTTGTGGTTTTGAATTCGACCAACATATAAATCGTATATTATGTTCACTTTAAATATCTTGCCATCTTTGTTTGTGCTGTTGTCTGTTGTTTATATTTCTTAGCTAGATTTAGTTTCAGCGAAAAAACAGAACGATATTGCAACTTCTGAACATACACATGTTTCGAAATACTAAATGTAAACAAAGATCATCACTTTCCTTTACAGACACGTGGAACCGGAAAATCTTTTACCTTGCGACTGTTGACCAACGTTTTTGTTGAAGTCAAATGCCCGCCCCGTCGGGCCCCGTTTCACGTCAAATGCCCCACTATGCGGAGCTAACCTCTCGTCAAATGCCCGGGGTATGCCCGGGGGGGGGATGGGCGGTCTTGGAATTGACTGGTACATTAGTGTGACAAGAGAACGACTTAGCAACCATCAAATATGCTCGCCCCGGTACCCCCCATCCTAGGCGGAAAGTCGCCTGGCAGTTTTTGGGGTAAACACGGGGGAGGGGGCGCGAAGAAGGGAAGGAAAGCCGGGCTATTTCCAGGTAATCGAAGTACGTCAACTGTCAATACGTTCACCGATCCACGGTCATCCACATGGTGCCCGATTTAGGGTGTCAGCTTTATCAGCTTGAGGATGCACTGGGAACAAGCCTACAGTGCTCAATAGTAACGGAAACCACGAAGAACATTAAAATAGCTTGAAATTTTGTATTTTTTACTTAATAAACGAACAACAGTAGCTCTGAAAAAAGAAATAACTGTTATGTCGCAAAATAGCGCTATTATTCCGGCAAAATAGTGCATTATGCTCGATGCTCCACCTATAGTATACCGGCATAATGTGTCAACCCCTACAGTCAGGCGTCCTTTCCCGCTCTCCCCAGTTCCCTTCTCCCCGACGCCTGTTGATTTTGCTAAAGAAGCTGCAATTCTAATATGTCAGAAAACGAAGAGAAACCTTGCAGTTTTATAAAAGGTAAAGTATTTTTTAAGTTCGAATCTAAAAAATTACGAGCTTGGAATCATCATAAATTAGCTTAACATGCATATGTAATGAGCGCAGCGATCATCACGCGAACTGATCTGGTCATCACGCGATCATAATTTATCATTGTATTTTGCCTAAGTGACAACAAGCAATAGAGCGTTTTCATATGACGTCACGGCGGCCATATTGGTGTTCCAAAACAAAGAAACGGCGGCCATATTGGTGTACCAAACCAATCCTCCGGGAATTGAACTCTATTTTTATGCAAACGTTTCCTTTTGTTTCAGTAAATCAATATGGCCGCTGGTCACGTGAGTGAAAACGCTCTATATGATCCAGTGGTTTTGTGGGAAGGGAGTTTTAACTCCCAGGGGTAATTAATGAATAAGTTCTGCAAATCCATAATTATTATGCCAGTCAGCGTATCTATTATTCTTATTAACAATAATAATTAATTTAATCATTGTATTTATCACTTATAAAATGCTCAAGGAAATGCATGCGCTATGATTGGTCAAACCAAGTTCATTATAACTAGATAAAAATTTGTTCCTCGTGCATTGTTGAGTTATATAAGCACTTGGGTATTTTTAAGAACACTCTAAAAGTGCAGAGCACTCGCCTTCAGCTCATACCTCTCTTCACTTCTCTCGTGTTCTTAATAATTCCTGCGAGCTTAATATATAACTCAACAATGCACTCGGCGCATTTTTTATTTCTTTAATAATAAAATATAATATTAACGAGTAAAAATTGAAGTTGTTGACAAGTTTCTTTTATTATAATACGTCTCATTATTTAATTGCATTTTTTAAAGTTTGAGGGAGGCACCCGTTTTGGTACTGTTATGCGCTAAATTCATGCGATCCTTGTGTTTTCAGCTGGAAATATGAATCGGTCACCTGACCAGTCTCATCATCACCAAAGACATGAACATGGACATACACACGAATTTATGTCAAACCCTGGCTTGTGGTTGGAGAGAGACAAATTAGTAAACAGATCAGATTGGAAGCAAGTAGGTTGCTTATTGCACTTTGGATATAAGTGTTTTTCGTGTGCTCTGATTGACTACTCAAACTAGGAATAGTAAAGCTGTTCATGTTGATGTCTGTAACTTGATGCAATGACATTGTCATGAAGGAAACAATCAACTTCCAGTTACCATCAGTGACGTACAGAAAGTCAACGTTCTTGTTGCTTAAGGTCCTTAATAAGTCTAGCATAATTGAAATTTTGCCATTTTGAAGTTTATCGCTATGAAACATGGTACTGTTTAAAAAAAGATTTGAAAAAAGACCTTATTGAAGCTTTTTGGCTCAGGTTAACATTTTTGTTAATGAATTTTTTTCAGCGTGCATTCACAGTTGGTATTGGTGGTCCTGTTGGCTCTGGTAAAACAGCATTAGTCTTGGCACTTTGTAAACATTTAAGGGATTCTTATAGCATTTGTGTTGTTACAAATGATATATTTACAAGGTGAGTAAGGAATCCGCTTTACAGAGGGAGCAGAGACGGTGTTGTGGTGAGAGTGCCCACCCCCCCCCCCCCCCCCACCCACCCACACCACCACTTACCAATGTGTCCCAGGTTTAATTCCTGGATTCAGCATCAAATGTGGGGAGAGTTTTTGTTGTTTCTTGTCCTTGCTCCAAGGTTTTTTTTTCTCTGGGTCGTCTATTTTGTCGTCCCACCTCAAAGACCCCAAATTACAATTTAATCTGGAACTTGAGGGCCACAGGTTAAATGTTAGTTGCAAGCTAAAGATTGTCGTGTCACCCTGTTAAAGAAAGTTGATTTACTTTATTACACCCTGTTAAAACTGGGCTCCGTGACAACCTTACGAACTTGAAAAATGTTGGGCTGCTGTTTTTAAAGATAAAACCATCAACATTGAATTAAACACAATCCATTCAATCCTGTGCTGCTGTGTTAACCAAAAGGCCTCAGATTTTTCACATAATGTAAATAAGTGATTTGTTTTTATTTCGGTTTCGGCTAGTTTCCTGTTTCTGGAACCATTACAGTTGAATTTATTATTTCTATAAGTAGCAGTGATGGAAGAGTAAAAATTGGAAGTAGAATTAGAATTAAATTGGAAGAGTAAAAATTGGAAGGTTTTGGATGAAGGTCCTTCTCAGGTTCACCTTAATTAGAATGCGTCGTTAATATGGGGACTCACAAGCTTTCTTGGTTGTGGCCAAAAGCAAAACTGCACAAAAATGAAAAGCCCTAAATAATGTTTTCATTTTAGGGAAGATTGGGAATTTTTGGTGAAACAAGAGGCATTACCAGAGGAAAGAACGAGAGCTGTAGAGACAGGAGGGTGTCCCCATGCTGCTATCAGGGAGGTATGATCATTTATAGCAAATGTTTAAGAGACTGACTGAGAAATCTACCTCACACTTAATGATAAAGCTGGAGGTTGAGTGCAGCAATCTGGGAGAAATGGGGGCAGAATCAGGGTAAAATTTGTGAGATGGCAGAAAGTGGGAGAAATGAAATGGAAAACAAGTTTGCAGTATTACCATATAAGGGCAAGAAAACACGCAAGTGTATATTAACACTTTAGTTTACTGGTTTGACAGGTTAGGAACAGAGCAAAGGTAAATTGTAGGTGTGCATGCTCAGGATGAGAGTGAAACACTAGACAAAAAATTGAGGGCTAATTGCAAATTACTAATTAAAATTAAAGGCTTGGGCACATAGTGCAACTTCTCTTGCAATGGGATGTCACATGAAGAAATTGGTTGCATGCAACTTTGCAAAAGTAAAACTCTATTCTACTCCTGCAACTGTTGTGTGCTGTCCTCCCAACTCTCCAGGATAATGGCTCATCCTCGGTGTAAAAACCTGGGCCAAAGTTACGAGTGACATAAAACAACGAAAACAAAAGGTACTGAAACAATAGAGTGCAAGACAACAAAGGTAGAAGATGACGAAAAATGTCACAGGTGTTTACACCAAGACAAACCCAGGATAATGGATAAGTACAAAAGGTATACGGAATCATTAAACATTCTTCCCTACAGTGTAAATCATTGAGGAAGCCTATTTATTTATAAGCCCAGTGGTTTCTTTTGGGCTTCCCTGCTCTTAAATTTTATATTTATGTACTTTAATTGTTTGTGGAGGCACGGTGGTCTAGTGGTTAGCGCGTCGGACTTTCAACCTGAAGGTCGGTGGTTTGAGCCTGGTCTCTGCCGTCGTGTTGTTTCCTTAGACAAGAAACTTTACTCCACACTGTCTCTCTCCACCCAGGTGTATAAATGGGTACTGGCGACAAAATGCTGGGGGTAACCCTGTGATGGACTAGCATCCCATCCAGGGGGGAGTAGCAATATTCCTAGTTGCTTCATGCTACAGAAACCGGGTTAAGCTCCGGCCGTGTGGGCCATCCGTGGCCCGTGTGCGACTTTACCTTAACTGTTTACAATATAGGGCATTAAACTTGAACTTGAAATCATTTAATGGAATCACCACATGTTAAGTATTATGTTTCTTGATAGGATTTTTCACTTAACATGGAGGAGGTTAAAGATCTGACTAAAACATTCCAGCCAGATTTGGTGATAATTGAGTCGGGTGGAATCAACCTTTCTGCTAACTACAGCAGGGAACTGGCAGACTACATCATATATGTTATCGACGTTGCAGGTTACTATAATTTTAGAATTTTCAAGGGGAAATATTTTAGTAGTGCTATATAATTTAATATCGAATTCCATGGAATTAGTTAGTAGTTTATTTAGTGATTTTTCTTATGCCTGATGATTCTTTTTACCGTGCTTAAATAAAGTTATTGTATTGTATACATTTGCACATGTAGGAAAGCAGTGGGCCTGCTAATAACAGAACTGCTATTTAATCATAGCATAATGCATGTACATAATGTCTCAATATCATAATGAAGACCATAAGTATGTGGCCAAAACAAATGTAGAGAGACCAAACTTAACAAAGATTGTCAGTGTGGTTTAGAAATGCAACCATACCTAGTTAATGTTCAACACTGAAGTAGCAAAAACATTATCTTGAAAGGGTTTGTTATGGAATCTGTCGAATGGCCTTTCTGTGGACCAGCCAGCAGTGTCTAGGATTTCCTGGAGTGGAACATATGCAGTCTTGGCTTTAGATGTTGCTGCTGCTCTCATACTGTGTTGTTTGAAGTTGGTTATATCGACACCAGCATCTGCCTTAACAGTGCATATCAACCTGGATGCAGTGTTCCTTGAAGCACGGTGATGGGGTTTTGTGTGCACAAGAAAAAGCTTACTTTCAGTTCCTCCAATGACTTTGTTCTTGCTAAGTATGCTTTTAAGTGAGTGTAAACAGTAAGAGATGGGTCAAAGGAGTAAGCTTGTAGAAGAACTCCGTATCCTGGGTGGCTCTGTTTTATGAGCTCTGGAAAAACAAACTCAAACTGATTGTCTCCTTCTTTCGTGAACTGAATGTCCAACATGCATGTGAAGGCTCTGTCCCCTCTGCGCTAAAACAAGTGCAATTAACATGGCAAGCTTATGAGTCAAGGATTTAAGACTTGATTCCATTGGCTTAGGTGATGACGACAAGTAAGTCAGAACTAGGTTTACATCCCATGTAGCACGATATTGAGGTACAGACCGTGGGTTGCTCTTATAGATGCCTTTCATCAAACAGGATACAATGGGATGACTCCTTATGTTCACTTTGTTGTTGGGGAGGATGATGGCAGACAGAGCAGTCCTTGCAGTGTTATGGTCATGTCTGATAGTCCTTGTTCATGCAAGCTGACTAGAAAATCCAGCATTGTGTTTAAAAGTGGGTCGTATGAATTAACTTGCCGTTTAGAGCAAAACTCCTGCCATTTAGTAATGTACAGTGTGTATTGTTTTTTGGTTCTAACTGACCAAGACTGTAAGATGTCGGTAGCTTTGCTGGAAAAAGCTCTCTGTTGAAAGGATTCCCTGAGCCTTTGAAGGCCATTAATTGCAGTTTTTTGCAGAGTGGGTGGACTGCATTGCTGTGAGGCTGCATTACAAGGTTGTCTGACTGAGGAAGAACTAGTCGATAATCTGTCACAAGGTTCAGAAGGATGCTGAACCAGGGTTGAGTTATCCAGAGCAAGACTATCAGAACTCCTTTTGACTGGTTGTGTTGGATCTTCTGGAGGCAAGTGTCGATGAGGCTAAAAGGTGGAAAGGCATAAAGGAAATAAGGCTTCCAATCCATGAAAAAAGCATTTATTTAATAAACTTTGCCCCAGGGTCTGGTTTCCATGATACTATACCTTGGAACTTTAAGTTAAGCCTTTCGGCAAACAAATCAATTTCAAACATGCCCCAACATTACTTGGTAGAATAAAAAACTTCCTGGGCCAGGGACCATACAGTAGATCTGTTCATTATCTAGACTCTTTGTCAGCCTGAGTATTTTGAGACCCAAGGATATGGCATGCACTTAGCCAGATGTTGTGGTGTATGGCCTATTCCCATATCCTAAGTGCCATATCATTGCATGGTATTGATTTGATACCCCCCATGACATTAATGTATGATACCACAGTAGTGTTGTCAGACTTGATAAGAATATGTTTCCCAATAAAAGAACTAGAAAGGGATTTTTACACCCAACAAAACAGCCTTCATTTCAAGATAATTAAAGGCCCACTGTCACCCAGTTGGCTTTGCGGTTGTTTGTTTTTGTTTTGAAATGATGAGCTCGCTCGCGATTGGCTCTTTCGGGAATTTTTGACTGTGTTAAATTCGCAATGCATTTTGGGTGACAGTGGGCCTTTAATGTGATGTTTTTTATATCTTCAAGACTCAAAAAAAACCACTGGAGGTCTCTCCACAAACCACTCCCCAGTCCAAATTAGAGGTATCTGTGGTAATAACCTGGTTGGGGTTTCCACGGCTGATAGCTCGAGATGCAATTGAGACATTACCCACCGACCATGTTAGTTCTGAATGAGAATGGGCAGACAAGAATATAAGGGAATCAAAATTCCCCTTGCTTTCTAGCAGTACACTAACTTTGTCAAGTTCAAATAGTCTAAAATGCAACTCTGCAAATTCCACAGCTGGGAAACCCAATGACCTTGGCAACAGTGCAAATATTGGCTGTTTCCTGGTGTAGCAAATTTTCACATGCCAACTTGACTTTATTGGCTTTTAAATATGTCATAGTAAGACTGTTCAGTGCAAAGCCAAGAAAATCTATTTTCTTTTGGGGTTAGAGTACAGACTTTAAAGCCTAGCTTGGTGAACAGATCGACAGTATCCTTAATATGTTGTTGACATGAAGTGAAACTTTGTCCGATAAGTAAGGAATCATCATTATGTCCCATACGGGTATGCCCCATAGAACGAAGATGAACATAAACTGGTTTAGAAAAATCCTTGGGGCAGAAGACAAACCATTTGGCAACCATGTAAACTGGTAAAAATTTCCTTGCCATTGAAAATAAGTTTTTTTTTTGTCTTCTTTAGCTATGGGAATAGAGTTATAAGCATCCTTAAGAGTGGTTGCCTGTTAGGATCGAAAACACTCCATAAACGACCCATTTAGTAATACTTATATTTTGTCCAAAGATACACTTGGGTGATTGCTTCTTAGAAATCATGTTTAAAAGTTCCAGTGATTTTTCATTTTTCAGAGGTTCACGAAAGTTTGAAAGAGCAGTCAAAGTCTGGTTATTCGCTTGATCATATGCACAAAATTAGGTAATAAGGTGCGAGGACGAAGCACCGCTTGAGCCCTACACTAAATCCAATTGAAGTCAAACTACACAAAATCGGAAGAACTATTTTTATTCATTGTTAGCTTTAAAGATTTTCAAATCTGTTGATATTTTGATTTTGCAGCCATTTTAAAAAACACCTTTGAAGAGCGTCTTAAATGGCGGCCAAATTTTCTTCTTTTCTTCACCAATTTTACTTCTGATCATAGTCCTATTAATATATCAGTATTAAACAATTGCCATGCCAATTTTCAAGGTCGAACTCGCAACAGTTCCCTTGAGAAAATAGAAAATCTATGTCATCTGTATGTTCCAAATGCCACAAAATTTATAAAAGAAACGGAGATTAATCAGCTTTACAGCTACACCGTAGCTTCTGTTTTTCCAAGTTTTAGTTTACAGCATTTATTTAGGAACATTTGAATAAATTTTCTGGCAGAATATTCTATACATGCTCTGTGTTTACAAGAAAAAGTGCTGTGACGTTGACATACTTGTCACTCAACACCATGCGCACATTACTTATCTTGAGCAAGTGAATACAAATCTACATTTAACAATTTACAGGACTGATAAGATGGTGCATTCTCAGATATATAGTACAGTAAACACCCGCGTATAAGAACCTGGTGATTTAAGAACCTACAGGCTGAAATTGGGCATTTTAATACCCAAGGCTGGCAAAGAACAATAGGTTCTTACACAAAAAAACACTCTTATTTTGTAGCCAAAATACTGGATTTTAATTGATAGAAATTGTGAAATTTCTGAGAAACACCATGAAAATTATTTGTTTAATTGAAAATCTTTTAAATACAGAGTATAGACTACTGTATAAAATTATACTGGTGTAGCCTTGGGACTTGAATCTGTAGAATACTGAATTTATTATTGTTTAAAGAATAAGGCTTGGCATTTTTGCTGTTTAAAATACAAATGTTCAACTATTATGACATACTAGTACTACAGTAGTTCTCTGAATGGTTTCGCTATGACAACTCCTACAAATAAGAACCTACTAAGAACCTAATCAGCCTGAGTTTGGAAAAACTACCCCAAAATATAAGAACCCATTCAGCCTGAACCCAAAAATTCTAGGTTCTTATACGCGGGTGTTTACTGTATTTCGCAGCAATTTATTTCTTGTTTTTCACTGGCTGTTTGTAGCTACACAGCTACACAAAAACACTACCCCTTGTGGGAAGTCAAATGATTATCCTGGTAGAGAATAGCATGATACGGTCATTATTTATCACCTGGGGGGATGGATGTCGAAGGATTTTGGGGTGATCACCCGATTTTCAGAAGAACAGGAGGGGTGATCAGCTATAATTGACAAGCGAGGACCACACAAATAATTTTATTAGAATTTCGTATGTTGAGACTGAAAGTATATTTGTAAATAGTTTTCTCCTCAAAATGTTTACAAATATACTGTTTACCCTCTTATAAGGGCCGCACAATCTATAAACAAGATCGGCGGTTGTGCATATGGTCAGGTAATCGCTAAAATGTCAAGCTGTCTATAACTGCACATATACACCTTAAGCTGATATTCCTATTAAAACAGGTTTAGCCTGAGTCTGTCTGGCCTGTTTACCTAAACAGTTCTCAGGGTTGTCACTCATTAGAACATAAAAAATTCCCTGACTTTTCACTGACCTCAAAACAATTTTCACTGACTTTGCATTAGGCAAATTATCAAATAAGCCACATCCACTATTACATTTGCTTCAGCTTCTTTTGCAGACCATCAACATTCTTCTCTTTATTTTCAATCTCTTTACATTTTGAACGCATGGCATTTGACTTCACCAAAATTCAAACAAAATTCCCTGACTTTTCACTGACTTTGACAAGAACTAAGATTGTCCCTGACTTTTCCCTGACCTTGAAAAATTTTTGTTTTTCCCTGACTTTTCCCTGACCGTGGCAACCCTGGTTCTATATTTTAAAGGTGAAAATTATTGCATCGCAACAAACATCCTTCAACAACCCCCCCCCCCCCCCCCCCCCCTCCCAGGCAATAAATAATGACCGGTTCCTATGTGCGGTGCTAAAGGACTGCAAGAAAGATGTAGCTGGGCACTTGACGAGTTTTAGGGAGGCTCGTACCCATTTCTCAGGTCCACACCCTTTCAATTTTAATGGGCCATATCTTTTGTTGTAGCGCATAAAAAGACAAGCCACATTGCATGCAAACACACAATACACTGAACATTATGGGAGTATAGGATTTGTTTACATCGGTGCTTCCATGGCAATGGAATGGTGATCCTCCAAAATTAACAAGTTGCGGAGTTTCTCTAGATCGAGGGAAATGTATGTAAAACCCGCTAGTGGACTAATTGATTTGACCATGGGCTTCAACTGGACAAAGTTTAAAAGAAATGTAATAAAAGCGTTTTTGAAATTTTTGGGGATGAAGTTTTTGAGATTATAAATACAGTGAAAAACATACTATCGACATAATTGGCTAATATCTAAAGAAAACGATGCGCGATGGGAATGCAGTTTCATCTCATAGTAGTTTGACTCCATTTGAAATGGTGTGTGAAAAAGTGAGGGGCTTGCTTTGGCCAATTGCGAGAAAGAAGGATTTGATTAGCGTGCGTTCAGCTGCTCTTGTTGCCACTTTTGTATGTAATTTGGTCTACGCCTACGAATGTGATGATAATTTGGAAACCGCGAGATAATTTTTTTTAAAAATTTGACAATCTCGAGATTAATCATCAACTTATATGGCCTGCAAGTTTCAAGGACATTGAAGACATGCAAGGCAATGAAATAGGGCCTCCAATGTACCAATTTTTTCCCGCAGATTTTGTGTTTACAAGTGAGCGTCCTCATTATTCACGAGTATTGTTTTCAAGTTTCATATGCATGTGCAAAACTTCAGCAAAAAATTTATTTGCATCGAACAGAACGCTCGATTGCTTTCTTCTACGCATGCTTTGAGGGAAAACCGCTAAAAAAATACATTATAATAATTTATGCATTTGATTCGGCTCATGTGAAGTACGGCGTCTGAACCGGGCCTATAAAGGATCATCCTATTAGTACCATCCTTTTTAGTGCAGATAAAAATGTTTGAAACAAAATCGTCAGGCTCATGTTTAGCCAAGGTAATAACTCCTTTACTTAGGAGTTTAGTAATTTCTGCATCAATAATCAGGGTTTCAGCTGGCGAAAAGTGGATTTTGTTGGGTTGAACCAACTGTGTAGGGTACTCACCCTCAAACTCAATATGATGCTTTATGGCATCCAAGATAAGTGGGTCATTTATACAGGTTAATCATTCCCAATAAGACAAGTGATTTTTCACCTGACCTGCCTGGAAGAGTTGAATTAATAATTCTTATACAGGTCATCTAAGGCCTGGTTCAAACGTCGAACTTTACATGTGCCGAACCTAATACCTATTCAGGTCGACCCAAACTATTAAGTTCGACTGTTGATTCAGACGGTCGAACTTTACATGTGCCGAACCTAATTCGTGGCGAAAAGAAATATCATCCTTACCGCTTAAAATAGGGAAATAAACCGAAAAAAAGTAAAATTCACCAAGCCTGGAAATTCTTGTTTTGATTTTAGTGTGCTTTGTGTTCTGTGATGGCAAGGAGACAGCTGAGGAGATCGTGTCGTGATATTTGGACAAAATAAAGTAACGCCATAAATTTTAAAATACATTACAATTTCTTTATGGGTATAACGAAAAGCAACTTTTTAGAAGACTGATTTAAGCTGTCCAGTTTCAGTCTAAATATCTACAACGTGAATGCTGGTAACCGTCGTTACGCTTCTGTGAGTTCTGTCTGCAAAGGCGCGAAAACCCACTAAATAGCCAATCAGAAGCGCGGTTATATTGAAAAATACGTTAACATAAATTATGCATTAGGTTCGGCACATGTGAAGTTCGACGTATGAATCGAAGTCGATCTTTTGCCGTTCTATTCGACAAGCTCAGTCGAATAGAACGGCAGAGTCGACTCAAATACAAAAGTGCCGTTCCTAATTGATTCATACGTCGAACTTTACATGTGCCGAACCTAATTATTAGGTTCGGCACATGTAAAGTTCGACGTTTGAACCGGGCCTAAGCTTATGTTATAGTTGTAAGGGCAATATATTCCTTTACCTTCGGATTTATTGTGTCTTTTGGCTGTTTTTCTTTTTTGATTGTTCTCCCTCGTCTGCGTTGATGCTTGGCCTGATGTCCTAAAAATGACGGCGCTTAAATGCATTGAAGCGGGAGTTTTGTGTTCGTTCGGTAATATGGTTTGGGCCTCTGGCCTTTGCATCTTGAGGCTCCAACCGCGTAGCTTGGTCCGGTTGGGGCTTTCTGCATTTGTTGCCCTGCTCTTTTGACCTCAGACATGTCTTTACGACGCATGTTACCATGTAAGTCTTATATCACGCGTGTGAGAATTTCCTGCGCGTCAACTTGTTTCGCGCTTTGAACGTCTGTGACCAACCAGTCAGCAAGAATTGTAAGAGAAGATAACCCATGAATGAGAGGCTGTTGCACTCGTTGAAAAGCCAAATCTACGGACCTGTTCTTTCTAGTTAACAGATCCCAAATTTCTTCGTTCAGTGTGGCCGCAGAAAGCTGTTTGCAGGCGGAGGATATTTCTCACCTCGTTCTTTCACTTATTCTGATGAAAGTTTTCCTGTTAAAATGCTCTCTACCAGACCAACTATTTTCTCTTCAATTGCTGAAGATTTTTTGCTGTTTGGCAGTAGTGCCTGGGTCAGGCTATCAAGAAGAATCAAGAAGGTCGTTCTCGGTCGTTTTGAGGCTCTGGATGGGTGCATGCGCAAGAGGCTAAAAGAAGTTTGTAAACTTGTTTTACCGGTTCAAAGGTACATAGGGCAGGACGGCGGCTCGATCAAAGGTTGTTCGGCGTAGCTCGGCGTAAGAGAATTCACTGCTCGCAGTCCCTGGCTCGCAGGGTATAAATTTTCATTCAGGAGAATGAAAACTGCTGCCGACCGACGGCGCGAAGCGATTAGCACCGACAGGCACATGCGTGATGCAATCTCATGGGATTCCTGTGGCAATGGTGACGAAATGGAAAAAAAATCGATCAAAGGGCTCTAAAAGCCATCTCGTAAATGCGAAACAAGGTAAGGTTAATTTAAAGGGACCAGTAGTCATCTTGCAACAAAGACAAAGGAAGTATGGCGGTTTTTTTTTGAGTTAGCAAACAAATGACGGCATAACTAACTAAACATTCTAAAGACGTAAGAACTAATCTCTGAAGGTGTAGTAAACATCCCCATGAAAGCGAGAGGAGTTATTTCAGGCTTTTCGTCAGTGTTAATTTAGTAAGTGCGCGTCAAAAAAAGTGTTAACTTTTAAGCTATTTTTTTTAATGATTGCTAAGGGTTTGATTTCTTTGATTGGTTTTGTTTTGCTAGCGTGGATTGTTAATTTAATACCTTGGGCTGGTTTGCCTGATGTAATATTTATTTATTTATTTATTTATTTATTTATTTATTTATTTATATTTCTTATTTTTGCCACACAAGTAATAACAAAGGAGAATACAATAGAATTATTTAAATAATTTACAAGAAAAAGTGGTGGGGAGACCGAAAAGAAACTACAAAGCTTATACGTGTTTCGGTCTCCCCAATTAACTACTTACAACATGATTATTAAATTTATTTAGTTTGTAACATGGCGTTGAGTCGCTAAATACCGAGGTTACAGATATGTTGGCAAAGTTAGTCAGCAAAATCATGACTTCTTGCTCTTCCATACCGTCTTGCCCATTTAATTCACAGCAACAAAATTTTACTTGTAAACGAATGCAATTAGAGTGAATCAAACCAAAAAAACTTCTACATTTGCACAAAATCATATACTTTCGTTAGCTAAATCAGTGAAATCCTGATGACCTCTCTTGCATACTATTGCATAATCAAACCGTATTTTTTTCAACGTCAATACCTACATGCAGCTAAATCTAATAATGGAATAGAACAATAGAACAAGTCGGAGAAGAAATATACGCTCAGAGCCGGAATGACTTGTGCTGACTAACAATACGATAAATACTATAAAATCGCTGCGTTCTCGATACTTAAAAAACAAATAGCCAACCGTATTCAGTTTACAGTCAGCAAAATCATTCACTTAAGAACGCATTTGAAAGTTTCCATGCGTTTTCCTTCGCATTATCACTCACATAATTTTTATATGGGATCCCCTCCCCCCCCCCCTTATGCGTAGTGTGTCATCTCCATGGTAACATTAAGTGAGTCTGTGAGTTCTGATTATTAAAACATTTTCTCCTAACCTGTGCAATGTTTCTTTACTAGGAGGCGACAAAGTTCCTCGCAAGGGAGGTCCAGGGATCACACAAAGTGACCTGTTAGTTGTGAACAAAACTGATCTGGCTGAAGCTGTAGGAGCAGATCTTAAGGTATTTTTAACGGCTCACACTTTCACTTCCAAGAAAGCAACCTCAAAGATCAAAAGTTTAACCACCTAGTTAGTGGCAAATCATGGCTGTGAAGCATAGAAACTGACTATTATGACCAGAAACTACAGTAGCTTGCGTAGCAGGCGCATGAAAACAATATTGGCGCAAGAACAGGGCACCGTCTCCCTCGCACGCCCCGTTCTTTCTGTGCGCCCATATTATTTTCATGCGCCTGCTACGGAGGCTAAAACTACAGTAAAGATGACCAGCTACTTAATCTTTGAAAATGACTATAAACAGGAGCCCAGCTATAAAAAGACAAAAGGCATGGAAGCTTTTTCCTTAATTTTCTGACTGTCTACTTTCCTTATAGAGCCAGCTTATTCAAAGTTTATAATGATCGCCTTGTGTAAAGCATTTAACCCGGCGTATCACATCCCCGATCATATCGAACAAAATCGAACAAACTTTCCATCGAACTCAATAATAATAATAATAATAATAATAATAATAATAATAATAATAATTTAATAATAATAATCTTTATACAGGGAGCTCACTTTACTATTATAGTGGTATTCTGTGAGGCCCTGTGTAAATAAAAATGGTTAAAAACTAAGTTAAAAAGATTAAAAACTACAATCAAACTCTATTGAACTCAATCGAATGGAAGAGTTCGATGTAGTTCGGCCATCGAACGAACCGAACACAAAACTATTTTGTGAGTTCGATGCCCAAACCAAATCGAACGAAATCGAACTAAATCGAATGAAATCGAAATCGAGTTCGGAAATCGAACTTTGAGCTAAAACAAAGGGTCTGAAGTCGATCCGGTGAATGCGTAAAACTTTAATTCAATCTATTTTCGCAGAAACGGGCATATTATTACGATGTATTATTGCACATGACAGAGAAGATGCCCGCTTTGACTTATTTTAAACGTAACTTTAATTTTATATGGCTACTTGTGTTCTTTTTGGACTTGCGCAGCAACACCTTTCGAACCGCAGTACACGCAGCTCTTACAAGGTTTTCTCTGATTTGCTGAGAAAACAATAGAACAAACAACACATCAATGGACCCTAGCCCTGAAAACAATAGAGCTGCGTGATATCCAGGTCCAATGAAATTAGAGGTTGTAAAGAGGCAGCGTGGTATCTGTTCGAACCTCGAACCCAGAAGAAAATGCCAACTGCACAGGGTCTGGAATTTAGTTTCGCACTGCGACACAAGGATATGTCAGTAGATATATTTTCAAATATAAAATATCAGCAAGACCACAGCGACAAACCGTTGAGTGGTGCGGATCTCCCAGTTGTAGACCTGGATCAGTACAATAATTACCTGTATAAAATCAGAAAACGGCAAACTGATTCTTACGGCAAGGCGATGAAGGAGTAAATAAAAGAATAAAACAAAATTTATATATATATTAAAACGTTAAAAAGTTAAAACTCTAACTTCATTTTTCATTTTTCTGTTAGCCCCTGAAGAAGGTTTGTTTTCAAACCGAAATATTGGGCAGATTCGTTTTAATATATATATATAAATTTTGTTTTATTCTTTTATTTACTCCTTCATCGCCTTGCCGTAAGGATCAGTTTGCCGTTTTCTGATATATTTTCATCCTGGGTTTCCCTGGCACGATGACCGAGGAAAGCCCTTCCCCTTTGTAAAAGGTCAACTCAGTGACATTTTCACAGGAAATATAATAAGAAATAAACTCAGAATATGGAAATAATATTAAACGCTGGAACAATTTACGTACTCGGTCATCAAGAGTTCAAAAATCAAACGTTCGATTTTGTTCGATTCGCGTTTTTCTTTTGGGAGTTCCATTTTGTTCGATGACCGAACTTAATCGAACGTTCGATTTTGTTCGATTCCAATTTATTTTGTAAGTTCTATTTCCTTCGATGGCCTAACTCCATCGAACTCAATCAAACGAAAAAGTTCGAGTGAGTTCGAAAACCAAACGTTCGATGTGATGCGCCGGGAATTCCTTTGCGGGTGTCCATCTGGAAAAAAATTCATTCACTCACTCGCCAGTTTTAAGATTAATATGAAAAATTGTAATTATATATCAATAGAAAGCGTAACAGATGGAGTTTTTGATAAAAGATATAATTTTAGCGACGTTTTTTTATGAACTGCCAGGAGCCGATAAACCGCCAAACGACTGAAGGTTGTTTAATGAATGTATCGGGTATCAAATGCCACGGCAAGAGCGAAATAACTGTACAGTGTTATTCACAAGGCATTAACCAACAAAATCGTGTCAGGCGTTCACTTTCATCGTGACTAAATAAAAGATGTTGTTGTTGTTGGCTCTTTTGATATTCTGATTGGTTAGTGTCGAGATGTCTGCGCCTAAAGTTGGAGTAAAAAATATGCCAGGTATGTTGCATAAATGGTCGCCACGGGAAATTAAACATTTTAAATATCAAAATTTATTTGATTACATGATTCATATTGGATATAATCATTCAGGTGTTACATTTCTGTCCTAGGTCATGGAACGGGAATCAGCCATGATGCGCCAAGGGGGGCCAACCATTTTTTCCCAAGCCAAACATTTTGTTGGTGTAAAAGGGATTGCAGACCTTATTTTAACTTCTTACAAAAAATCTGTGAAGCATTAACAAAGTGGCTACAAAAGAATATTTATTTCTCTTGAAGATATTTTGTTTCTATGTTAAACAAAAAAAAAAATCATGATTTTACTCTTAAATGTATACATACTAGATATTTTTATGTAATGTGTCACTTTATTATTCGACATAGCATTCTAGACTGCAAATACGCCGGCCACCAAAACGAGTGCAAATATGACACGTTATTACACTCTTCTGACCGCGCGCTGGGAAAAACAGCTTCTAAAACTCAGTTTTAGGAGAAGATTACTGTCGTATAATAAACAATTTATTCATCGAAAAGTTGTGTAATACGGCTGAGCATTTTTACTCGTCAGTATTTATTTTTTTCTCGCCTAAAGGCTCGAAAAAATAAAAACCGTCGACCCGTAAAAATACTCAACCGTATTACACAACTCATGTCAACTTCATACTGAATAGGTAAAGTCGCACTCGGGCCAAGATAGCCCACACGGCCGGAGCTTATTCCGGTTTCTGAGCATGAAGCAACTAGGAATATTGCTACTTTTCCCTGGATGGGATGCTAGTCCATCGCAGGGTTACCCCCAGCATTTTGTCGCCGGTACCCATTTATACACCTGGGTGGAGAGAGACAGTGTGGAGTAAAGTTTCTTGTCTAAGGAAACAACACGACGGCAGAGCGGACCAGGCTTCGAACCACCGACCTTCAGGTTGAAAGTCCGACGCGCTAACCACTAAACCACCGTGCCGCCCACAACTTCATACTGAATAACCTCCATTTATTAAAGTGCTACATGTGGGCCTTGGGTCTAACTTAAGGTGATTACATCGAAAAAGAAGTTGTAATGAAAATTTTCTAAAACTTTGCACAGCTATTTATCACATCTAGTGCATCAGCAAAATACAATAAAAAGAGGGGGGTCACCATGCCCATTTTCATGTTATAGCGCTGTAATATATCGCTAATTTGCTAGCTCGTGACGGCAATATTGAAAATCCTAGCCTTGAGCGAGAGGCAACCATTCTTTCCAGAAAGTAATAATTAGCGATGAAAACTTAGTATTATTGTTATGATAGCAGAACAATGTCATCGTGAAAAGCCTTAAAGTTACCGAAAAAGAGAAACTTATAAAATAATAGGGCAATTTCAGCAGCCGCACGCTCCCAGTGAAACGCTAAAAACTAGATTGTAAAAGTGATTTCATGAGAATATCATATCCTCATGAAATCACTTTTACAATCTAGTTTTTACAAAATCTCAAAATCTACTAATATTCTTCAAATATATGGATATATAATGGAGAGAAGTATATTCTTCAAATACGTGCAATAAAAAAGATAGGCCATCATGCTCTTTTCGGAGGAAACTGCCACTTATTTGCCAAGGTAACTGAATCCTTAAAGGAAACCGGCCTATTGCTTCGGAGTGCGCGCGGGCTCGTGCACGCGCAAATGACGCAATTTATTATGCGCAGTAGTGGTGCGTAATGCAAAACTAGGTAATTACCTTAATTTTTTGGTTTCTTATATTTATTTTGTTAGAGCAGTTTTCAATTGAGTGTCGTAAAACCAAAACCAAAGTAATTACTCTGACCAATCACAGCAATCGTAAACAATCAAATGAACCAATCAGAGCTCGAAGCAATTACATGTCGGCGGCCCCAAGCGCGGGAAAACGCGTGCGAGCAAGTCACGATTGGTTTTGGTTTTACTTCTGATTGGTCGAGAAAGTGGCGCGAGATTGTTTAGCCAATCACAAAGCGTAGCAATGCAAAACCGAAGCAATTGTTTAATTACTTTCGACACAATTGAAAACTGCTCTATAATGGGCACTGGCTATCACACTTTGTTTCATGGGTTAAGTAAGTACCTGTTATTTTCCTGAGGGGGGGGGGGGGGGGGGCGTACTTTATACATTTTGGGTGGTGGTGTGACCCTGGGATTGAGACCCCCCCCCCTACTCTACACTAGACCATGTTCAGCTCCTTCTTAGAACTCTATTTTCATAGCACTGATCAGTTTTCCAGTATACGATACCCTATTAATCTAAACTACCCTATTAGAGACGATAAAACTGCTTGAGAACCATCCTGGGGAGGGGGGTACTCTGCAAATGTTTGGACGGGGATGTGCAACCCTATTCTAGACTACCGGTAAACACCGAAAAACCCTACCCTATCCTAGACCAAATTTTTAAACGCTTTCTTTGTTATTAGTTATCCGGGGGTCAGTAAAAATGCCGCACTGTCCGCCGTACCGATTTTTAAATGCAATTTGCCAATAAACCTTGTCCAGACTAAATTCTTTACGTAACTGATCAGCTTTCGCGGAAAATGATACGCCATTCTAGACCAAACTTCTTTGATTACCATACCCTATTCCAGACTAAACTGCCTGAAAACCATACCCATCACAGTGGCACATACCTATATAGTGCATATACCCTACCCTATCCTAGACCAAATTTTTAAACGCTTTCTTTGTTATTCATATCAGGGGTCAGTAAAAATGCCGCACTGTCCGCCGTACCGATTTTTAAATGCAATTTGCCAATAAACCTTGTCCAGACTAAATTCTTTACGTAACTGATCAGCTTTCGCGGAAAATGATACCCTATTCTAGACCAAACGTCTTTGATTACCATACCTTATTCCAGACTAAACTGCCTGAAAACCATACCCTTCACAGTGGCACATACCTATATAGTGCATATACCCTACCCTATCCTAGACCAAATTTTTGGCGAGTACAACTAATATATTAAATTTACGTTTGATTAGTGAGCGCAGATTCGAAGGCAAAGTAAAATCGTTGAACAAAAATTGAGACTTTGACAAATTTAGATGTGTTTTGTTGTCTTAGTTGAAATGTAGTATTGCGTAATTACTAAAATCATTCATGACTGAGCACTCCAGAAATGTATGTTCAAGGGAGTCAGGGAGTTTACAGAAGAAACACTTGTCATCCGTCTTAATTTTGTACTTTTTAAGCTCTTTATTAGTTACTAAAATTCGATGAAGTAGTTTAAAGGAAAACTGTTTTAGCTTGTTGTCCCTTGAGAGGCAATAGACGACCTTGAAAAATTCTTCCCATTTGTTAGCAAAAGGAGGGTAATACCTAGCCCAAGTTTTAACCGAGGTAGGCTCATCTTTCAAATTACTACGAAACAATGAATAGTAGTCCTTACATCGCGTCTTTGAGAGTGAGATATTTTTTTCTTCAGAAAGCTGAAATACATTAGAATCATCAAGGTAAGAGTCGAGCGGTCTTACAGTTGATGCACCCTCAGTTTTTAGGCAGCTTGATGGTATAGAAGCAAGTAATTGAAAATAGTAAATAAAATTAATGTCTATTCCGTATTTCTGCTTGAAGTCTTCATAAGTAAGGTAATTGCCATTATTATTTAATAGATCTTGCACAAAAAGAACTCCTTTGTCGGCCAATATCTTCCAATACAGAGATTTCCCTTCAATTGTTATGTTTTCGTTGTTCCATAAAAGTAGAGTGCTGCTGTAGCAATCATTGTAAAGACTCTTTAACTCCTTAAAATAGTCTAAAAGTTCAATGTAGAAGAGAGGAATATTCCTGTTAAGTTTCTTTGTATTGTAATTACATTTAAGTAAAAAAGACAGCCCTCCATATCTATTAAAGAATGCATTTGGTATTGCTTTCCACGCATCATTGGACCCACTTAAAAATCTACTTATCCAACTTAGACGTAACGATTTGACCGTTGTTCTGAAATTTGGAAAGTTAAGGCCTCCTTTACTCTGGGCCTGATATAAAACAGTTCTCTTAATCTTATCATTTTTATTCTTCCATAGAAAGCTAAAAAGTTTTCTTTGAACAATGTTTATGACTTCCTCAGGGACAGTTAGCATTGAGGCCGCATAAACCAATTTGGAAACGCCCAAAGATTTTGCGAGGAGAGTTCTTCCCATAAGCGTCAGGTCACGGGATAACCAAATGTTTAGCTTAGTTTCCATTTTTTGAATTTTGATGAAAAAGTTTTGATAGTCATTCTTATCACTATTATAGGATACGAAGGTGCCTAAGATTTTAATTGGATCTTTGGTTGTGCTTATTCCAATGGGATA
This sequence comes from Cladopsammia gracilis, assembly GCA_022457155.1. Lineage (NCBI taxonomy): Eukaryota > Metazoa > Cnidaria > Anthozoa > Scleractinia > Dendrophylliidae > Cladopsammia > Cladopsammia gracilis. The sequence continues at coordinate 408,027 of JAJGOT010000387.1, forward strand.
AGTTTTGTTTTCTTTCAGCGAACCAATCCACATGGCTTTTGTCTTCTTCTTATTTAGTTTAAGACCTGAGATTTTTCCAAACTCATTCAAAACAGATATGTTCTCTCTTAATGAGTTAACGTCCTTGCATATAAGGGTTGTGTCGTCAGCAAACTGTCTCAACTTGGCCTCAACCAAACCCGGAAGTACAATTCCTTGGATATTGGGACTTTGACGAATTTTTTTTGTGCAAGTATTTCGGCAGTTAGAATAAAGAGGAGGGGACTCATAGGGCAAAGTAATTACTCTGACCAATCACAGCAGTCGTAAACAATCAAATGAACCAATCAGAGCTCGAAGCAATTACATATCGGCGGCGCCAAGCGCGAGAAAACGCGTGCGAGCAAGTCACGATAGTTTTGGTTTTACTTCTGATTGGTCGAGAAAGTGGCGCGAGATGTTTTAGCCAATCACAAAGCGTAGCAATGAAAAACCAAAGCAATTGTGCAATTACTTTTCACCCCCCCCCCCCCCCCCCCGTGAAAAGAAAATTTGGGTGGGAGTGCACGGCACGCTCGGCTCCTTAAAACCCTTACCCTATTTCAGACCTAAATACAGTAAATACCCACATATAAGATCCTAGATTTTTCCAACTTAGCCTAAATAGGTTCTTATAGAAATGGTATTTAGCCGTTGTCAGCTTGGATCATGAAAATTAAAATCCTGCAAAGACAAATATTTTTTATTTTTTTTATTTTATTAGACTTCGCCTTCAAATAAACTAATAACAAATAACTGGGCCTAGCGTGACACATTAATAGCAGGAAAGACATTCACGGTCAACAGATCATTTCAGATCCTCTCATGTCCGATATTTCAGAGAGAAAAGTTAGAGAAATTCAAACCTTTCCTACATAAAAATCTGCATGCCAATACTATTAAATAGCGAAAACAACACAACAACCGCCGGGCAAAAAAGGACGCTGAAATGAGGTCAAAATCTACAAGCGCGACACCACTGGAAACTACAACCGACAGACTTGTCCTCTAGTCCGTTGCACGCGGCTTTTGAAAGGTTTTAAAATTCAGTCTACACTCTACAGTCACTAAAATCCTCCCAACAAACGGCTAAATGTAGAATACCCCTTTCTTGTAATTAGGTTGTTTACATCTTGAATAAAGTTAGTATGTATGTAGGTATGGTATTCGGGTGTCCGATGGGCACGTGACCAGCCGATGCCAGGGTCTTTTCCCGCCCGCCCCGAGCCCGGCACGCCCCTCTGTCGAAGGGAAAAGCCCTGGGAACGAGGTTGACCCCCGCCCCAGGCTTGACGAGATAACTATGCTCGCCTTAGTACCCCCCATCCTTGGAAGAGAGCCGCGAAATGACGCCTGGCAGTTTTGACTGTGCTCTGTTTGCTTTTATATTTGATGATTTTGTTAAAAAGCTGCAATTCTAATATGGCAGAAAACGAAGAGAAACCTTGCAGTTTTATTAAAGGTAAAGTATTTTTAAAGTTCATATCTAAAAATACGAGCTTGGTATCATCATAAATTAGCTTCACATGCATATGTTAAGATCCCCGTTTAATAACTGCATAGTACTGGTCGCCTTTGAACTGATCAACATGCGATCATATGCACGCATTACCGATAAAATTTTGTCGTGTGAAAAGTGTGAACCACGAACAATATGATTCAGTGGTTTTGTGGGAAGCGAGTTTTAACTCCTAGGGGAGTTAAAGGGGTATTATTACTGAATATAATATCAAAGTAAGGCAAATCCATAATTATATATGCCAGTCAGCGTATCTGTTATTCTTATTAACAATAATAATTAATTTAATTTTTGTAAGACTTAAGCTTATATACTTTTATTATTCGACTGTGACGTCATTTTACCATGTATGGGAAAGAAAACACGCAAAATATCCGAGCGTATTACACAGTAGATTGCCGTATTACACCCTAGCATCCCGGTTTCAAGACACAAGCTATCATAATGATATAAGAATTTTAGTCGAATAATAAATCCCTTATTCAATGGTTTAACAGATAATACGTGCGGACATTTGCTTGCATTGCAACTTGTAAAATATCCGCGCGTATTACCTGTTAAACCATCGAATAAGGTGTATATAATAAATGAAGGGCTGAGAGCATATTCAACCTATGTCGAATTTTAGGTCGTTTTTTATTTTTTTAGCTCAGCTTTGTCCATTTTCGGCATGTAAACTTACAAATTAATTGCAAAACACTGTTCAGGATCTTTTTTTCTGTTGGTTTTTCTGTCGTTTTTGAGAAATAACATATGCAAATATATATGTCTCCTGCTGAATCCCACTTGAAAAAATGAATCCCAAAGTTTACCTGAATTTCTTGATTTTATGCTGATCTTTCACTTCAGATTAAAAAAAAGACAATCTCGAAGTCCACTCCCTCAAAATTGCTTCATTTTATTGCCAATAGTCAACCACTAAGTTTCACGTTAACTGCCTTACAGATCTTCCAGCAAGCATGCACGGTCCTCTGCTGCCGGCTCATAGCCTTTGCCCACCTTGCCCAATTTCGGCCAGCCAGCAAGAACTCACTTCAAGCTGCCCAAAGCTGTATTTCAAGTGCCCGACCACACATAATGGACCTATCTGCAACTGTCTCAAAGCATGCCAGGAAATTCTATGGCAGAAACAAAACAGAGTTCAAAATTACCATTTATAAGTCTGGAAGCACTTGAAATGGCCCACAACTTATAGAGTGTTTTCACTGACGTCATATCAAAATTCAGAAGCAGTTTTCGATTCTAAAATGTTTATGGAATTGTAGAGAGTTTAAAACTACACATCTGGGCCAAATTTTGAAGCGCAAGAGCATTTCATTCAAGAGTTATAGGCGAATGAGTACAGGCATTTTTAATAAGAAATGTATGGAGCGGCCATCTTGGTGTCCCACTTAGGGACACCAACATGGTGGCCAAAAATTTAAAGGCTTTAAAGTCTTAAAACACCAAAAATCTCATCACAAAATATTGTATTCACTATAAGAGGCATGAAATTGGCTTATAAGCATCTATAATTCATTAATAACTTTTAACTAGTTCAATTTTGTTTATTTTCACGGCTTATCTGAAATAGCGTGACGAATTGCGTGACACATTTACAACCTTCATAAATCGAAAACGAAACATCGTTAAAGCCTGAAACTTTTTGTGAAAGATTATAACACTGGTATCCACATACCATGTTAGAAAAAGCTTTGTAGGATGTATATTTTATATTTTTTAATTTTTATGACGTCATGTGAAAACACTCTATAACACTGCCCCTTTTCTGATCCTAACTGATACCAGACTTTCCCACCAGCTCGACTTGTCCACCACGGTCCATTTTCACTTCGAGCACCAAACAGTGCTTTGGGCCGAGTCGTGGCAAGGACACACACTCATTTCTTTGAGAGGTGCCAAGGACTTAAGAATTTCCGTAATTCATGATGTCCTTCCATCACCAGGGGGACCTTAAACATGGCTTAAAGGGGCATTGTCATGCGGATTTTGTTGTGTTTTGGTCAAAATACACTAAATATATGACAAAGTACCTTTGCTCAAACCGCTTTTAGAACAACAAGAAGATAATATCAAGGATTTCTTCAAGGAAGAACAAACCATAATAAGTTTTTTCTGCAATTTTTCCACGACTCTTGGGAGGAACTTGAAAAAATTGGCCAATTTTTTTAAGTTGCAATCCATTTCCATCCTGGCCATCCGCAGCCAAAGATAACGAATACTAGTTTCTGTGCACTGGCAGAGTATTTGTTAATAAAACTGGACCATTATTTTAAGGTTTCTATTGAAACAAATATGTTTTTTGGCTTTTCAAAGTGATACTAAAAATGGTGACAGTGTCCCTTTAATAAACCAGCACTTAACCAATAAATAAAAAAGGCCTGAAATTTGACATAGGTTGGTTATGCTCTCAGCCCTTCAAATATTAACGAGTATAAATTGAAGTTGTTGGCTTTTTTATGATAATGTTTCGCTATTAAATTTCATTTTTAAAAGTTTGAGTGAGGTACTCTTTTTGGGGTATTTAAAAGCTTAAAAATGTTTAAGGTATGCACTAAATTCATGCGATCCTTGTGTTTTCAGCTGGAAATATAAATCAGTCACCTGATCAATCTCATCATCATCATCGTCATCATCATGGTGGCGCCGAGCACAGTCACAATGCTAATGAACATGGACACACACATGAATTTATGTCAAACCCTGGCTTGTGGTTGGAGAGAGACAAATTGATATTAAATAGATCAGACTGGAAACAAGTAGGTTGCTTATCACTACTTATGACTCTCCATGCCATACACATAAGGCTTTGAATGTTCTCCTTCCATCCACTTCGATTTGCTGCTAGAGCTCTAACAGTCACCCATGACTGCCACCTGGCTCCATTTTGTTTTTGGTATTCTTGCTATTAGTTTTTCTCTTCCCTTCTGGCCTCCACTCCAATGCTGTAGTGCTCCTCTGCCCTTCCTCATTATATGGTCAATCCAGTTCCATTTTGGTCTCAAATTAAGCACAGTTCTATAACATCCTAGTTTCCTATTCTGGTTGTGAGCTTTGGATTCATTATTGAAACAAGTATTGAAGCTTTAGTTGGCTATGAGGCTGAAATTTTTGTTAATGAATTTTTTTCAGCGTGCATTCACAGTTGGTATTGGTGGTCCTGTTGGCTCTGGTAAAACAGCATTAGTCTTGGCACTTTGTAAACATTTAAGGGATTCTTATAGCATTTGTGTTGTTACAAATGATATATTTACTAGGTAAGTAAGGACCTTGCTTTACAGAGGGAAGCAGGGATGGTGTAGTATTGAGAGCTCGTCTCCGCCCCCCACTTACCAATGTGTCTCGGCTTGATTCCTGGACTCGGCATCATATGTGGGTTCAGTTTGTTGTAGGTTCTCGTCCCTGCTTCAAGGGCTTTTTTGCCGCATCCTCTGGTAATTTTTTCCTGCCTCAAAAACCAACATGTCAAAATTCCAATTTGATCTGGAATTCAAGGGCTACAGGTTAAATGTAAAAGGCTGTTAGCACGGCAGAAAAATCGGGTATGGACTCGTGAAAAAGTGGGACAGACCGCATAAGTTTAGTCGTTTACACGGATAATGTTCTACTACAGGTGGGATAAAAAAGGCCAAAGGACCAAGTTTGGAAGGTGGTGTTTACACTACACTTTTTGGGGGACCAGACCAATTTCTAGTCCCCAGAGCCACATGGATTTTTACTGTGCATGCGATCAGCAAAGTTATTATGCAACCTGGCATAAGAAATGAACAAACTGGTCCTTTTCAGGTTTGAGGGCCATAGACATATAATTATGGCTCCAAAACCGGAAAAAACGTGGGTCCATACTCCTTTCTTGACAGGTCTATACCCATTTTTCTCTATCATGTAAACGGCCTTTAAGTTGCAAGATTGTTAAGTGTCACCCTAATGTTAAAGAAAGAGTGATTTATTTTTGTTATACCCTCGGCTGTTAAAAATAGGCTCTGTGATACATCCTAACAAATTATCTTGAAAAAAGTCAGGCTGCTGTTTGTAAAGATAATAATTAATAATATGCCATCAACATCAAATTAAACACAATCCATTCAATCCCTGTGCTGGTGTGTTCACCAAAAGGTCTCGGATTTTTCACATTATGTAAATAATCTATTTGTTTATATTTTGGTTTGGTTATTTTCCTGATTCTGGAACCAGACAGCTCAATTATATCAACAAGTTGTGGTGGAAATCAGTGGAGCATGGAAGGCCACAGGCGGCCCAAGCTCACTATCAGATAACCAGGACGTGACCCTTAGTTTATAAGCGGTATTGTGTTACAAAGATTCGATTTATAAAGGTTTGTATGGGAATGCAACGGTTTTGTTTTAAAACTTAAAAATTCGAATGTTTTGTGAATAAAATTGACTTACCCCCCAGTTGCTGTGTTGTATTCTTTGTTGTTTGCCTGCTCCTCGGGGTGATTTTACACAAATTCGGCGAGTTATTGTTATTTGGGTGTTCCACTTCTTTAAGTGCCTTTTTCTTAGCAGTGGAACACCCAAATAACGATAACTCGCTGAATTTGCGTTAAATCGCCCCGAGGAGCAGGCAAACAACAAAGAATACAACACAGCAACAGGGTAAGTCAATTTTATTCACAAAACATTCGAATTTTTAAGTTTTAAAACAAAACCGTTGCATTCCCATACAAACCTTTATAAAACAAATCTTTGTAACACAATACCGCTTATAAAGTGAGGGTCGCGTCCCGGTTATCTGATAGTGAGCTTGGGCCGCCTATGGGAAGGCCTTGATGAGGGTTCTTCTCTGGTTGACTTTAATATGGGCACCTCATTATTATTCATAGGAGAGCATTCTTGGTTCTGTCCAAAAGCAAAAAATTATACATAAAAATGGTTTTCATTTTAGAGAAGATTGGGAATTTTTGGTGAAACATGAGGCATTACCAGAGGAAAGAATGAGAGCTGTAGAGACAGGAGGGTGTCCTCATGCCGCTATCAGGGAGGTACGATCATTTATAGCACATGTTTAGGAGAAGTGGGGGGGGGGGGGGGGGGGGCATGGACCTGGAAAAACGGGAGCAGAACCAGGGGAAAATTTGCGAGATGTCAGAAAGTGGGCGATAAGAAATGTAAAACAAGTTTGCAGTATTACCATATAGGGGCAAGAGAACTGCAAAATATGTGAGCGTATATTACCCTTCCTCCTGTCTCCCACCACATTGGTAATGTTCCACTCCTTTCCCCCTTCTTGTGCCCTCTTCCTGCCCCTCTTAGCCCCCCTCTTTTCGCTTCTTCCTGCCCCATTTTGTTCCCGGGCAACCCCTTGCTTCCCCCCACTATCCAGGAAAATGGGTAAGAACAAAATGTATACAGAATCATTAACAGTGTAAATCATTGTCATGGGGAATCTTTTAATTAAATCATGACAAAGTTATTATTATGTTTCATGATAGGATTTTTCCCTTAACATGGAAGAGGTTAAAGATCTGACTAAAACATTCCAGCCAGATTTGGTGATTATTGAGTCTGGTGGAGACAACCTTGCCGCTAACTACAGCAGGGAACTGGCAGACTACATCATATATGTTATCGACGTTGCAGGTTACTATAATTTTAGAATTTTCAAGGAGAAATATTTTTAACTAGTACTGTGCTACATAATTCAATATGGAATTTCATGGCTCACTATTCAGACATTTGCATAATGTAGGAAATCAGTGGGCCTGCTAATGGCTGGAACCTAACTTAAAATTACCTGGAGATAAAATTAATTGGATTTGAAAAGTTGCAGCTGTGATAACCACTTAGATCTTACATGGACACCTGAGGGAGCTGTAAGACTTAAAGCAACTCAAGATAACTTGGAGATGCACAATGGAGAAGAAATAAAGAAAGCTAGTAATATTACAGGGCTCGAAATTGCGACCAATACGGTCGCATTTTGTGACTTAATTTTTGTGTTTGCGACTAAAACTTCCGGAGGAGTCGCAAATTTGCGAGTAGTTTTCGCCTTGGCCAATAACGAAATAAAAAGCCTAGCAGTCGCTACTTTGCCACTATTTTTGCCGAAATAAATAAAGAAATGAAAACAGATATTGCTGTGTGCCGTGATTATCGTAGAAATTTGAAGATATGGGGTAAAATTGTACGTAATTTACCCACAATGTTACGACGCAACGCTATTCCCTCGATCGCGGCCGCCATTGCAGCGGTTTCTTATTCATATGTATTGCAGGCTCATATTAAACCACTGGTTAGAGCTGTCATCGCGGCCGATCGCGGCCAGGTAGAATCGGCCAAGTATCATCAATTTCGCAACGGTGACGGACGTTTAAGTGGATATGTTCCAAGATTGTATCCTTTCTGGAAGCTATAATTTCACCAAAAAATATAATTTTGAGTTGTACACTAGTTTTAAGATCGAGAAAAATGTCTTGATCGTTACGATTGTGGCGGCCAAGTTTATAGTATTGCATGTTTCGTTCTGTACACAGTCAACATTAGAGATAACGTGAAAGCTGTTGAAGTAATAAAATCAGTCTTGTTTTATCATTTGTTAGTCAAAGTTTTTTAACTAATTGTTGCAACTTAGTTTTGCGACTAAAATTTGGGAACTTGCGACTTGATTTTCGTATCTAGTCGCAAAATGGCGACTGAACTTTTTTTTTAATTTCGAGCCCTGTTAAGTATTAATTAAGAGGGCTGATGTGTCCAAATAGCCCAAGACAGGACAGCTTAGAAGCCCCGCGGGGGGCAGGGGGAGTATGCAGGGTGATCATCTTTCAAAGGGGCAAAATTTGTAGATCGGTACTGCTTAGGGTGCTAAAATCAAAATTGACCACCATCAAGATAATTTATTATTACCATGACCATACCTGAATGTGACATGACTTTTGTGTAGTTTTAGAATTAAACCACAACTACAAAACAAGATTCTGGTACCTAATTTTAGTTTTTTTTTTCAAAACTTTCTGATAATCGCTCTCATCATTTTTATATGGGATTCTCTCCCCCCCCCCCCCCCCCCCCCCCACACCCAGGCTAGAATAACCTTAACACCTTATGTGCAGTGTGTCATCTCCATGGCAACATCAAGTGAGTCTGTGAGTTCTGATTATTTAAACATTTTCCTAAGCTGTGCAATGTTTCTTTACTAGGAGGAGACAAAGTTCCTCGCAAGGGAGGTCCAGGGATCACACAAAGTGACCTGTTAGTTGTGAACAAAACTGATTTGGCTGAAGCTGTAGGAGCAGATCTGAAGGTATTTGTAATGGCTCACACTTTCACTTCCAAGAAAGCAACCTCTATGATCTGAAAGTTTAACCACCTTGTAGGAAATCATGGCTGTGAAGCATGGAAACTGGTTATTATGTTTCAGTAAAAAAAAATTCACTCACTCACCAGTTTTAACAGTAATATGAAAAACTATAATTTTATATCAATAGAAAACTTAAAAGGCGGAGTTTTCAATAAAAATATAATTTTAGTGTTTTTTTTTTATGAACAGCCAGGAGTTGATAAATGGCCAAACATTACTGAGGGTTGTTAAATTGAATGTACAGTGTAGGGTATCGAATGCTATGACGAGTGAAATAGCTGCAGAGTGTTCACAAGGCATCAATCAACATCACTGTGTCAGGCTTTTTTTAATATTCTGATTGCAGGGCTGTCACTAAGATTTCGAGTTGCCGGGTATATGCAATTAGTAAGTGAGAATTCAACAGCTAGGAAGTTCTTTTGGTTTTATCCCTTAATGACAGCCCTGTGATTGGGTAGCAAGATATATGCATCTAAAATTGGAGTAGCTAAAAACACGCCAGGTGTGTTGTGTAAATGCTCACCATGGAAAATTAAACATTTTAAATATCAAAATTTATTTCGTTACATGATTCATATTGGATATAATCATTCAGGTGTTACATTTCTGTCCTAGGTCATGGAACGGGAATCAGTCATGATGCGCCAAGGGGGGCCAACCATTTTCTCCCAAGCCAAACATTTTGTTGGTGTAAAAGAGATTGCAGATCTTATTTTAACTTCTTACAAGGAATCTGTGAAGCATTAACAAAGTGGCTGCAAAATAATGATCAGCATTTAAAGATCAGTCTTAAGAAGAATATTTATTTCTAGATATTTTTAAGTTATGTAATTGTATTAATTAAAAGTGATATTTATGGGCCTCGGGTAAAACTAAATCTTTTGTCTTCTTGGCCTATTTTGTTAGTAAATACTAAAATTACAGGCACTGACTATCACACTCAGAGGTTTCATTAGAAGCCAGCAACCTGCGAATTCCGCCGGCTACTTCCTAAATTATCGCCGCCTACTTTCGATTAATTTCACTGAAGTTGATGCCTAGAATGCAGGAAATGCCATTTCCTAGAGGAAAGGGGCATATGGCCCCTTTGTTGCCACTGCTGTCTATTTTATAAATATTGCCATGCACACTTTGTTTCATCTGTTAAGTAAAATCACTCTCAACTAATATTGAGCAAAAGCAAAAGAAATTTATACCTGTTATTCTCCTGGGGGGGGGGGGGGGGGGGGGGTACTCTGTACAATTTTGGGTGGGGTGTGTCACTGGGACTCTGAAATCCTTACACTATACCAGACTATGTTCAGCTTCATCTTGCAACCCTATTCTAGACAAGTTACCAAATATTTCTACCAGCCTTGGTATCCCAGACTCACTATTTTCCTGTCTATTTTCCCGGTATATGGTACCCAATTAATCTTGACCAAAACTCTCTGAATTCTCTACCCTATCTCGGACTAAACTGCTTGAAAACTCTATCCTTCATAGTGGCACATATCCATACAGCTTTACATGGAAGTATCCCTCCCCCTCTGGGGTTATTCTCTTTTTGTCACAAGCTAAATTTGAATCCCTCCTGTCCAACAACAATATTTCTATTCTTGGTTTTCACATGATGTCATAAAAATTAAAAAATCTAAAGTATACATCCTACAAAGCTGTTTCTAACACGGTATGTGGATACAAGTATTATTAATCTTTCACATATTACATACTTTATTACCACGGCCCCAAAGGGGATTTTCAGAGGCAATGATAAATACAATAATAAAATTAGAAATAAACAATGTATAGTAAAATATAATACAAAATACTATAAAAGCATAGTATGAATCTATAAACGGAATAAGTAACGATGTTTGTAACGATGTTTGTAACGATGTTTGTAACGATGTTTTGCTTCCGATTTACAAAGGTTTTGAATGTGTCACGCAATTCGTCACGCTATTTCCAATAAGCCGTGAAAATAAACAAAATTGAATGAGCTGAAAGTTATTGTTTGCATTATAAGTGCTTATAAGCCGAGTTAGTGGAGGTTGCAGGAAATACAATTATATCTTTTTATTTGATTTTTGGCCGCCATCTTTGTGCCCCTCTCAGGGGCACAAAGATGGCCGCTCCATACATTTCTTACTAAAAATGTCTAATACTTGTTCGCCTATAACTCTTGAACGAAATGCTTTAGCGCTTCAAAATTTGGCCAAGATGTGTAGTTTTAAACTCTCTACAATTCAATAAACATTTTGGATTCGAAATCTATTGTTTAATGCTTCTGAAGTTTTATATGACGTCAGTGAAAACCAAGAACTATACAATCATGGAAAATCCTCTTTTATCCTCACAACATACCGGTAATCAATTTTAATAACTACAGAGAAACACTGCAAAATGGTATGAAATCTGTTTTCTTGTTCCAATAATGGTAGTACATTTTGTATGTGGATTAATTAATTCAAATTTCAGACACTAAAATAATATTCTTATTTGGCAAATTTTCTCATTTCACAAGTGGATCCCCTCCAAGTCTTGGTACAATGTCTTCAATCACTGCTCTGAAGAAAGAGTAGGCCTGAACATAAAAAAAATAATAATTAGATTGGCTCAAAAAAATAATAAATTATAAATATTATCATTCTTTATAAAATTGAAGGTGATGGTCTGAGGCTTAAAGGGGCAGTAGGCGATTTGGTGTCATTTCTATTTCACGAAAAAGACATGGTTATGAATGAACCTGGGCTCAGACTAGTATTCTATGCCCGATGCTAAACTTTCCATGTACGAAAAAGAAATAAAAACAACCTGAATTCACACAATTCTGAGTTATCATTTTCTGGGTGTCAATTTTCGATTTTCTACCCTTAAAATGATAGGCTCAGGGTTTAAGAACCTTCACAGCACACACCTATCTTGAATTGACAAGAGCACCCCCGCCAAGGAGAGAGAGAGGTGGGGGGGGGGGGGGGGGGGAAGTTGGTGTACCTTCTCTGTGCTTTGGGAAGTCATCAGTTTGACCATAACTCCATCACACAGGGTTGGATCTATGATACTAGCAAAGGCCATCACTTCCTTCTTTGCAGAGTTCATGCCAGAACATTCTATGGAAGCCAAACCATAATGCATCAGCCAATTCCAGCAGTTCCCATGCATCTTCCCCGGGCATTATCTCGCGTTTTCGATTCCAAGGGTAAGACATTAACCTACCCTCGGTGTACCCTGGGGCATATTTGACCTCAAAGAATCCTGGCTTCATTTCTGAGAAGAAATTTGTTGTGAAGTTGCTCTAATCAGTCATTAGAAAAAAACTGAGGGAAAACACTTCTCTACTGACTTAGTTTGCCTTCAAATCACTTTTGAGTGAGTCTAGATTCAAATAATTTTCATTTTTTTTTTACTATACCCTGGGACTTTTGCACAGCGATTTGGCTCCACCATGGGACATTCGCCAATTTTTTACAAAATGCTAATTCCAGGGGGTTAATATCCTGGGGGGGGGGGGGGGGGGAGCAGTTTAATGGCCACTGCTGGACTTGAATAGTGGTCAAATGAATGGTGTCAGTTACTATAATGGAAAACCTCACATATCAATCATAGTCAATCAGCTCTATCAATATCTCTTCTGCATAACTGACATACATTGTACCCTAAAGAGTACCTCAGAAATAATAGAGAAGTTCCATTCCGTTAATATCTTACTTGTCACTTCATGGACTTTTTCCTGTATTTTTTTCTTTGTTTCTCTGAAGTAGGGGCCAATGAAAACACAGCTTCCTAGCACCTGTATTGCCAGGGAGTGTTTAAAAAAAAATAACAATAATTCAGTAAAATAAGCCAACAAAATTATTAAGTTTATTCTATGCAAATGGTGTTATCCAAGGGCCTTGATGGGGTGGGAAAGGGGGGGGGGGGGGGGTCTGCATAACATCTATCAACAAATGGCGGCCGATATATTTTTTATTCCTTTGTATTCATGCTAATCAGCCTACCTAGCCTCATTTTAGAGAAAGGATTAAGTATTGTTCCACATAAGAACGATAGCAAACTTCATTGTTCTGCAGCATTAGCTCTTTCCCACATAGAATATCTTTGATTTCAAGAATAGAGGAGGAGTTGATGGTTAATAATTATATTTCATTATAAAAATAAAGAAAATCCATTTGCGTCAAATAAATTTTAGGAAATGTTCGTGCTTAACCAATCAGAATAGCAGAAGACAATAGCTAATAATTTTGCTTACTTGATGAAGTTCCCCAAATACAATATCTTTTAAAAATTGTATGTTGTGCGATTGGGTCTCAAATTACTTGAAACCTTAAAAAAATTAGACAAAATGCACCTTGAACCATAACTTTTTAGCGGTTTTTGAGTCCTGGCCAATGAGATCACTAGTTGTAACAATGAAAAAACTTAACATTCCATCGTGTTTGACATATTTCCATTGCCGTTCAGTGCTATCATTCTTATGCGGATCATTACTTAAAATAAATCAGCTGCCATTTATGAATAAGGTCTATGATTAAAATTTTGGGCCATATAACAGCTAACAGTAAAACATTTTTTGTCAACTTCACCCAAAATGTCAAAATATCAACATTTTTAATAACTTCTCTAAAATGGCTGGGTGACCACACCACCTTGATACCCAAGAACCCTTAGCAAACACCAAGAAAAATAGCGGTTTTTTTTTGCAGGTCAGTAGCAAAATTTCATTTCCTTCACTGGGAGAAGATAATTTACTAATATTTATTTATTTATCTGTATATTTATTGGTGATGATGTCTGGGGTATTTTCCATTTATTACTGGTCATTAAAAACAATACCGGTATTATTTTAGAATTAAAGGTAATTAATATTACACACATAAACAATCACCACACTACGACAAGGACAAATACCATTGAACCACACATAGATTCCCTCATTGAAAATAAGCTGTCTCCACTTCTCAGGCAGATCGAATCCCCATAAACCAGCCTGCCATCCACGAACACCCTATTGTGGCTCTTGTAACTATAAGTTGAATGAAACAAAAGGTTATCAAAATACTATTGTCAGAGAACCAGTTTGGGTCGATACTGTGCAAAAATGGACCAAACATTTGTATACTGTAATGATTTGATTTAGTGTCCGGGCACTAAATTTAATTTTGGCATCTCAAGGAAGGGTGCTTATTGGAGAGGGGGCACTTACTAGCTGAGGGAGGGGACGCTTATTTCTTTTCTGACAAAAACATACAAGCGTGAAAATTAAAGCACTTTTATGAATAGTAACAGAAAAACAAATTTAATGTACAAATCATTCGAAAGTCAGAACAATGGTAGCAATGCTTCGCATAGTCAAAAAATAAATTGCTATTAATATTATTCAACGACTTCAATGTCACTTTCTTCATTAAGATATAGTTTTCTGGCATTGGCTTTTAATGTCCAAATAATGGGGCGCTAAAAATACACTCAGCAGGGTTGGTGCACTCATTATTAAAAAGGAGGGGCTTTAATTACAATAAGTCATGTAGAAATTAAAAAGGGGGCACTTATTAACAAAATGACACTCAAGGGGGGGGGGGAGGGTACTTATTAGAAAGGTGGCAGTTATTAACAAAATGACACTAGAGGGGGGGCCCTTATTAGAAACAGGGTGCTTAATGGAAGTAGGGCACTAAATAAAATCATTACAGTAAATCTAAACAGTCTAATTATTGGCAGTGACACATTGAGGCGAGTAGAGGTGAGTTAGAGACTGAATTTTTCTCTGACCCTCAAGGCCTTATTTTTGGCAGGATAAGTGGGGGGGGGTGTGGGGGTGCTCCTCCCCCTGGGTCCCTCCCCTAAGATCTGCCACTGACTGGTTAGACATAAGACTATCCACTTTTTGATAGTAATTACCTGGTCATATCCCAGACTTCTCCAAGAGCTACACGCCCAGCAGTAAACCAATCAAGCACAACAACATTGCCATTTGAAGTTAGTTCAAAATCCTGCGAAGAACCAATTTTAGTCATTTGTTTATAGCGATCATTGATCAAGCACATGCTTGTGACATTTAAAAGCTATTAAAATAAATACAATTATTTTTTAATAGTAATTTTGAAAACCTTCAGGAGTGAAAGGCAAATTCAGAGTCAAGTTAGTAGTGCATGGTCACATGATAAGAGCCCTGTACTCACATAGGTATTACATGGACATGTACTTTAAATTTGTTCTATGCGGGAACATCCAGGGGTTGCAAGAGAGCCAGTTCGCTTGTAAAACCCCAGGGGG
Organism: Cladopsammia gracilis; assembly: GCA_022457155.1. Lineage (NCBI taxonomy): Eukaryota > Metazoa > Cnidaria > Anthozoa > Scleractinia > Dendrophylliidae > Cladopsammia > Cladopsammia gracilis. The sequence continues at coordinate 423,139 of JAJGOT010000387.1, forward strand.
AGGGATACACAACATGGACAATTCAATATGACAATGAAGAGCTCTGTTTGGCACAGGAAGAGGTTCATTTGAAGTTACAAGTACCAACTATCCGATACCTCATCATAATAAACCTCTCTGCTCACCAAAAGGGTGAGAGGTGGGTTGGGGGGGGGGGGGGGGGTCTGAAAAATTCTACAGAATAAACACTGTACCAAAGATCAATACGGAGTGATATGAAATACATGAATCGCATGCTAATCACTAGTTGTACAAAATAATTAACTCACAAGTACAGTACGTATGACTGACTTATTGTACACAGTACTATAATCGATTACTTAATATTTTCCTGTGGTCCAGCAAATTAAACATTTTAACACAAATCAAAATATCCCAATATTGAACCTAAAATGTCATCTTTGTCCTCTTTGACAAGCCTTTCCAGCATGACTGGCCATAAAATTGCAGTCCTCCACACCACCCTTATGCTAAACATCCCAGTAATTGTCTGGTTTTAAGGCAGTCAGTTATTCATGTTTTGATGTGCATACCTGCTGTTGATTGTAAATTGCATTTTTGAAGCACACCACGGGATCTGGAAGAACAGCTAACAGTCCTCCATCAGCAACCAGGCCTTTTAGTCCTTGCTGTGTGACCAAGCCATCTTCTGAGTTGTAAACCTAAAAAACAAATTGTATCCATTTCTCATTGCAAGGGCGAAGTAGTCAGCAAATTCATATATTAACACAATTTAATACGGCCTGAATTAGGTCAGTGTCTATTAGGTGGGGTAGGAGAATTTAAAGTAAATGCAGGTAGATCTTATCCTGGGTGAAGTGAAAGACAGTTATGTAAAGGCTGATTTAGAGGGTTGGGTTGCACCTCTCCAAATGCCTCACATGATTCGCTACGAAAACAATAGAACAAACAACAGAACAATGGACCCTAGCCCTGAAAACAATAGAGCTGTGGGTTATCCATGTCCAATGAAATTAGAGGTTCGGAAGAGGTGCAACCCTACTGGATTTAGATAATTAATACGACCCTTACTTGCTACTGTTGCATGCAACTTTTGTTGCACACACTGCTAGCATCATGCCAAAAAGTATTAAACATGGATCTGTGTACTTAAACAAAATTTCAAACCTTTGTTGAGGCTTGAGTAGTGACAACTACTGTACAGTGTTCTCCAACCTTAACATCAACAGAGACATTATCCCCCTCAACAAGTCCTCCACCAAACGTTATAATGTACAACCACTGGCAACTTGATACTGACGATGCATGGCCCGGTACAAGCAACTTTAACTGTTGAATAAAGTCATTAGTTAAGGGCCGGGTTTGTCAGTTGAGTGTTGAAAATAATTTCGCAATTTATTGCTTTGACTTTATCAACTGATCAGAAGACAGTATATATAGCCAAAACCAATTGTGACTTTAATATTACTCACATGCATTTTTCCACAATTGACACTGACGACATGTATTGTTTTGCTTCAAACTTTGATTGGTTCATTAGATTGTAACCCTACCCTATCCTAGACATATTCCAGACTTGCTACTTTCCAGAAACTCATTCACTAGCTATCACAGTCTAAGTTGCACACCAAAAACAATAGCATGCTACCCCCTTTTGATACTATAGTTAAACTAGACTATTATGATTTCAATGATGAACATGAAAGCTATCCAATAAACTGGTATGAACAATACATTGTGGTTTAGCAGGGATGTAGCAAAGAGCCGGCTACTGGCTAATTTCACCAGCTGAAAGAGAACAAATCACCGGCTGAAATTTCACTAGAAAACAAAGACTTGGGGTGCTTTTGAAGGTGCACAAACCAGAAAAACTGGCTGAGCTTGTTAATGAGCCTACTCAGTTTTTTCTTAGCTACACCCCTGGTTTAGCTCCACTTGCAGCAACCCAATAAATTGAAATTTCAACACAGTAGAAAGCTTAAGTACACTGTAGGACATTATCAATATTATTTTTAGAATGCTGATTTAACATGAAAAGCAGGACTTGAACCTTACTGGATAAGTGTATTGTAGTTGCGTGCAAGTAACTTTGTGGCTTTCACTTGATTCTTTATCTGCATCTGGAGGACTGCAGTAAAACTCTGCAAAACCCTTCACTGCTGGTCGACAATTTTTTAGGACTGTGTGTCCAGCATCTTCAGATGACATCTAAATAAACCATTAGTGATACTCTAAAAAATGTCCAATACCATCCAAGAAAAACAATCTGCCTGACCACACAGCTAGTGCTTTAAGAATGTTCAAATCCTCCTGGAGAAAAAGAATTAAATTATGATAGCTTGTTTTTTTTTTCAGCTTTGTATAGTTTGGGGAACCCTGGCAAAAAGGGCTCAAGGGAGGGGATCAGAGAAGGGGTAGGAATACAGCCAACTCTCTCTAAACACACACCCCTCTAAGATGCATGGACACCTCAGCTCTCCAAGATGGACACCTCTCCAAGATGGATACCTTTCTAAGATGGGCACCTCTATTAAAGATGACATCATTATCTCTAAGATGATAATAAAGTTGGTTTCCACGTACTGCACTTAAATTCATTCATTCGTTTTACTGTAACTTAAATGTGTATAAAAAAACCCACCACTCCCACCCTGTGATATACAATTTTACCACCCCAAAATCACAAAGTGAAGTGTATGGTCCTATTGATGCATTTGACAAAAAGATCAGATCACCTTTGGAAATAAAACCTTTATAAGTTTACGGGGGTTGACATGTGTGTGTGTTGCTAGAAGTCAACCAAACGTTTTCACCTACCTACTCACCAACAAACTAGATTTGATCTCTTTTTCGGTTCCATGGCTGCGCACTGCCCCTCCGAAAGCTCTGTAGCATCAACAAATTTCATGTAGGGTGGGGAGAGAGAGGCCGGGAAAGTGCAGCGTTTAAAAGTGAATATTTTCAAAAGGGAAATAGCTTTGAGTTTCAATATATCTCAGAAATAAATAAAATAAAAACCGTAGAGTTTAAATAAAGAATGAATGATAAATATTTGGGCAAAAAAGCTTGCAACATTTTCTAAAACATTTATTATCCCCACCCTCCCTCCCTTACATGCAGAGTGTTTGTCAATATTCGATACCAGTTTTTGCTCGGTTGGCTCATTGCAAAGATGGCGGACAAGATGGCGCTTTCCTCCAAGCGAGAAAGTGATGGAACTCACGTTACTGTTGTCCTGCTAAGTTGAAGAGTTAAATTGCATACTAGTCTTGTTTTCGCTTTAAGCTTCTCAAAATGGTGCGAGTTCTTTTGTTTCATTACTTCAAAGCTCAAAGAGTTTTCTTCGATTCCTTCCAACCAACTGCTATCACCTCAACCAAGGACTACTTGTTTCTCGCAACTGGAGAAATGAAAGTGTTGGTCTACTCGCTGGAGCTGCCAAATTTTCCACTGTTGTGCCAGTTTCCAACCATCTCAAAACCATTCAAGCTGATTTGCAACGAGAAAGCAAAATGTGTTGTGACCATTGAAAGGAAAACAGAGAGACGAAAATCTGGGCGCAATGCCCCAACACATTCTCGTGCATACTTCAACTGGTTCAAAGCAAACCTTGGCGAGGCCGTGCGCACATACGTGGCGGGGCATTCTCTTTATCAAAGCCAGGAGGCTGAAAAAGATGGCAGAGCCTTTCTTGCTGTACAAATCCCAACACAATCTAATGTTAGTGGCATTTGTTGTTGCCCTACAAGTGGAAATATTGCTATTGCCAGCGAGAGAAAAGTGAGCCTCTTTAGGTGGAACAGTCATCTGTTATCTGATGGCTCTAATGCTGCTGCAGCATCTTGCGACTTGGAACACTTCTTAGACATTGAGTCGAGTATGACCATAAAAGAGTTAGCACTGAGCGATTCATATTTAGCTCTGAGGTCAAATTTAGATGTGCGTGTCTTAAAGCTAGTTTTCATGTCTGAGCGTGAGTCTGTCTCTCCAAGTGGAAGTGGGAAACTCTTAGGTTCCAGTGCAACTTTGCAAAACAGGTATTTCCATGAAAGTATAGGAAAAAGGGATGAACATCTCCCCCAAAAATCAGTCGTGATTGTTGGCCAGCAAACAGGTGATTAATGAGCCACAAATTTCTGTTGGCCAATGTTGGCTGTCTGTTGGCCAATAATGACACTCTGTTGGCCAATAATGGCTGTCTGTTGGCCAGTGTTGGCTGTCCATTGATCAACTATTATCCATTTGTAAATTGGCCAACTTTTGGGGAAGTCATTCATCGATATTGCGAAAACCTTCACATCTGCTTGCTTGTTATTTTATAGGAAATGGCGTCATGTTATGTTATAGTTGAGCTGGATGGTACTTTGAAGACCGAGTAAACAGCATGAGAATAGAGCACAAAGTGTAATTAGGGATCTGTGCACAGTTGGCTGGTTATACATGTACATCATTCTCTTTCTTTGTGTTTCTTGCTCCACTCTCGTTACCTTCTATTTTAGTTTCCCCTTATGAAAAACAGCAGATCAGATATTTTGATTTTGATTTAGTAAAATAATGACCCTACCAGCCAGACACGGTCTTCTAATAAAGTAGAAAAAAAAATATAAAAATCATGCAGCATTTTCAGGGCAGCGATTGTGAGGCAAAATAGAACTATTTATTATGCGGCAGATTGTGTGATTTTTACACTGTCACTATTTTAAGCCCTTTTTTATAGTTTTCAGAAGAAACAGTTTTTTTCATGTCCCAGATATTTTCAAAGTCACACAATGAGAGAGGGCAAGTTTAGTCATTGTAATCTTCCAGGGCCAATTTTTTCAAAGAAAATTTGGAAAGGGTTCAACAAAACCATGTTCTAAACCAATTTTATTATTTCAATCTTTACAAGACTGCAAATCATTCATTTATCTACATAATTATTACAATAAACCAATAATATAATAAAGCAGATTAAGAACTCCATTAAAGTGCTCACAAACTCACAGTATAAGTTACTAAGACTTTGTTTGAAAACATCAGCCCCTATGGTTTAAATATTTTCAAGAAAGCAAGTTACGATTTGACACCTTTCATTGTTATTAGGGTGCCAAGACCTGGATGGGGCTTAGAATCCTTAGTACAACATGTGGATCAAACCCAGGAGCACGATCAAGCTAACGATGACAACTGTGTGCTTTGGTCATTCGATGACTGCTCACCTTTATCCATTTCAACTCGACCACTTGAAGTGAGGTCACCAGATCAAGACATTATGTTCCCAGTCATTAGAAAAGAAAAGGTGTTTAAGGATTTCTTACCAGATCCTAAAGAAGTGTTAGGGCCTGTGTCAGAGGTGCCTGGTCATCCTGTGTCAGTAGCTTTTGCAGGGCTGTATGGTATTGGTATTGCTGTGGATGGCCACATGTTCAAGGTGAAGGGAGTAACCATGTTATATCGCAGATTCAGAGTTGAGCAGCTAAGCAATGATGGTAATGATTCAGCAACACTTCACACGCTTCTGCTTCTTCCAACTTATACACAAGGTGATTTAGTATTGATGTTTTTTTTTTCATGCAAGCTTCTCATACAACTGGGAATCATGCCAAACTGAACTACACAGCCTGACTTTTATTAATAAACTACAACCTCAGGCGCACAAAACAACCAACAAAAATAAAATTAACTTAAGGATTTCGGCTACAACAGTTTCAGGACTCACACAGTGTGGTTCCACAAAGCCTAAAAATCTACTCTTAATGTTAAAACATCCAAAACACAACTCTAACACACTGGAAGGAGGATTTACCTATTCCCCAGAATCTGGAATCCAGAATCTTGAGCGTGAAATCCTATATGTAAAAGCCGGAATGAACCAAGACATGAAAGGTCACGCTATAGTTAAAATTTTGGCATAAAAAGGTAAAGTGAAAACGACTGAATACTAAAACTACGCCACGCGATGTCAAGTATGGAAAATTAAATGGGTATTAAACAGGGAATTTATATATTTTTCATGTTTTGGTTCATTCCGGCTTTTAGGATTTCACGCTCAAGATTCTGGATTCCAGATTCTGGATACCGGATTCCGGATTCTGAATTTCGGATTCCGGTGAATAAGTAAACTCCTGGAAGAATGGGTAGGTGGGAGGTCAGGCATGGCAGATGCCAACAAAGAAATTGCAGTTTTATACGCCATGCCATGTGACCTTGACCACCCACACACTAGTACTAAGACTCCAAGCCATGTGTGAGAACACAACACTTATCGCTTTGTGTATCTTTATTAGTCTGATGTTGTTATTTTGTTACGAGCTCCTAATGGCCACCAATTATCTTCAGTGCTCTTTTATATTTAGTACAGTGGAGAGTGGCATACATGCTTAATCACTAGACAAAGTTTGGAAAGATAGGCCTTTCCTAAAAATACCATAATCAGGGGCATAGCCAGGACTTTTTCAGACATACACACAATCAATTTTCAAACACACCCCTACCTCCCCCCTAACCCTCAAGTCCCAAATCTTTCTTTTTTTTTCCAACTTTTTCAGGTACGCACATGAGTATGCGCATACAGGTAGCTACGTCCTTGATAATATTCTTGAATGTGCCTGTTTAGCCTCGTAGCCCTGGACATAATACAGTTAATTAGTTCAATGTCCTTTGTTCATATAGCACAGTGGAATGTAAAAACATGTTCATGTAGCTGGCTTGTGCTTGAGCAAGGGTGTTCTGTAATAAAAGAAACCAGTGGAAAGTAGGTTATAAATTACAGGAATGAGAAAAGCCATGCTGTATCAGTAGGTTTGCGGAGGCGCGGTGGTCTAGATAGTAGTTAGTGCATCTGACTTCCAACCTGAAGGTCGGTGGTTCAAGCCTGGTCTCTGTCATTGTGTTGTTTCCTTTTACTATACCCAAATTCACAATTAGCCAATCAGAAGCCTAGTCACTGACCTGATATCGCATGATTTTATGGTGCAAAGTTTGAAAATGTAACCATTAATGTCAACTTTACCTCTGGTTACTTCCAAAAGTTCCTCTAACTGAACATTTGAACTGCTGAAGCGAGTATTTGAAGCTTCCATGTGACATTTACACTGTTTATGTGTTCGTTCCCTTGAGATAAGACTTGTAAAATGACTTCTTCAACATACACTGTAATTTTCTCATTATCAAATGCCGATCATAGTTTTGCACACATATTTTGCTACCATTTCTCACTTTGCTTGCTGTATAAAACACAAAGTAAAATTATTTTTCATTCATCACTTTTTGCGCCACACGATAGGACGCTTGACAGACTTTATTACTGTGACTGATAAAAATATCACCGGATTTTGAGCTGAATTTGGGTACGGTAAATACCTAATTGTACCTTTTTGTTATGCTTTGGTGGCATATCAGGCTCGTTTGGTCTCGCCATGGGTATTTTGGCGAACCGTGACTCAACCAAACTTGATGCATGGCACATGCAGCTAGTAACAGCAACAAAGGAATTTTTTTGGCATGCCTCCTGACTACAATGCTATTACTTGCATTTGAAAAATATTATGGTATTTTTAGGAAAGCCCTATTAAAAATCTTTTATGAACCTGAGGTGCAGACAAGGGTTTATGCAGCCAATATACTAACCTCTCTTGAGAGTTTGCTTCAGCTTACATGACATCATACTTAATATGTTTTATACAATGGCTATGCATCCAATCAGAGTGAACAAAGTTGCTTGATAGATAATAAATTAATATTTATCTAATTTTACCTTTAAAGGGATTCCTCATATAAAGGAACTGCAGAGATCTCCATTAGTGCCCAAAAAACCCTCAGACCCCACCCTGTGCGGAATGTGTTGTCTCATCTCAGGTCCCAAAGAAGGGTTTATGTATGATGTCTTCAGCTCCTGTCAGCTGCTGTCTTATTATAAGTACACGTGTGATACCATCAGTGTATCAGTGTGCAGTGGTCTGCTACATGCAATAACCCGACAGGGGATTGAAACTTACACTGTACGTGTATATGCAGCTGCATCTGATTGGATCAGAGCAAATGCAGCTGTGGACATTAAGTTTGATCAACAGATTGTTGAGGAGAAAAGCTCGGCAGAGCAGGAAGGAAAGACAGGTCATGTAGTGGCAGAGAGTGAACAAAGCAACCAAGACTTGGAGAGTAAAAATGCTGTGCAATTTTCACCTGGTTGTGATACTGAGAATGATTCAAGCTCAAGTCCTGTTGTTGTTTCCACTAAAAGTGCTGAGTCAGGAAACGTGAATAGCAAAACAAGTGAAGATGTTGACCAAGATCCTCAGAATATTGATACAATCAGCATAACAGATGATTCATCATCATCAACATGTGAAACCAACCCAAATGGTGAAGCTTTAGAAGTGGAACCTCCTGTTAAGAGCGCAACACCATCTGGAAGTGAATGTTCTCACAAGACATCCCCAAGCAACAAAGAGGATGACTCGTCACCCACAGATGTCAAACTGACTGTTGATAACTCAGGTAGAACACTTGTAAAGTTTACTACAGGAAGCAGGACACCCTCTCCAGCAGTAACCGGGAAAGGAGCACAGGTTGATGATGATTATGACAGTGAAAGTAACCCTGAGTTAACTGCAGTTCAGCTCACAAGAGCATTTGCTGCAATGAATCCTTTGAGTCGTAGCATCAGTTCTAGTACTAAACTGAGTGATGCAGCCCATCAAGCTGCTATAAACAAACTTACCAGTGACTGTGGTTGGACTGTACCTGTGTTTGATCTGGAAAGTTTGAGACAGGTAGGTGGATTGGGAGTTTCCTTATGATCAACCTGCCTTTTTGCCGAGTCCCTTACTTTGGCGACTTAACTAACTCCTTCATTTTGAAGTCAATATTAAATATCTTGCCAAATGTTAGGGTTTGGAAATAAGTTAAGGGTGTGGTACTTCAGTCTATAACTTTACTATGCCATGAATTACACTAAAAAAAGTTGGCATGTTCTGCAACATATACACTGTAATTTTTTATGATTTTTTGAAGTCTTTGAAATTTGCTGCCATTTTGGACCACCATTCGCATTAGTCTCCTCTCGGTCAGATGGGAGCAGTGACGTAGATTAAGGAGCGCGTGTTCAAGACTTATTTCCATCTTACTTGTAAATAAGCGGACTTGTTTTTATTTTCACCAAAAGTGCCTGAAAGATGTGTTGTAGCGCGCTGTAACAACATATCTGACCCCGAGAAAAATATTTCTATGCACAAGATTCCTGAACCTACGCAACAGACTGATCTCGTGGGCTTATTATGAACCCGTTGCCATTCTTATCAGCGGGGCGGATCGACCACAAAAAATAGGATTTCGAAGACTTTTAAAAATCATTAAAAATTCATGTTTTACTGAAATAAAAAAAATTTGTTTGCAGACGTTCATTTCGTGATGTGTAGATTTAGATAAGAAAATTTAAAAAAATCGTTATGGGCACTTATTAAAAAGTCAATAAATTTCAAGCCAAATGTTAACTAAAGCTACTATTAATAATTCATTTTAAATGACCATGCCCCATAATTTGTTTTTTCACACACAGCGATGTCCTCAGTCATCTCTTGACATCTGTTTGATTGGCATGTACCCGTTTGTTGGATCTCGTTATGTGTCAGCTACTGAAGGAAGTGTTGTGCTGTTCACAAGAGCCTCACATGATGCCCTGCAAAGAAGCAAGAGGTGATTACTCAAACTTTGCAGCCCAATTAATCTTATGTAAAAGGAAGTTTGTTCATGTTTTACCCCTCCCCTCGTAGATCTTCACTGGCTTCGAATTAATCATTAATCATAATTTGTGAAATTATAAGATTTGATGAGATTCAGAAAGACCATGATGAAAAATCCCTGCTTGCCAAAAATCAACATGATCGTATTTCAATTTGCGGATGAGATATAAGCTTTTTTTATGCTCTAATGATTTAATGAAGTGCCAAGGGACTGGGGAAATTGATTCGTTGTATTGAGGGTTCGTTATATCGAAAACCTCGTTATAACGAATTTGCGGAAAAACAACCAAAATGTTCATTATATCGAGGTATAGTTGATAAATTGTTTTGTAAAGGTGTTACATATTTCCGCATCTCAACAAATAACATTTGCACTTTAATACCTGTATGAAGCTACAGTACATTATAAATATAAATACGGTACTGAAAAACTGTACAGGTTATACTTTTGCCCTATAGTATACACTGTTGGTCTGTTCCACGTTCATCTTTTGTCGTGCATTGACATTTATTCGTTATATCGGGGTAGATTTTACGTTTGACCTGCCGGATTGTGTTCGTTATGGCAAGGATTTCGTTATATCGAGGTTCGTTATATATATTGAGGTTCTGTTTCATACATTTTACTTGTAATTTTGCCAGGCTGAAGAAAATCGTTCGTTATGCCGAGGACTTCGTTATATAGAGGTTTGTTAAATCGAGGTTCCACTGTACAAACCCTCTTAAGCCTGGTTCACACATGCGACGCAAATGCAAGTGCAAATGCAAATGCAAGGAATGGAAAAATTTTCATTTCCTTACATTTGCATTTGCACTTGCGTTTGCGTTTCACACGTGTGATCCGGGCTCAACGCAAATGCAAACACAAAAACACAGGGTGAAAAGCACTTGTTCGCTTGCGTTTGCGCTTGCATTTGCGTCGCACGTGTGAACCAGGCCTTAAGTTTGCCTCTGTTCTTAATGTTAGAAATTGAGGCAAAATTAGAAGAGTTTGTATGGAGTCATCCGAGCATGAAAGTAGCGCCAATATCTCACCCCAAAATTACAATAGGATACTGATTTTTGGTAAACAGACATTATTCATGATGCTCTTTCCAAATGATGCATCATATCCCATAATTTTACAATTTTAAATATTTGTTACATCATACTTTAGAACTCCATTACATAGTGCCACAAGATACTCAAAACCCATGGGAAGGTATGGATATGTTCTGGAACAACAATTATTTAATTTCTCCCATGTCCTGTCCAATTTTGTGTCATTGCACCCTTTAACTCCCAAGAGTGCCAAAAATCAAAATTCAACAAAAATTCCAAGTTCATATTATTTGTAAAAAGATAATTAATATTGAAAAACAAATGGTACCATGCAAAAGTACTGCAGAAGAGGTTTTATTTGAATGGTCACACCATAGGATTTCATCAACAGACTCAAAAGTTAGAACAAATGATACCATGCAAAGGTACTGCTAAAGAGGTTTCATTTGAATGGTCACACCATAGGATTTCATTAACAGACTCAAAAGTTAGAACAAATGGTACCATGCAAAGGTACTGCTAAAGAGGTTTCATTTGACTGGTCACACCATAGGATTTCATCAACAGACTCAAAAGTTAGAACAAATGGTACCATGCAAAAGTACTGCTGAAGAGGTTTCATTTGAATGGTCACACCATAGGATTTCACCAACAGACTCAGACGTTAGAACAAATGGTACCATGCTAAAGAGGTTTCATTTGAATGGTCACACCATAGGATTTCATCAACAGACTCAAAAGTTAGAACAAATGGTACCATGCAAAGGTACTGCTGAAGAGGTTTCATTTGAATGGTCACACCATAGGATTTCATCAACAGACTCAAAAGTTAGAAAAAATGGCACCATGCAAAAGTACTGCTAAAGAGGTTTCATTTGAATGGTCACACCATAGGTTTTCATCAACAGACTCAAAAGTTATAACTTCACTACATGTATCCATAATTGACTCTGGGAGTGAAAGGGTTAAGATTATAAATGAAAGCTTTGGTAGAAGGTCCATGCATTTCTTCCAAAACTGGCCATCTGTACAATGCTCAGATGTTATTCAGGCTAAAACCTTGCTTTGACTTAGGAAATCCAATGAACATTGTCTTAGTTCGTACTTTAATTTGTTGCTTACTGTGTTTTTCTTTTAGTTTTAAAAACAGGCCACCCAAGCCTCAGCAGGAGCAAGGAGACAGTGGCAACCCTGACTGGACAGTGTTTGTTTTACAGAACATGGAACCAACACAACTTTACAAAGCTGTGGTATGTGTTGTGTAAATAATTTAACCCTGTAGTTCCTTGAAAGAGTGCCAAAAATCAAAATTCAAGAAAAATCCTAAATTTAATTTTGTAAAAAAATCGAAAAACAAAATTGATGTAATATATTGACCAAAAGAAACAATTTGATGTTTGTATTATGGCACAGGCACACATCCTGAAAAGGTATTAACTAAAAATATTCGTTGGGTGTGTGATCTCGAGGATAGAATTTTGTGTCCATGAGAGATGGCTACGTATGCTTTCTTCACGATAACTTTTTTTTCCAACATGATTTTTTTAAAAGTTTGACAGCACAAAGAGGAGAACTAAAAGCAAAAAAAAGATAGGTCTCCAAGCTCGTTTAGAAGAAAATAACTGCTTATTTACTAAAACTGAATCCTCAAAGGAAAACCTGTTGCTTCGGAGTGTGTGCGCCCTCGTGCACACGCAAATGACGCAAGATATTATGCGCAGTAGTGATGTGCAATACAGTACTAGGGAATCACCTTAGAAACAATAAAACACTTAATTATGTCATTCATGTGAATCCACTTCATATGGATACTCTGTTAATATTGACAGTTTCCGTGGTCCCTTCTGTGTCCATATTAATGAGGTTTGACTGTACATGTAGTTGTAGTCAGGGTGGGGAGTTGTTTGGTAGGGAACAAAAAATTTTATCTGTGCAGTTAAGTGTGGTTTTCCGCTGGCTGAGGCACGAATGAAGCGGAAAATGTTTTTCTCACACACATCTAGGGGCCTGGATGCTAGTGTGTTAGGGGTACAGGTCATATGGTTTGTGAAGAATATCAGTTTTCTTGTTGCCTTCGCCATTGCCTGACCTCCCGCCCACCCACCCTTCTAGTTTGGTATGACGTTTTTTCCTCTCTTTTTCATTCTTGTAAGGCCATCGAGGGTCCATGAGTTTTTGGTAACCAGTTGTTGCCTAGTTTGTAATGTTTTTGTTACATTGTCGTTAATAAAGGTCAGGCTGCGTGTTTTGGCTAGGCATGGCCACCCGTGTTTTGGCTTGGCATGGCTACCAGTTGTGTGTGAGAAAGTAAAACAATTGATATCTAGTTTACATGTGTCAAGATATGATTTTTCAGCAGTGGGAGAAATCCTCGTATTTCACTGAAGTTTATATAATAATAAGATTCAGGGCACGAAATTGCGCCCGATACAGTCGCCAATGCGCGTAAGTTTTCCGTTTTTCAGAACCTGGGGTCAGCGCATTAAAGGTGAGGTAAAAGAGGAACCCCTTTCCTTGAAATGAAAGGATTGTTCTTCTGCATTTGATGGAATTGTTTCAAATATCTTAAGAAATTGTCTAGCTCTGCAAGGGCGGATCAAGGGGGAGGGTGCAGGGGGTGCACACCCCCCCTGAGATGACCTAGTCTGCGTTGTTCGCTTTTAAAATTTGTTTACGTCACCCTTCAGTTACGTCATTCCTTGGAGGTGCACCCCCTCCTAAGAAAAATCCTGCATCCGCCCCTGCTCTGGGATGCATTCTTTTTGTCTACAGATCCAGAGAAACTATTTAGCCATTAAAAAAAAAATTTAAAGTTAATTTGTATTTAGAAGTATCCATCCTCAGACCCAAGGTGGCTGCTACATATAATGCTTTATCCTTTATAGCTAATTGGCAAGACTGTAACACCATGTAAAAATAATGCTCCAAAACAATTGCGTTTTTTCACATTCCCAACATCCGCCATCTTGGATATTTCAGAGGTTACATTGATTGTATATTGTGCATTCAAATGTCCCTTTTGCTAACAGTGCATATTGCGGGCTCAGAATATTCCGTGTCGCTCATGCTCTCATGCATTTGTCAATGTTGAAATTTTTAGTTTTCGTTTTTGGAAAAAAAAAATAGCTACCAACTTTCTGGACTTGGCGACCACTTTGGAATATTTAGGAGCCAAATGTCTCTTTGAGAAAAAAAGTTAATTTCGTTCCCTGTAATCATTCTTTGCAGATGCCATTAGCAAATCGTTGTCAGAAGCACAATGCACAGGCATACCACCATCTTGTGTGTGAACAACACTTGTTCCTAAGAACTCTGTGCCTGGCTGATACCCATGGTAAAGACGACAAGAAAAGAAAAAAACTGATTAAAATGCTCTGTGAGTCTGCTGCAAATCTGGCAGAATTGTTTGCAAGGTTAGCTGTATTCTGCATGCAATCATTAGACTGTTAGGCCATGGAATAAGAAAAAATTTCCACTATCTTGTCATATCTCTGTGGAATGCTCTTCAATCTTAATTATAAAACCGATAAGCAAGTCAGTCGCTCATTTTATATGGTCACTTATAAAATTCATTAATAATTCATAAGGAAAATACAAAAGAAATGAATGTTTAATGAAGGTTTGTAAACCCCAATACAGATCAACTGAGTTGATGAATTATTAAACAGTAGCATTAACTTTTGATACAGATCTCTGCTGAGCTAATTAGTATGCATTAACTTTTGATACAGATCTCTACTGAGCTAATTAGTATGCATTAACTTTTCGTACAGATCTCTACTTATTGTTTCATTTCATAAGTCAGATAAAATATTCGCGTCCGATCTGTATGGGCGTTTACAATGGCTCGCCTTCGGCTCGCTATTGTAAACGCCCATACAGATCTCCCGCTCATATTTTATCTATCACTTATACAGGCACTTATAGGCGATTTTAACTCTGTTAGTGAGTGTAATTTTATTATCACTGTTAGCATTATTTTTAGTCTTAAATTGCATATAGTTCTTATTCATAGTATATTTAAATTTGTATAAGATATAGGGTTTTTATATAGAATTTTTTATTGACAATTATTCTTATTTTTTACATTGTAATGGTTGATTTTGAAAAGCCCCTTGGGGATGATTCAATAAAGTATGTATGTTTGTAATATTTATGGATTTAATTAACTGTTATGTTTTTAATCCTTGGCCTTTTTCAAGCATGTTTCACGTGCAAGTTCAATATTGCCAAACTTCCTAAATTTCATTTTGCGCAAAATTGATAATACTGAAAAGGAATCACTTTTTTGTCATTACTGAAAAAGGGGTGATGAAGGTTCTTTCAAAAAGTCACGAGTCTTGCAGTCATGTTGTCCACGTCAATCTCAATTTTTTTCATGAAGCTGTTTCAGTTAAAAGTATTAAGTTGCTTAAAAGCTTTCATTTGAATGGACAAACATCAGGATTTCATCCATAGACTCATAGGTTAGAAACTCACCTCGTACAGCATAATAAACACCACAACAAGACTACTGCCTCAGAACAGCTTTCATTTGAATGGCAACACTTACAGTTTTTTTCAACAAACTTGAAAGTAAGCATCGCCGTTTGTCGTTATCAGCATTAGTTTCTTAGTAAAAGTCTGAATGTTTTTTTTTTTGCAGAATTCCAACTGTTTATGAAGATAGTGCTGACTATTTCAACATGTCTGGCCTCACACTGCGTGAGATTGTCGACAGAGCCTGTAAGTCTGGACAGACTGTTGCGGAGGGACTGATCCACTTCATGGATGAAAAACTGCTGGGCTCTGATGAACCTGTCATTGTTTCCGAGGTGAGAGAAGTTTTGTTGATTCATTGACATCTACAGCTGTAGGGGGACCAATTTTAGATTTGGTACAATTTCATTAATAACACTTGAGTGTTTGTCGGGGGGGGGGGTGGGGTGGGAGGGGGGGTTACTCCCTAAGTTATATGACCCATATAGGGACATGCTGCTGGACAGGGTATGGTTTTTGGCCTCTTTGCACTGAACGGGGTCAAGGTTTCAAACCCTCAGCAGCACTCCTTTCCCAAAACATGGGTCAAGTCCCCCCCCCCCCCCCCCCCCCCATCATCATCATCATCATCATCTTTATTTAAAAAACACGTTAACAACCACGTCGCAATTGGAGGTTGGGTACCCGGGGATAAACCTAAGGTAGTGGTGAGACCCCAACCCCAAGATGGAAAACTGCCCAAAAGGCTGGCACTGCCCGCAACCCAGCCATGAGCCCCCCCACGCACCCCAGAGCACCCGTCACACTGACCATGTCAGTGGGAAAAAAAAAAAAAAATTGACTTCTCCACGCCACGTGAATCAACGATGAACGAAGGAAGAACGACACGCAATGAGCCTGACCCCAAACCAAAAGACCGCTGACCGTGTGACTGCTAACAAGGCAAGCCGCTGACCTATCATATAAGGCACACTGCAATTCGCACTATAATGTATATGAAATGACCCAGCTACAAAAACGCCACGCTAAAACGCTGCACAAAAGACGCCACGCTAAATGCCACGCTGAAACGCCACGCTAAACACTAAATGCTATAAACATTCGGTTGAGGGCACGCTAACTATGCGCTACCCAACATAATCACCAACACAATGATTGCTCCTAGTTGTTAACTGGGTTAAATTTCGTTTAACTTCATGTAAATACATCAGGCATTAACAATTTAATATAAACTACAACTTAACCTCCTTGGGTTTTTGCAGTGTTACAACATTTCGAAAATATGTTACCTCTAATAGATGGCCTGTGAGGTGTTCTACAAGATAAGGTAAATATTATGGGTTCTGACACTGCTGGGGATCCGACATAATCCAAAATATTAAAAAGGCAGGTTTATGGAAAAAATGTGGAAATTGCAAATATTTTTTGCTAGAGTTGTAAACAAACAGCTACTGATTGGGGTGAAGACAGTATGTGCTAAATAGGAGAAAAACCTAAGGGGGGTGGATATTGGTATCCACCCCCCCTCCCTAACCCTAACTCCCCCTCCCCCCCCCCCCCCCCCCCCCTTGTACATCAGAGGGTAAAGCAAACTTATTTTAGGGCTTGTTACTTTTAATTGTGAATTTAGAGTCTTCAAACTGTTACCAGAACACTTGACAGTATAATGTGTTTAATTACCCTTGTCTGTGTTGTCACTCTTTTTCAGAATACAGCCAAGAAAATTTTCAAGTTGTATTCAAAAGGAAAACCAGAACGTGTTGCAGAAATAATCCTCATGTCATCACTTAGTGGGTTTTCCTCAGGTGTGGTTTATTAGTGTGTGAGCAATAAGGGGCAGTTGTCGTGAGGATTTGTTATGGTTCGGTTTTGTGATAAATTGCCACCACAATGAACTAAAACTGTCGGAGAGTGTCTCTAGTCATAGACAGACTGTGTCAGAATGAATTGCAATGTGTAAATGTTAGCTTAACTTTATTCAAGTTCTCACATTTTCATTTCCAAAATAGATCAGACCATGATTTGTTCCTCTTTCAACAATTTATTGGTTGATTTATTTCTCTTGGTATTTCAGTAGACAGTTATGTGTATTATTTTGTAATTAATAAGTAATGACTGTGACACTCCCTGTTGTTTAATGTAATAATAATAATAATAACAATAATAATAATATAATAATAATAATAATAATAAATTAAAATTTCTACCGCGCAGTTTCTATGTCATGGTAGTCTTGTCTGAAACTCTCATTAACTACTCTTTTGTTATTGAAATACTTTGTTATGTAGACACAGCATTATCTGCCCTTCAAGATCTGAAGAAAGCAAGAACAACTAAAGGTGGCTTCTACAGGTTGGTGAATTTTATAAATTCCTAGAGTTAAGTCCTTTATTCCAGAGATCATGCAACATTAAACTCTCATAATTGCTTGGGAAAATTGAATTCTGACTAGAGGAGGGTTTGCTTGTTTTCAACCCCAAAACGTTATGTGTAGTTTAGAGTCACAATGTTTATGGTTGGTTACATGAAGGGAGATTATTTTAGCCGTAGAACTTGTTTTCAGTTGACATGTGAAGGGTTGAATGATCCAAACAAGTACAATAATCCTAGCTGCAAGTTAGCACTACAGCCCTTCATCAGTAAAAAAAATAGCAGAAACGTCAAACTTGAATGATCCTAGAGCTAGGATCATCCTCCTCAACCCTGGGAAGGCAGTTGCATCCTCCGTCCATGTAATTAGTATGTACCTCATTTTGAATCATTTTAAAACAGATTTTGATGCTACCTGTTTTTGTTTTTAGTCTGTCCCCACTGGATAACCTTGTGCGAGCAGTGTTGTATCTTCACCAGTGTGAACCTGAACATGCCCAAACAGCTCTGTTCTCTA
Organism: Cladopsammia gracilis; assembly: GCA_022457155.1. Taxonomy (NCBI): domain Eukaryota; kingdom Metazoa; phylum Cnidaria; class Anthozoa; order Scleractinia; family Dendrophylliidae; genus Cladopsammia; species Cladopsammia gracilis. The sequence goes on from JAJGOT010000387.1 coordinate 441,229, forward strand.
TTCCTAAGGTAACTGGTTTCTTTTTGTCAGTTTGCCTAAAAAACATTAGAGGAGGACTGTATAGCTTTTAGAATATATTCAATAGCGTTCTGCCCAGATTCTAAAAATAGAATTGGCGCGCAGCATCATGGGATTGAAATGCGTACAAACATTCAAGAAATATGCAGGTAGCTACGAAAAAAGCAGGTGCTATGAAGCACTGTTCTGGGTACAACTCGACAATTATCCACAACATGTACAGGAATCGCAAAAACTGGTGTTTCCAAGGCAGCCATTTTAAAATATTTGTCCGCATTTCGATCCCACAATGCAATGCTGCCAAATATGACGTCACCTGGGTGGAATGCTATTGTTTATTACAGTGTGACGCTCCTTAACGTAAGCATACATGTTAGCCAAACAGATAGCATGAATTCAATTGATGGATGGGCATGCCGCCTCGCAAAGTTCAACATGATGGAGTGTAATCTTGTCACTTCGTGTTTATCACAGGAGTGTAAAGTTAGTCACAAAATATGAAGATTGTATTCACTAAATATTGCTTCACACCTATCTGCAGTTACTAACATGATTATAAGAATTAAAACATGAAAAAAGCAATTGACACTCTCAAACACCAACCCTGCGGTCTGGCCAGTACCTTACACATGTGCAATTGCGCACTTGTGTGTCACTTGCTTTTTTCATATTTTTACTTAAAATTTACTGACACACCGATCGGCAAAAATGCTGATCCACCTCTCCATACGCATGCCGTGCGAGGACGGCCGTGCTGTCCCCAGCCATCAGTTACCACATGTGTAGTGTGGAGCTGGCACTTAAAGCGATGCTTGCATCCACCTTGGCAGTATAGTGGTGGGGTCGATAATCTTACGTGAGAACCTTGCCTGGCTATGCCATGCTGATGAGTACTAAGTAGGATGAAACAGCTGTCCGTGGCTGCCACTGCCAGGGTGATATGGCTGTGCGCGTGCGTAAGGTACTGGCCAGACCGTGGGGTTGATGTTCAAGTGTGTCACTTGATTTTTTCGTATTTTTACTTAAAAGAATTTAGTTGGTGATATCATGCAGACTTGTTGTGTCAACGAAGGAGACGCTTCCTAATCTTGTCGGCTAGGCGGAACGAATCGAGAAAAGTGTCGGTACCAAATCTGCGCCATCTTGAAACGTCACAATAGTATCCAGCATGCTTAGCGCGTCGTCTAGGCGGAACGAATCGAGAAAAGTGTCGGTACCAAATCTGTGCCATCTTGATTAAACATATGCTGGATGCAACTTCCAGACATTGAGATATCTACATTTATTTAGTCGGTAAAATCCTTGCGGAAATCACACCAAGTACTGAGGCGTATCATTTCAGAATCGGAGAAATATAAACCGAAATGAAATCAAGGCAAATATACTATTCAGTTATGTCGGAAAAATCTGAGACCTTTCGCGGTACATAGCACGGCAGAATTGAAGGATTTTGCCCGATTTCCCGGCGATAGCGTGAATTTGTTTGACGTCGGCCCGACATTTTTGCCTGCGTGACATATCTCGTGACATAGCCCCTTAACTGAGGTACTACGTAGGTCAAGACGAGGTGCCACGGTATAAGGAGACGCACTATAATCTGTGATTACCACTAGTAATTAACAATTATTGGATGAGGTTGAGCATGATAGCGATAATTATCAAGGCCAAAGTTTGTGTTATCTGCCGAAGCCGAAGGCTGAGGCGGATAACACAAACTGAGGCCTTGATAATTATCGCTATCATGCGAAAACCGAATCCAATAATTGTTTTGTTATGCATATTCCTGAGCTGCACTTGTAAAGACAAAAGTGCGCACAAAAAAGTGATCAATGCACAGCAGTCAACTTGTAAGTAAACAATTTACGTCACTTCTGCATGCATAAAACTATTGTCTGTAGGTATGACGTCACTTCTGCATGCATAAAACTATTGTCTGTAGGTATGACGTAACAGAAACAGCAAGCAATAATTAGCTGCGTGCTTATAGCCAATCAAAATCGAGCTAGTGACACCAATGTATAATAATAAAGTTTGTTAGGTGCTCACGATGAGGCGCGCCCCACTGTAAATACTATTTCTAATAAGGGTGGAGTTTGTAAATTGCCAGTATGAAATAAAATTATCAATGTGGGGGCTGGTTTGGCCAGCCTGATTGTTAAGGCACTTGACCGTTAAACCTTTGTAATAAAGTTTTATGCTATGTTTAATTTGTTTTTACTTTCTTCAATTTTCAGTATCCTCACGAAGACATAGATAATTAGATATTAAATGATTAACAGCAAAAAAAATTGTCTCGTTTTTTCAAACAGAAAAAGCTTGTTGAAGTGCTGACTACACATTATTACTTGTTACATGAAGATGGAACTCACTTCACACCCCTTGCAAAGGTGAATGTTATGAATACTACAGAGTGTCACCAAACGAACTTTTTTTAATTTTGAATTTTCTTAGACTACGAGTAGTTCCTCTTTTCTCTTAGTAATAGTTAAGCGCGCAATCACGTGAGCGTGCACAATAATCGCTTCGTTAAAGAATTTAACCCTTAAGTTAATAACTCAAACTTTTTGGGGCAGTTATTTAAACGAGGTTTAGACAGTATTTAACAAAACCGCGATCTAAACCAATTTCAATCTGCCAAACCTCAATATTTAAACGTTATTTACTGTAAACAGTATCAAGAAGGCATGTAGAGTAGACTATAAAAACATATATCTAATGAAATGACCAACTTATAAACAGATATGGAGGTCTGTAATTTTCTTAAACTGCGGTGTAAGTTAGACTTCATTGAATAACTGACCCTATATATCTCAAACCCTTTTGTGTTTTTCCAGATGGCTCCAGGTAGTGGGACGGTGCCGTACTATATAGCTTAAACACACAAAAAAACATAACTTTTCTCCTGTTTTTTTTTATTTTTTTTTATTTTAGCTTTTAAGGAAGCATGAACACGCAGTTTTCATGGAAGTTCTTCTTCAGCTTCATGACAAATATGTCTTGTCCTTGGACACTCTTCTTACTTTGTTAGGGGTAAGCTCAAAACAGTTTTCTTCTTATGTTTTGTTATGCCATTACTTACAACGTCATCCTTTGTGCAATGAAAATGAATAACTAGTGGGTGGAGTGAATAAATGTTTATGCATACACTTCTCAGGCGATCTGAAATTATGTTTACTTGTTACTGGGTATTGACCTGAAATATGAAGAATAATCAGTTCTTATTGATCTGATTCTTATGACCTGGCCCCAGTTGTTCAAAGCGGGTGGGTGCATTTTCCCCGGAAAATTTTTCCGATTTTACCCTCTAAAACGCCATTTACGGTATTCCTGAGAATCGAAAAGCGTTTGTTAAGTCAAAAACTTGACAATCAGTCAATTGGTGGAAGTGAAACAACTACGTGTAAAACAATTTTATTCTATTATTTTTTATGAACCACATGGGAGACACAGGTCTGATGTTGGGGGGGGGGGGTCCGGACCCCCCCCCCCCCCACCGACTTTTCCCCCGGATCCACCACTGGATAAATGTTGGTTAATTTTTGAAATTTTCTTTCAGACTAGCAAACCAGATGCATTGCACAATGAACTGGCCACTGGATTCATGGAGGCTGTGCTTAATGGTTTGTGCATAGATAGATAGACCCTTTTAGTCACAACCTTACAACTTACATCGAAGGGCTAGGAACCATCCAGCTTTTGGTGGCTACTTAAAATATTTACAAATTACTACGATTATCAGTTGAGTGAGGCACGAGCGAAGTTCAGCGACAAGGTTTTGCCGTTAAAACTGCGTTGTTGTCAAGGGCAACTTGCTACTTTTCCAACGGTAACGCGTTTTGTTACTGATGACGTCTAATGACAGACAAGTTACCGTTTGAAACATAGCAATTTGCCCTTGAGAACAACGTAATTGTAACGGCAAAACCTTGTCGCTGAACTTCGCTCGTGCCTCACTCGACTGATATTTTACAGTAACTGTGCGAATTCTCACGCGCTGATTGGCTAATTTTTATTATCAGTAAGAGTACAGACGGATAAAACGATAAAACTGACGCCATCAGCGAAAGTTTTTTCCAAACTTGTCAGCGCTGCGTTTTTCGTGGCGAGAATTCTTTCACAAATCCAGAATTATTCAATGAGAAAATCGTCCAAAATAGATGAGATGAACCTGAAGAAGCTAAAACACAACCTTAAAGCGGAAAGATGAAGATGTTTGTTGAGAATCCAGACCTGAAAATTGGCGTGAGCAGGATTATAGTGCTGTCGCTGAAATAAGCTTTACCGGAGGTGAACTGAACCGTATTTCAACGGATTATTTAAGAACAATTTTAACAGGAATAAAGGTTAGTTGCAAAATTCCAATTTTTCCATGTGTTTCTGACTTACTCTACTCAAACTTTTAATTTAGGAGCCCGTGTTTCTCCGAATTATGGCGATGAAATTCTGATCAGTTGTGGCGATCGCATCTTGCATTTCCTTCCTTCGTTTCAACATCAGTTTTGACGTTTTGTTATTGTAAAAAACAAATTGACGTCAGTTTTTTATGCGTGGATCCACTCGCCTGCGGCTCGTGGATCCACAGCACTTTGACAATGTTATGACGAATTTTATCATCAATAAGAGGACAGACGCATAAAAAACTGACGTCAATTTGTTAAATCGTAGTAAGCTACTACATGAAATGGCCCAACTCACAAAGGAACGCTTAGTTCGCATGGCTAGCAATTCTGGTTCACAAGATTTACCAGTAAGGAATATCAATATGCTTGCGCTTTTCTTTTCAAAATGTGGCAAGTTTTAAACATGTTCACTGAAGCAAACTACTATCATGTTGACTTCACACAAATGAGAGAAAACCTACAAGCTAATTCTCCTGTGAGATCATTCATGTTACTTAAGTGTAACCATTAAGTTAAAAGCTGTCACTGTTCATTTTTTCTTGAACATTTTGCATAAAGAAATTTTAAACTTAGTGAGTGAAAGGGCTAAGCTGGCTTTGGACCAACCTATAAATTAAACTATTACACTGTCGATCCTCTCTTTACCGACACCCTTCAAAACAGTTGGCTTTTCCCTCTAGAGCTCGAGGGGGGTCTGCAAAGAGCCGATACTCGCGAGGAGAGCCGTGAAGATGTCGAATCAGCGAGGGAAAAACCGTCTCTCTCCCCAGTTTTTCTCCGTATTCAGACTCGCTCCAGGCCCTTTCAGCTGCCTCGGCTTTTGCCGCTTTTTACGGTTATCTTGTGCAAAAAATACGAAATGTTTTGCAGTATAGACACCTCCATAATACATACACTTGGGTTTGGCCCTTTGGTGTCTGTGTTAAGGGCGTTGACTGTTCTTCTTGTCGCTTATCAGAGAGACTGATTGATATGAACTTTATTGATTTTTACAATTTTAGACAAAACCCGAGTGGACTCGTATGCTGCTACAGTGGTAAAGTTAAACTGAGTTTGTTACCTTCTTGTAGCCTTTATCCAGCATTTGAACCCCCGCCTGGTTAGTTGCAGAGCGGGAGGTCGCGGGTTCGAATCCCGGCCGGACCAACACTCAGGGTCTTGAAAACAAAAGACCAAGGTGCTGCCTTGCGGAAATGATTAGACCTCCACGCGTTGAAATATAGGTGGTTTTCATGTTACGTCACGGCGGCCATATTGGTGCACACCTACAAAAGAATTTTAATGAACTTCTTTTGTTATGTGCACCAACATGGCCGCCATGGCCTTTGTCATTTGAGTCACACGGGACTGAAGGTCACGTGAGTGAAAACCATCTGTAGTATAGGTGGACAAATATGCAAATTTTCACTCGTTCGATTATCTGTAAACGTTTTTAATTCCCCAGTGCAGTAGGTGTTAAAAGATGATTGCTGTAGTTGCAATTACGTCATCTAGTTGTGAAGACAGTCTCGGTTCACACAATACATATTGTCACGTTGAGATGTTTTGGTCGTTTTAAATCTGTTTACTCTTCAATTCTTTGGCTTCAAACTCAGTATGGAAAATTAAAACCGATCTGTGGACTTAACTTTACGTTGTTTCGTATTCACGAGATGGCTGTTAGAGCCATTTGATCTTAGTTTCATATTCATGCCTTCTTTTTTACACAGAAGTTTTGTTGGTTTAATTCTTACTAGAAATTATATCCTTTTTAGATCCCATTGTGCCGAATCTACCTGGAGAGGATCGAAAGCACTCAAAGAAAACGGCCGTCTTCCTCTTCTCATCACCATGTCGTAAGTTTTTCCGACAAACATTTCCTAGATCCGTTCCACGTATTTAAATTATGCTGAGCAAAGGAAAAATGCCACACAAACAAAAATTTCGCGAGCACACCTGGCCGCCTCCTTCACTCCTCAAAACCCCGATCAAACGGTGTATGCTAGTCGCTGATAGTTTGAACTCGCACTCCAACTATAATCCACTGTCATGCACTTTTTGATTGGGGCTTTATTGCTTGGAGCAGCTAGACGTATCACAGACCATAAGATATTGCAGCATATAACGTGTATTTTACGGCTATTTTATCAGCATTGTGTTTCAACTTGCAAGAATAAATAGCCACGTTAAACATGACCTGATTTTTTCAGCCTAAAGGAGAAGGACATTTTGGCGTACGTCACCCATGGCTGAACAAACTGTCACCTTTTCAAGGTAAGAAGCTAATAGTTTTTTAAAAAACACTCGTAATAACTTGTTGAAACTTTCGAGGGAGTGGTTCAAAAAGTGATAATCAATTTGAAAGTACTAATTTGATCGAACGTTCAAGGGCATTTTTCTTAAAGTTAATGTACCAATCAAATCGAACCTTGGACCCCCCCCCCCCCCCCCTCCCTCCGGGTAGGCGGGAATTTGACACCTTAGTTGGGGGGAGGGGGGGGAATTTGAACAACTCAGCTCAAATTCATGTTTTATGTTTGATGTGTTTTCCGATCGAAATAATCGTGGAATGGGACCCAGAGGACACATAAAACGTTTTTAGAGGTCAAGGCTTGGCTTTTGTAATCAACTGGCCGAGGGTCAAAGAAATACAAAAGCTCTGCACTGTTTTTAATCAACGATTTTTCACAATACTAATTCTCTTTTATGGATTTTAAAACCTACTGGTTGCTGATGTGATTGTTGCGTTACCCTGACAATTTAAAAGACATGTTGCATAATACATCAAAATTGAATGTAGAAGCGTAAATCTGTTTCCATGGGGCATTTGAACAACATTGTTGGCCCGTGGAAGGGAAGTTAACAAACCAAAATTGTGAATAATTGTTTGTACATTTACTCTAGGTTCATTGACTCGGCCAGTCCCAGGCTGCCCGTGCTCCAAGCCAACATCTCCCCAGGACTCCCCTCAGCTTCCTCGGTCTTCGTTGTTTTCCAGTCAATCGCGTCGAGCAGCTGGAAAGGCTCCGTATTTGGGACCCATGTATAGTGGAGACACATCAGTGAGCGTACACGAGTGCAGTTGTTGTTGCTGCAATGAGGATCTCATCAAGTTGCAGGTGACTAAACTCCAGGGCTGGGGGATGGGGGGGGGGGGGGGGGGGGTGGTCTTCGGAAATTTTGAAAGGGACCCTAAAGACCCCATAAACCTGTTTTATGGGTGTTGCTCACATTAATTTATTACCAAGAGATGTCCATTTATTTCTAAAGAAATGTTGTTCAGAATAACTCTCACATTGGAGTGACTAACAATTTTTTGTTTTCTTTTTCAGTCGCTGCTTTGTTCCCAGTTCGTGAGCAGTGAATTGTGTGATTTTGTTTTGAGCACAGTTGAAGGCCTTAATATGAGGGATTTGACATCTGTATCGCTTCTCTGTTTGCCTCATGTAAACAGACACGCTGAGGTATGAACGGTATTTAACTAATTACGCTGTTTTCAATCGAGTGTCGAAAATAATTTCGCAATAGCCCATTTCCGAGTTGCTCTTAGCCTCTTTTCAAAACGAGGCCAAGTGCAAAACCATTCATATGAAAATGAGTTTTCTTTCACATGCAAATAAAACTTATGTCCATATGAATGGTTTGCACTTGGCCTCGGTTTGAAAAAGAGGCTAAGAGCAACTCGGAAATGGGCTATTCCTTTGGTTTTGCTTTGCTTTGCTGCGCTTTGCTGTAACAGGGGCTTTTGGGGAATTTAGCAACATGGCAGAGAGAGAGGTGCCCTGCTACCCTCCGGGATCTTTTATACCAAGTGGACCAACACATCATCAAGGAACATGGTGTTCAATGGTGTTCTTGACTCACTCACTCACAGGCAGAACTCGAAGTTACTCAGTAAACGGACAATTGTCATAAACGAGTTGTAGCCAATAGTATTTCGACAACGCAGTTTGACTTACGTAAGCTAAACAAACAGAGGAAATTCTAATGACATTCTTTTCACGCCCTTAGAACCTCTTAGAACCTAGCAATGCAAAACCAAAGCAATTGTGTAATTACTTTCGACACTCAATTGAAAACTGCGCTAAAATGTCTTCCGTTCGTTTGTACAGCGGTTTCACATTTCCAGAAAAGTAACATGTCTGCCAATCGGTTGAAATAACCTCCGATAACGCCATTTCATTGTGTGTCACACGACTAAATATTTCACGGTTCTTGGAGAATTTTGACAGCCTTGTCCAGGCGTGCGTTTCTCAAAACTCCCGAACACTTTTCGGGGCCCGAAAGCTATTTTCTGTGCAGTCTGTTTACCAACAGAGATTCAATTTTCGTTTGTTTTGAATGCTAAGTAATAGCAATAAATTGAGTTATAAAAATAGCTTTCGGGCTCGAAAAATCTTCGGGAATTTTGAGAAATGCACGCCTGGGGTTTCTTCACGGTGGTGACTAGAATGGATACTCCAAAATCAGGTTGGACACCTTATTGAGACGTATATAACGGAGTAACTGGTTAGCTTTCAGTTGAGGTTAGGGGCAGCAGTTTATATAGTTAAATTTAGGATTAAGCAACCCGAGAAGACAGGTGGTACAGTGGTACGGTAGGCTATGTAAGCCTAAGCCTAGCTGAGGTCACAGGTTCAATCCTGAGTGGGGATTTTAGATTTTCTTTTTTACACTTAAAAATGTATTGAAAATAAAATTCTAAGTGTCGACATTATTACGTTATATAAGTCTCAATAAGGTGTCCGACGTCCTTCTGGTCGGTATGATTTAGGCACAACCTTTCTTCACCCGCCCGCCATTTTGAAAGCGCAGAAGGGATTGGGGACGAGGTTGAATTTTCCCATTGTTCTTGTTGCTATCGCGTTAACGTCATCTTCGCGGCTGCTTTTCTTTTTGTTTTTGTTTTGAGAATCAAGCGAAAAATAACCCAACATAAATTACCTTGGTATTTATACAATGTATCCTAAGAAAAAACTGTCTGTTGATGTCTGGTCCGTTGTGAGAATTGTAAAATTCAACTAGATTCTTTTTCCGGTATTGCCATAGGCTGTTGCTGTCATTTTAGAAGAGCTTCCTGAAATTGTATTGCCATATGCAGAGTACTATTTTGGTCAAGATATTGACAAGGTTAGTTCAGTTTCTCTCAGCCTGTCTTACTAGAAGTCATGCGTTCTCTCGTTTCGAAGCCACGCGAAGCCTGGAGCGGTGTCTCAATGTCTGTTATTTTATGGCGTCACCTCGTCCAGGCGAACGCTTGGGGAATAGTTTGAGTTTATTCTTAACGTGAGTGGGGTAGAAATGGTTGGGTGGGGAGGGGGTGGGGGGGGGGGGGGGGGGGTGTGTCAATATTATTATTGCGAATTAGTGCCGAACGCTCTGGATGAGACCACTAAAGCTTAGGCTTAATTTTTTGCTGTTTTGCACATCCGTGTAAAAAGGATTTACTAAACAACATTAAATCGAGCCTACAAAGTTAAGGCTACATTGTAGTCTGGCTTTCCGTTTTCAAACTGGTTTCAGACCTTTTCGTGTGACACAGCATTCTTACGCGAAAAGGTTTACGCAAAATATGGCCTGTTTTACGGCGTTTATTGTTTTATGTTTGCCAAATAATGTTGTAAAAATGCTCGTTTTATTTTACCAGTGGTCCCATCTGGTAAAAACCTTGCTGGACATGTGTAAAGAGGAACCAAGCAGCGATGATTCTGAACCCAAGAAAGAGGTCATTGTTGCAGTGCTTAGAGGTACTTACGTCGCAAACTGTGTTGACTACTAATGATTTATCACTGAATTATTGGACGAGGTTGAGCAAAATATCTTGATTTGTCAGTGGCGAGCAGATCAATTATTTCCCGAAGCCGAAGGCTGAGGCAAATAATTCATCTGCGAGACACTGACAAATCACGCTATTTTGCGACAGCCGAGTTCAATAATTGTTTTATCATTCGATCACCGAGTTTTTTTTTTCAATTTAATATTTATTCATAACTGCACAAACAGAGCAGCAGTCTGGCTGCGATTGTAGAGGACGGAGGCAGAACAATTATTTGCAGCAAAACAAGTTTGCACCTTTGTGCGCGTGAGCAGAATTATTCGTAGGTAGCTATTCGTAGATCACGTGGTGGGCATTCGGCCAATGAAGAGGAAGCTAAAAATGCATCGAATGATGGTATTTATTTACTGCTCTGCGTCAAACACGAGAAACAGTGTTTCATGAGGATTTCCAAACACCGAGAAGAGGTGTTTTGCATTTTGTTCTGATCTTTTATTTCATTTCTTTGTAGGAACGCTTCAGCAACTGTCCACTATCGTAACTCCCAGTGAGTTCCTAGCTCTGTTGCCTAGCGACGGATGTGTTGGTTTCTTTCTGCCATATCTTCAACAGTGCTACAGTCGCTGCGCATCCGACTCGGTCAGCGGGAGACTGGTGACGAAAACAAGGCAACTCGCCACCTAACTGCGGGAAGCGCAAATAGAAAGCATAATATACCATCTGCCTAAACCACCTCGGACACTTATTGAGAATTTTATAACGTAATGTCAACACTTAGAATTTTATTTTCAATAAATTTTTAAGTGTAAAAAAGAAAATCTAAAATCCCCACTCAGGATTGAACCTGTGACCTCAGCTAGGATTAGGCTTAAATAGCCTACCGTACCACTGTACCACCTAGCTTCTCGGGTTGCCTAGTCCTAAATTGAACTATATAAACTGCCACCCCTAACCTCAACTGAAAACTAGCCTGTTTCTCCGTTATATAAGTCTCAGTGAGGTGTCCGAGGTGGTTTAGGCGGATGGTATATAATGCTTTCCAGCGCAAATAGACCATTTTACAGTTGTGTGCTTAGTACCCTGGCCTTTGTGTGAAAGTGAGGCTGGAGTTGACTTTGTTTTGATACAAACCTTTCTGCTTTTCATATGCAAATCATGTTAGTTAGCATAAGAACAACATGATTTACATATGAAAAGAAGAAAGGTTTCTATCAAAACAAGGTCAACTCCAGCCTCATTTCCACACAAAGACCAGGTTACTAAGTAGGCAACTGTAAATTGGTCTATTGTGGAATTGTTTTACGTACGTTAAACCTTTAAAAGTAATATATTTCAAATGTCAAAAAATCAATCAATCATAAATTTAGACACAACGCCTGGGAGTTAAAAACTCGTTAAAACGCGCACGTGTAAATAAATAAATGTTAAATTAGGACTAATAGAAACATTGCATTAACGTTTTAAATAAATCAAAAAGTATTTTATAACTAAATTATTTGATTCACGTCGGTGACTGTGAAAATTAGGGAGTAAAGAGTCTGACCCACCCAGTTTGCATTGCGCGCTTTTCTTATTGTTATGATACGGCTCTATTCCATATTTGGGCAAGCATATCACCTCTTGCGCGAGTGAATTTCTCATCTACAATACAGTATGGACTTTCGGGGGCCTTGAAAATGGCGGATGAACCAACGTAGGCGCGCAATGCAAACTGAGTGGGTCAGATTCTTTAAGAGACAAATCAAATCATGAACAGCGATGTCATTTTAATGGGTTTCGTTTTGTATTTTTAAAATTTAAAATGACTCTTAACCCTTTCACTCCTAGAGTCAATTAGGGAGACATGTAGTGTACAGTCAAACCTCTATTAAGCGGTCACTTACAAATCCCCCGGAAAAAAAACGCTCTTCATATTTACAATAAACTTCACCTCTTTTAAGCGGTCAGTTGGCTATTCCCCGAGGGTGACCGCTCAATAGAGGTTTGACTTAGTTCTAACTTATGAGTCTGTGGACAATTCTTGGCTTTCACTTACTTCATATCAAAATTCAGAAGCATTAAACAATATATTTCGAATCCAAAATGTTTATGGAATTGTAGAGTGTTTAAAACTACACGTCTTGGCCAAATTTTGAAGCGCCAAAGCATTTCGTTCAAGAGTTATAGGCGAACGAGTATTAGACATTTTTAGTAAGAAATGTATGGAGCGGCCATCTTTGTGCCCCACTTAGGGGCACAAAGATGGCGGCCAAAAATTCAAAGTCTTAATTACACCAAAAATCAAATCAAAACATATTGTATTTGTGATAAGCTCCATTAACTCGACTTATAAGCACTTAAAATGCAAACAATAACTTTCAGCTGATTCAATTTTGTTTATTTTCACGGCTTATCTGTAATAGCGTGACGAATTGCGTGACACATTTAAAACCTTTGTAAATCGGAAGCAAAACATCGAGAAAACCTGAAAGATTAATAATACTTGTATCCACATGCCATGCTAGAAACAGCGTTGTAGGATGTATAGTATATCGTTACACAGCCAAACTGTACCCAGAGGGACCAACTTAAATGCTTATTTAAGTAATGTAATGCTCCACATAAGAACTACCGTAAACTTCATTGTTCTGCGGCATTGGCTCTTTCCCACATAGAATATAGGAGGAGCTGATGGTTCAAAATTATATTTCAGTATAAAAATAAAGAAAATCCATTTGCGTCAAATAAATCTTAGGAAATGTTCGTGCTTAACCAATCAGAATACCAGAAGACAATAGCTAATAATTTTGCTTATTTGATTAAGTTCCCCGAATACAATCTTTTAAAAATTGCATGTTGTGCGATTGGGTCTCAAATTACTTGAAATCTTAAAATAATTAGACAAAATGCACCTTGAACCTTATCTTTTTAGCGGTTCAGTTTTTGAGTCTAGGCTAATCAGATCACTAGTTGTATTAGGCCCCGTGCACACGTATCCGTTTTCGTTTGATGATGATGATGATGATGATGATGATGATGAACTTTATTCATGTGTCAATGTATTTAGCTAGTGCTAATTGGGGACACAACATAAAGATACAATAAATTATGAATAGTATGATAAATAAAAGTTAAGAAATAAGAAAGCTATAAAAGAAGCTATAGTATAATCCTATATATATTATATATACATTTACAATATTCTAAAATAATAAAAAAACAATTCTCAGAACACGGGCACAACTTAAGAGGTACAAACGCAGAGCAATTGTTGCCGTTTATCAGTTCAGTAAGATCCCGCAAGTTTCTTTCCGTTTTTCAAAATCTCTCCCGTCCACACGGAGCGTTTTCGAATCGTTTTTGCCTGTCCACACGTATACGCAAAAACGACTGAAAACGCTTCAAATGCCTCTAAAGAGCATGCGCGCCACTGAGTTTAGCCGAGCCTGCGAGTTGTTTGTGGCTTTTCATCGCGGCTGACTGAAGCAAACGCATGCGCAGTGGACTGAATTCGACCTCTTGAATGGAAAAGTTCCTTTTTCAGGTGTCCACACGAGAACAAAAAACACCGTTTTCAAAAGTTTCCACTTTGGAAAGCGTTTTCATCGGATACGTGTGGACGGGAAGCGAAAACGGAAAAAAACTTTTGCGTTTTCGAACGAAAACGGATACGTGTGGACGGGGCCTTAAACAATGAAAAAAGTTGACATTCCATCGCGCAGTGCCGTTCAGCACTTTCCTTCTTATGCGGACCATTACTTAATTGGTTGAGAAAGTGGCGCGAGATTTTTTTTAGCCAATCACAAAGCGTAGCAACGCAAAACCAAAGCAATCGTGAAATTTCTTTAATTCTTGGACAGGATTAGCGTTTACCGGCTTTCGAACAACTAGTTTCAACAGTGTCGTTTTTAATGCAACCAGTTCTGATAGAAAAGGACTGAACACAAACACATACGACAAAAAACGTATTTTAATCGTAGCTTTAAAAAAATTATTTACAAAAGTCAACTACCTAGGTACAGTTACTGTTATTTGAGATAGTTTTGTAATCCACATGAACTAGACTTTTATACACAAAGTTAGATTGAGAAAAAATATATTAACCGTTGAAACTTAGCCGCAATCAGAGAATTTCGCCCTTGTACAAGAAAAAAATTTAAATTGGTACAGTTTTAATCCTGAAGTTAGTACAGTTTTGATCCTGAAATCTTTTTAGATCTTGACTGCGACGTTGACATTATCAAATATTCAACGGAACAAACATGAGCTTACCAGTACCCTGCTATTTTTTCGCCCTATCTGCCGGCGTGCGAAAAGTAACCTCTGGCTCCTGTTGTGCATGCACGGGATTCGACACGCATCGTGAGCTTTCGCACGCCGGCACATAAGCTTACAGGAGGGTATAAATTAAATAATTGTATACTGTAATAATAAATTATCGAACTGATGCTGGAGAGCATGTATTAAATATGCTAGTTAATTAATACTCTATTCTCCAATATATTTTGTTATCGTTTGCAAGCAACACAAAGTAATGGGTGTTAGGTAAAACGGCTTTCTTGTAGCCGTTATAAATTCAGAATCGAAGTAAACACATGTGGCTTCGGTTGTTCAAGGGGTGGATGGCGGGATAAGCGTTAAAAAAACAATTTGTGTTATCAACTGAGCAACCGTTGCGAAGAACGGGAAAACGTGCAGGGGTGTCAAACCAAAAGCGGTGTCAAATGCGGAAAACAGACAAGCGCTGCAAAGCGCGGGAAAACATGCACATGGTGCCAAATGCGGAAAACAGATCAGAGCCCATCACGGGAAATCATGGAGCCAGTGCCCAGCGCGAGGGGCTGACACATGATTCTCGTAAAATTTAGTATTATGGTACCGTCGCTTGCAACTACCTGTCCACACGCGTGACAAAAACATGTTCTGCTGTCCAATCAAAATTCAAAGTTTTGACAATCAAACTTCAAAGTTTACCCGCCCACTTGGGGACCGTTTTTGGCGCCACTTACGCAAATGATCGTAGCTGATTTATCCACCGTTTGGCAACTGAATACATCGCGTTTACAATAAATAAGTTTGGCAGGAATTTCAAGCAAGGTATTCCACTGTCAAGTGATTTACGAAACCAAGTGATAGAACTCGCACAACTTCATTCATATAGGGAAGTTGGAAGAAGGCTGCGCGTAGATGCGAAGACAGGTAAACTTTGGGCGGGTAAACTTTGAAGTTTGATTGTCAAAACTTTGAATTTTGATTGGCCAGCAGAACATGTTTTTGTCACGCGTGTGGACAGGTAGTTGCAAGCGACGGTATTTGGCGTTCCCTCCAAAAAAGACTATTATGCTTTAAATTATGCTCGGCTACAGCATAATTATGCCACTAATGATAATGCCTAGTTCTCCCCAGATACCACGCTGCTCTTAACAACCTCTTATTTCATTAGACCTGTATATCACGCAGCTCTGTTGTTTTTAGGGCTAGGGTCCATTGTTGTGTTGTTTGTTCCATTGTTTTCTCACCAAATCAGAGAAGACCTTGTAAGAGCTGCGTACTGCCCCGTTCTCGCGGTGCGCGTTTGAACAACGAATTTTGAATACCGTATTTCATTGAATAGATGCCCACCTTCAAAAAAGCGCCCCCTCGGAATCATGAAATCTGATAGGCCCACCAAACCCTCTCCGATAAAAAGAACTAATGGGAAGTGTAATTAAGGCAAAAATTAAAACAAAATTTGGAATAAGCGACCGGTCGCTTGTCTGAAAATACGGATAAACGGCAACTGTACTCACACACATCAACTCAGTTGTGTTGCCAACCCGAGAATGTAAACTTTGTTTTGCATTTCCACGCTTTGTGATTGGCCAAAAAAATCTCGCGCCACTTTATCAACCAATCAGAAGTAAAACCAAAACCCATGACATGCTCGCACGCGTTTTCCCGCTCTTGGCGCCGGCTACATATTATTTGCTTTGAGCTCTGATTGGCTGCTTGAAAATCGCGAGCTAAGTTTACAAACTCGTGTTGGTAAATGCTAGTTGGTGCGTATGATTGAAATTCGCAAAAATTGAATGAAACTAAGAATTATCCTTTTTCATCCTCAGAAACTGTTTTTGCGACAAGAAGACACGCCAACTCAAACTGTATTTGAATACAGTTGGTATCGAATACAGTTGGCTGTGAACCGAATGTCCTCCAATTCGGCGCTTTCGTTTCGCGGTATTTGATTATTGCTCATTATTCCCACTCTGTTGTTCCTGGAGGCTTCGCAGTCAGATCGTATAGGACTCGTGAGATGCCTTGAATGTCTTTTAAAGACTCGACCATTTCATTCAAAACCTGGGAAATGACAAACGAAAACGGTACAGTTAGGATTGCTAAAACAAACAGAAAACTCCTACTTTAATTGATTCTTAAAGAATCTGACCCACACATTTTGCATTGCTCGCCTACGTTGGTTCATCCGCCATTTTCAGGGCCCCGAAAGTCCATACTGTGTTGTAGATGAGAAAATTCACTCGCGCAAGAGGTGATATGCTTGCCCAAATATGGAATAGAGCCGTATCATAACAATAAGAGAAGTGCGCAATGCAAACTGGGTGGGTCAGACTCTTTAAACTCCTCGAGAGTCAAACCCTGAAATCTAAAAAAATCTTGGAAGTGTGACCATTCAAATTAAAGATCTTAAGCAGTTCTTTCCTATAGTTCTGTGTGTGTGTTTAGAATAATAAAAAGGTAGGTCGGGCATTATGTTAAAAAGCTTTATAGTTTGGAAGATTATTCCGCTAAACCTCAAAACGCTTGCTTCTGTTGCAACATAATACAATACATTAACTGAAGAAATGATCCTAGCAGCGATGAACGCAAATATTGAAATTTTGATTAAGCCTGGAAAATTTGTAAGGCTCTGGAAGGGGGAGGGGGGAGGGGGGAGGGCGGCAGCAATATTCCTAGTTACTTCATGCTACAGAAACCGGGTTAAGCTCCGACCGTGTGGGCTACCTCTGGCTCGTGTGTGACTTTACCTTTTTACCAAGCTAACGGCTAGTTTGAAAGAGCCTATTTTGGACCGTAACACGGTAGGTAGGTAGATAAACTTTATTTATACACTGTGTCAATTCATAATACATGCTCTTCCATCGAGCCGTGTTTTTAAACAACAATAGATTAAGTACTTAACTAATTTAAATTATCTAACTAAATAAATATACGACAAGTGTGCGTACCTCCACAGGAAGGTGTTTTCCTGGTGTGGCGGGCACTCCGGTCATGAAGTCGTTTGTAATAAACGTTCTTATCACCACAGACCGCTGACAGGAAGGAATGTGGTCTATGGGGTCACGATCGAAGTGAACTGGTATTAAAACAATGGGCATCTGGCTGATCTGGGACAGTAAACCTGTGAGAAAAAAAAAAGACACAGAAATGATACCTGAATTACACATCGGTAAAAACATTGGTTGAAGTAGCTAGAGAATACCGACTAGCCTCTTCATAAAACGTTTTAGAACTTTTTGTAACACACTATCTCTTTATTGAAGGAAGCAGCTAGCAAGAATGTAGGCTTGGTTGATAAAAAAAGTATTCCGCTGAAAGCAAAGCTTTTACTAGAGTAATGGAGCGGTTTTCACTCGAGTGTCCAATCACAATAAACGCAGACAATCCAATGAACCAATCAGAGCTCGAACCAAATGCATGTAGCCGGCGCCAAGCGCGGGAAAACGCTTGCGAGCAAGTCACGATTGGTTTTGGTTTTACATGTAGCCGCGCCAAGCGGGGGAAAACGCGTGCGAGCAAGTCACAATTGGTTTTGGTTTTAATTACATGTAGCCGGCGCCAAGCGCGGGAAAACGCGTGCGAACAAGTCACAATAGGCCATTTCCGAGTTGCCTTTAGCCTCTCAATCACAGCGAGGCTAGGTGCGAAACCTTTCATATGAAAATGAGTTTTCATTCACATGCAAATAAAACGTATTTGCATGTGAATGAAAACTCATTTTCATATGAAAGGTTTCGCACCTAGCCTCGCTTTGATAGAGAGGCTAAAGGCAACTCGGAAATGGCCTATTTGTTTTGGTTTTACATGTAGCCGCGCCAAGCGCGGGAAAACGCGTGCGGGCAAGTCACGATTGGTTTTGGTTTTACTTCTGATTGGCTGAGAAAGTGGCGCGAGTTTTTTTTAGCCAATCACAACGTAAAACCAGTGATACATTCGACGATCAATTGAAAACCGCTCTAAAATTAGTTTCTATATTTTGCTGTTTCTTTGACTTTTTGAAAATATCGCGCAACCCGCGCGCAGTAAAAATCGCACTTGTAATGTTTTTGACATACCGTGATTCCGTAGAACAGAGTGTGCCACGTGATCTGCTTGTCTTGATGTGCTTATTACTCCTGTCGACAAAAACGTGGTAGTGATGTCCTGAATCTGGAACTTGATTCTTTTTCCGAACGTGAAACAAACTCTGAAAGATCGGCAAACAACAAAATAGTTAAAAAGTCTGCATCAAATAGAATTATCGCTCATTTGAGATCTCAAGAAAGGTGGGCGGTTGATAGAGGGAAGGGGCTTAATATTTCAAATGATAACACTTAAAGAAAACTCACATAATTTTTTCTCAATGGAGTGTGACTAACCCATCTTTAACTACAACATAATTTATACTCTACTATCATGGTAGTCTGGGCATTGAAAGACCAAGTTTCTTCACAAACATGTTGCAACATATTTCCATGCACTTTTACATAAGAATTAGTTTCACAGACATTACGGCGGTTTTCAGTTGAGTATCGAAAGTAATTTAGCGATTGCTTTGGTTTTGCATTGCTACGCTTTGTGATTGGCTAAAAAATCTCGCGCCACTTTCTCGACCAATCAGAAGTAAAACCAAAACCAATCGTGACTTGCTCGCACGCGTTTTCCCGCGCTTGGCGCCGCCGACATGTAATTGCTTCGAGCTCTGATTGGTTCATTGGATTGTTTACGACTGCTGTGATTGGTCAGAGTAATTACTTTGGTTTTGGTTTTACGACACTCAATTGAGAACCGCTCTATATGTTAACCCGTGTTTAATAACTTCAAAGAGATTGGGGTTGCGGCGGGGGGACTTATTACCAATCCAAGATCCAAAAGGGCGCTTTATTGGAGAGGCGGCTTCAAAGAGCTTTTAGTTCTACAACAAAGAAGAATCCAGGGATCGAACCCATGACCTAGTGGCAAACGAGATTATTTCCACATTTCATTTCTTCGCCTGAAAATAACGGGAATAACATCTATTGTTGTATAGCTGGAGTTTTTGTCAATACAACGCGCGCGTTGATTGGTTGATTCATCGTCACATGACATCTAACAAACAAACTGTTTCCCGCCAATTGTGCTAAGCGGGCAGCATTTGCGAAAGCGGGCAACAATTTTGACGTCAGAGGGTAACATTGCACTGTTGCCCGCTAGCGCACGTGATCAGACCGTGACAAAAGGTGGCATGATTATGATGGATCGAGTGCTCGGCGCGTTTTGCAAGCTGTCTTGTGTTGTGTTTTTTTTTGTGTTGCCATATAACAAATCACTTAATGACTGATCCCTCGTTCGTCAAGGGAAACTTCGAGATTCGAGGGAAACAAAATTCACTGTTTCCCTCGGAACCAGTCATTAAGTGTTTAATGACATTTCTTATAGGCTGAAGAACTGACAACGCACTGATGCTGTAAACAGTAATTGACTGAAGGAGTTACCTGTTGATATTATGACAGACTTTAGGGATGAGTTTAGCGAGGAATATAAGCGACGTCCAGTCGGGTGAATCATTGCTTGATAACGCTACAACATAGCTGTAAGTCCGGCCATCACCCTGAACTCCCACAGATTTGATTGGCAGGAGAGTGGCGCCGATTTTGTATTTTGATGTTATCTCAAGGAGGGTCTCTCTGTCGTCCTCTGAAGTGCTGAGTTTAACTCGACTGAGCAATGAATGTGGCTAAACACAAATAAAAAGAATTAGATTATAAGCATTCCCTCTCTGTTCTCGTGGCTTTCGCAAAAAGCGAAATGCGAGCGGGCGATATTTGCCCGCCACGATTTGTGTTTCCGTACGGATGGAAATTTTCGTTCGAATATGTTTTGCTTCTCTTCTCTCATTAAAACAAACATGAATTTTGCAGCATCCTTCGCAATGTTCTCATCAGTGTTTCATTGCAAGTTACAGCAAAACACTGTCCCATTTGACAACACATACCGTTTAGTATGAAATTTTTGCTGATTTTGCGGACCCCCCTTTATCCGCAAAAATAAGTTCCCGCAGCAAAAACTCTCACAGAATATTAAATACTCCGCAAAAATTTACCCCCTTCAGTCAAAATAAGAACTCTGCTTTTTAATGTAAACTTGCATTACTGGGACGATATGGAACGTAAATAAGAACTATTAACGTTGATTTTAAATAGAAAAAAAGAGGGTCTTTTTTCAGTGGTAACTAATATCAGTTTTTTCTTGAGGCATGGGGCAGGGGTAGGCTTTCTGTTTGATTTTGTTATTGCGTCAATCCTTCAGGACATAAGTAGAGTGTACCTTAAAGGGAATCTCCATTGTTATAACAAATTGACGTTAAATTGTTGGAAATAGAGTCTAAATTAAAAAGTTTTAAAAAGCAGGTGCAAATATAATTTTAGTGTACAAAAAATGGATATGAATATCGCCTATTTTCGCTTTTAAATTTCCCGCGCGTCGCCATTTTGAATATTTATGACGTGTTACGGTTGTCTTATTGTTGCATACAAAAGAACTTCGATTCTTAACAACAGTGGCAACCGTAACACGTCATAGATATTCAAAATGGCGGCGCGCGGGAAATTTAAAAGCGAAAATAGGCGATATTTATATCCATTTTATTTGTACACTAAAAATATATTTGCACCTGTTCTTTAAAAAATGTTAAATTTCGACTTTATTTCCAACAATTTAACGTCAATTTGTTCTGACAATGGAGGTTCCCTTTAACTAAAAAAGTAATAAAAGTTGAAAATATTAATTTTACTTCCTTGTTAATGTTCTGCTGTTTGAACAGGAAATCGTCAAACATACCTCACGGATTGAAATCATAATAACAATAAGTATTGAAAATCACGCGGAAAGCAACAAAAACTTTGGACTTGTGCTTCGTGCAATTTTCTATGCTGATTGTTATTATAATTTCAACCCGTGAGGTATGTTTGAGTCTTTGACGTCACTTTCTCCCATTCGCAACCAAGCCTTGGAACAAGGTTGATTAATGGCGGCCGTAAATTCTCGGAAATAAATGTTAAAATGAAATGACTTCTGATGTTCGTAATGGATTGAAATTTGGCAAGATGAGTAAGAAAGTCTAATAGTACACGAAAATGTAAAAAGATGAAAATAAAAAAATTGATCATAGGGGCACTTAAAAAATTTATTGAAAATAAAATTTAAGTGTCGACATTACGTTATATAAGTCTCAATAAGGTGTCCGACGTCCTTCTGGACGGTATGATTTTGGCACAACCCCTTTATATGAGCTGACGTCCAATCTCACTGCGGTAACAATATAAAGCTGACACCTGAGTCATTCACGATACGACACATTATTAATGAATTCAGTTTCCGAGCAACACGAAGTTTCATTTGTCATTTCATTTCGATTTCCATTTTTTTGGCACAAATACATGCAAGCAAATAGGAAACGACAAGAATATTAAGTCATTAATAAAAATAAGTCATTCATCACTGACACACGAAATATGATGGGACAATAGTGTTACACGTAACAATTTTTCGTGCAATTTTGCCGCGCAAAAAAATTGTTGCAAGTTGCACGCGCGATTTTTAAGTCAGTGCAACACCTCCTCGTGCAACTGAATTTTGTTTTGTTAGTTTCAGTTGCACGAAAAGTTGAAATGTTTTCTACTATCTGCAACAAATTTCTTCAAATTGCACAACAAAAATACGTGTAACATGGCTCTTGCAACTTGTTTCGCCAATCTTTAAATCAACAAATCACAATTTTTCAACTTACGCAATTGTTTTGCATGGCAATTGTAACGTGTAACTTGCAACAATTTTTTTTGCACGAAACATTTTTACGTGTGTACGGCAAACACAAGCGACAGCAAGTTGCACGTGATCACGATTTTCCCGCCACTTTTCACGTTTGCTGTGATACAGTTTGCCATTTGCAAAGCGAGGATGGATGATTTCACGTTCGTGCACAATGTGAGTATTTATTTTGATATTTTGAATCGTTCTTCTGTATTTATAACTCCATTTTGAAGCCCAAGGCTCTTTTATCTCATGTTCTATGTAAAATAACTGGTAAAAGGTAAATTCACACGCAAACAGAGCGAAAAAGTAAGAAAGAAACGAAGTGATGGAAAAATTATTACACCGAAAGGCTGTAACATTTTCAAGAAACAAGTCTTTAAACCGTCTTAAAAACTTACCAAACCAGACTTTACCAGTAACTCTCATTTCAATTAATCCTCTATAAAGTCGTTTTGTTGCATTTTATCTTCTGTAGCTAGTTTTCGCGAAGCTTATGCAAAAATTTGTACGCATTTCACGGCAGACTGCAAACGGTAACCTCGCGTTCATCGTTTTGACGTGGAATGCTATGCTAAAATACTGAACCTCGTCACAGTTGATATAAACTTCATTCACAAATATTGAACGTTACTCGCGTACCTTTTTAATGGCAGTAACAAAGTCTACAATCTGTCCCAAAATGATATTTGTTTCAGCAAAATCGCTTCCTTGGTAAGGTTCATCGCCGCAAATGATACGAATGGACAGCCCAGGACCTGAGAGAAATAACATGTACATCATATTGAGCGTTTTTAGTTCATTTTTAACTCGTAAATACACGAGGCGTTCAACAAGTTACCGCATAAACGGGGGAAAATATGCAAATTTACACTCGGTTGATCGGAAGACCTTAGAACTGATAACAACGGCCTGGACCACCTCGGACACCTTATTGAGACTTACATAACAGAGTAACTGGTTAGCTTTCAGTCGAGGTTGGGGTTAGCAGTTTATATAGTTAAATTTAGGCCTAAGCAACCCGAGAAACTAGGTGGTACAGTGGTACGGTAGGCTATGTAAGCCTAAGCCTAGCTGAGGTCACAGGTTCAATCCTGAGTGGGGATTTTAGATTTTCTTTTTTACACTTAAAAATTTATTGAAAATAAAATTATAAGTGTCGACATTACGTTATATAATTTTCAATAAGTGTCCGAGGTGGTCCAGACCGTTGTTACCTAAGGTCTTCCCGGTTGATCGGCTGTAAACATTGAATCCGCGATATATAATGGTCACCTACGGCTTCCTTGCCCAAGGGGATGGCGTTGGAGGGAGGGGAGGGTGGGGAGTTGGACGCAGGCGGTGGTGGTCGGAAAACACCTAGGAGAGGGTCACAGTTTTTTCGTTGGAGCCTTTGATATTTCTGTTTAAAAATACTCAAATATGGATTTAGAAAAGGCTAAATTTATAACCGAAAAAGCACAGTCCACCTAACAAACAGAGGATGGTAAGCCTGTGATTGTCATGAAAAAGTGGTCACTGGTAAGTTTATTTTTAGCGAGTTTTTTAGCTGTCCTATCATCTCTGCAATGGTGGCTACATGTGTGATTTTCAACAATTCTATAAAATCATGGTTTTATAATGTGGGAAGAATGATAATTAATAAATTAATTAATTAATCAGTGAAGATTTATTTTTATCTTACTTTAGTTTCCCATAGAAACGCACTTATTTAATGGTAGCTTAAGCATAGAAAACTATATAAACTTACAATGAACTAAAGAAAAGGAATTGCAAATGGCAGGGGATGTACAAAAGCATTAAGCCACTTACTGTGGGCCCAAAATTAAGAAAAAGAATGGAATAACAAAAACTTTGACTATCATGTGTTGATCAAATTGAACCTTCAACATGGCATCGGCTTCAGATTAAAAATTTAAATTAAATATTAA
Organism: Cladopsammia gracilis; assembly: GCA_022457155.1. Lineage (NCBI taxonomy): Eukaryota > Metazoa > Cnidaria > Anthozoa > Scleractinia > Dendrophylliidae > Cladopsammia > Cladopsammia gracilis. Next base: position 465,357 of record JAJGOT010000387.1, read on the forward strand.
ATACATAAAACACGACGAATAGCCTACCAGGAAATGGGTGTCTTTGAACAATGTCTTGTGGTAATCCTAGGTCTCTTCCGAGAGCTCTGACCTCATCTTTGTGGAAATCTGCTAAAGGTTCAATAACTCTTCCCTGAAAAAAACAAAAGGTTCAGGTAAAAATAAGTCTCACAGAATTAAATAAGTTACATCAGTAAAGGAAGAATGACGTGATGTTGAAGCATACCGCAAGAAAAACAAAACGTCTTTCTTTCTTTGTCACCATGCAGGAGGCTTTTGACATTGCTGATCCTAGCAATATACAGGAGGCATGTCACATGTGAACCTAGCTTACCATGGGTCTCCCAGTAGTTCAGTTGTTAGAGGGACGCACCAGTTTCCAAGAGGTTACAGGTTCAATTCTCATCAGGAACTCAGATTTTTTCTAAGTCCCATACTTGTGACCAGCTAAACAACTTTCTTATTTCACACCAAACTTAAACTTTAGTTGTTACCATCTTTCTATCTTAGACATTTTGATTACTTCAGTTATTGTTTTTAAATGAAACATGTCACAACCAATCACAATGGACACTGGTGCCTGCAGGGGGAAAGCTCACTAAATAATGTGAGGTCATGTGATGACATGTACTGAGTTGGTCTAAACAACCAGTCAGAGTCCAAGTCAAGTTTTATAATCAATGTACATACAGCAAAGGTAAAGTTGGCTGGAGCTTGGCCGGTTTCCATAGCATAAAGCAACTAGGACTGGATGGGATGCTAGTCCAACGCATGAACCTTATCCCCAGCATTTTGTTGCCCGTACCAATAAAATTTATACACCCGGGTGGAGAGTTTCTTCTCCAAGGAAACAACACAATGGTCAAGACCAGGCCCCGAACCACCAAACTTCAAATCTGAAGTCCTATACACTAACCACCACATCACCGTGCCTCCATTCATACGGTAAATAATATGCACTTATTGACTGGGTGGGAGGGCCGGACAAGAAAATATTTGGCTCAAGGTCATGGCATACGGACCGAGCGCAGTGAGGTCCATGAGCCATGACCGAGAGCTAAATATTTTCCCGTCCGGCCCAACCTAACTCAGTCAATAAGTATTTTACAATATGACTAGAAAGTATGAGAATAGTCGTGCAGTGCGAGGTTGCTTGAACTCAAGCGGGGCCGCACGGCTTTTTCCAGACCAGCTAACATCAACCCATCCGGCCCCGCTCACGTCACCTTGCGATTCTATTTTCTGTAGGATTGCGTCAGCGGGGCCGTACGGTCACATTATAAATACTTCAAATTTTAGTGCTTACCTTTGCTCGTAAATTTCGCACTAATTCTGTGTCATTATGGTGAGTTTTGATGGCCTCTGCTTTGTTGCTTGCTAGCGATGAAGCACTTTCGATAAGATCAGGTCGAAGGGTACCTAGAATGGAATCAAACAGCAAAAGCCAACATTGAACAGATTGAAGACACAAAATTACAAGATAAATGACATACAAGCTTACCTTGTGCCAAAAATGTGTTATGCTCTGTAAGGTTAAGCTCACTGATAACTTCATCGGCAATCTGCAATCACATCCATCATTAAAATATTGGAATATTTGTCTGTACAGCACATGCTCTCCAGCTTTACATGTAGACTGCACCCCCACCACCACCCCCACCTTGGCAGCTCAGTTATTTTCTTTGGCTCTGGAGGAACATGTATTCCCTACTAAGGAGCCTGTTAGCATGCTAAGAAGCTTTAATTTGTAAACTACTGTAAACAGTCATAATATTAAATTATATTTTATTTTCATTGGATAACTTTCCATTGTGCTCCCATTTTTAGATGTGAAACCCTGTTCCAATAATTATAGGAGGGGTCGCGCAGGTTAAGAACCTGATAAAGCTGGCCAACAGACTTGACAAATAATACAAATTAGGGAACAGGGTTCGAATCCTGGAGGTGACGTCATATGTGGGTTGAGTTTGTTGTTGGTTCTCGTCCTTGCTCCAAGGGTTTTTCTCTGGGTAATCCAGTTTTCCTCCCTCCACAAAAACCGACAGTCTTAAGGTGATTCCTCAGTATTGCACTGCGCATCCTGTACTGCGCATAACACACGTAATAGTCCTTTCATGGCAGCCAGTTGATAACAACACTCTTTTTAGTGAACGGTTTTTAAAACACGCAGCTGGAAATTTAATTTTCTTACGAGTATTTTTCAAAAGGAGAATTACCATAATTTATAAGCAATGAGCGAGCGCGGTTGAGCAAAATGAGCGTGCGCACATTTCGGAAGATGGAATGTTTTTTTATCAAAGGCCCGCAAGCTCGTTAGAAAATATGACTGTCTTTTTCTCTCTAACGAGCATGGTGACCTATATTTTTTTATTGCATAATTTTGATGTTAAAATTAATGCTTTTTAAGTTAACAAAGTTAAAAAAAAATTCCTCGACAGGAAAAAAAGATATCGCTAAAAACGTTCTCAAATCAGTTACTCGTGGGAGCAAATTGTTGACCTTGAAAACATGGACGCGAGGAACGTTTTGAGTCCGTGTCATTTGAAGTTGTGTGACTTTTTCAGAAATTTTATTTTAAAGTGTTCCCATATGGTGGAGACTTTAACCTATCAAGTTTTTTTTAAGAATTGTAAACTTTGCTTTCACGGGTTACCGGGAAAAGAAACATGAACCGATCAAATAATGACGTGCGTGATCGGTATTGCTATAGGCATAAATGGGGCAACATTGGTCCATCATATCTCTTTACCGAGCATGGTGACCTATCTTTTTTATTGAATTTTTCGAAACAACTTATGGTAGAGAGCTGTTAGGGAAAATTAAAAAAAAAATCGTTCGACAACTTTTATTTCTGAGGAATCACCTTAAATTCAAATTTGATAAAAAAAAAACAGTGGAGGTGAGAGCCACCCCATTTTATTGTTTATTATTTATTACAATAAGATGAAAGTTATTTTCCTAAAAAAGAGTTTGAAGACACCCACATCTATTGTCCTTGTACAACTCCTCATTGAAAAGCCTGTAAAAGTTTCAGAAACTCCCTGGCATGCATAACATTGAATAAGTATCAAGGGCAAACAATAAAGATTTAGTTCCTGCCTATGAAAGTTATTTGGATACCAACATACCCTCTGGGGACTTATAATAAGAAACAAAAAACCCTTAAAAGCTTAAAGAATAAGATAATAAGCAGCAATTTCTGACCTTGATGAATGTATCTCCTATAATCTTTCTTTTCTCCTCAGGGTTGGTTGTTACATTTAATGTTTTTGTTATTTGTTTCTTGACGGCTGGCTGATCTTTTCTGCCAGATATTACAGTTGAACTGTTGTAAAACCGAAGAGCAGCATTTACAACTGTTGATAATAAAGAACAAGAGACATACTTCAATCAGTAAATACAGCAAGATCCAGAAAAATAATTATTTTGATGATTTCAAACAATTGCCCAAAAATATTTAAGCAAAATTAAAATTATCACAAAGGCTGTATGATAAGAATAGGACACTATCAAGAATTAAATTCAAATTATTATGAAATAAACAAATTATGACATGCTAAAGGCCTACACCTGTAATATCATTTTTATTCATTTCTTTTTAAAGCCATTATATATTTATTCACTCACTCTAAGATTCGTTCATTCACAATATGGCATTAAAAACTCATGAATAAAGACAATATACATGGATTTTTAAAGCCTGCTCACAAGCTAAGAAGAGGGGTGCTTTCATTTCTTAAAGAAAAATAAAACATTTTTGGACATACAGTTTGAAAATAATATCACTTAGAAAACCAAATGAGTTTTAATTAGTTAAACCCAGGCAGGTCAACATTAAAAAGAGAACTATGTTTGCCTGCCTATATGTGTTTTTGGATGACTTGCAGTCTTGAATATCTGACTGGCTGGCTCCCAGATTGTGCATACCCTTACCCAATGCTAGAAATAACAGTCAGTCATCGGACATTGGCGATCAGATTCCTAAAAGGTCGGACTAATTTTACATTGTGTTTATGGTGTATGAGGTTTTAAAGGGACACATGTCTCTTAAAGTAAGAAAAATAATTATGTCCAGCTCCGCTTACCTTTTAATCTAACTCCAAGTCGTTTAAGGGATTCTTCCACTTCCTGACTTTCATTTTTTCTCATGAAGCCATTGTCTACATGCACTGCTACAACTTGCTCGCGAGCAAGAGCCTGAAACAACATGTTGTGTGACAGAGACATCAGAGCTGTAACTTATTTTTTAATCAGCTTGGACATTTTAGATGCAACATGCCTTGGGTGCTCTCTGCCTTTTCCTTATAAGTGTGAGTTTCCTGGGCATGGCTGATATATTGTGTTTTCATGAATCAATCTCTATTTGAGCAGTTTTTTGTGACAATTCAGTGTATTCTTATTCCAGAATCTGGTCAGTCAAACACAACCAAAGTCATCATCACCACTAAATTATTATTGCTTTGCACCACGAGTTTGTTTTACCTTATGAAGCAGAGCAGCAAGGACTGTTGAATCCACTCCCCCACTCAATAGTGCCTAATAAAAAAAACATGATCTATGTTACAGCGCTGTTTGAAACATAAAACCAGTAACTAAAATGCTCTGCAGATTATCTTCTCAATTCATACCAAAATAATTGTACTTACTAAAACTTTCATATTGCCCACAGTCTTTTTAATATGCCTGATACACGTCTCCATCCTGGAATCAACGGTATATGTTCCACAACATCCTGCAACCTGATGATACATGAATACATGTAGTTGCCAAAATTAATCACAGCTCATCAAATGGAAAAGGAACAGTTTCCATGTACATGCAATTCACCATCCTTGTGGCTTGTGTTAAATTCAATTTCTCATTGGGTTTCGTAGGATGAAGTAACCACACTGAAAGATCATTACCACCCGCCCCCCGCCCCCCGCCCCACCAATACATGTGCCCCTTCATCATTTTGTCCACTTTCCACAATGGGTGGAGAAAGAGAGTACAAAAGAGGTGTGAACTTTCAGTTTTTAACTTACTTAATACTTACCCCATAAACAAAATTTTTAATCATTGTTATGCCATTCTCAGTGAGATCCACTTCTGGATGAAACTGCACTCCATATAACTTGCGTGATTCATCCTCAATGCCTGCAAAGAGTGTAATTGCCACAAAGAAACAAAAACAATAAGTTGTATTTGAACAATACCCAGTATTCATACATGCATTCTGTGCAGTCAAGATAATGTTTCACACTCTACAATGTATATTTACCTGCAACAAGATCACCAGACTTAGCGATGACTTTTAAGTTGCTAGCGACTCGATCAATAGAATCTCCATGTGTCAGTAATACCTCTTGCTCAGACTGCAGTCCTCTGAAATGTAGTAAGGAAATGAAAATTATATAAAGTGCTGAAGTTGAAAACCTACCAACACAAGCAACCCCTGAAAGTTAGTACAAATAAAATTGATCCTCAAGGCTTCTAAATCAAAAGAGATGGGGTGCTATTTTTGGAACTTCAGGGCTCTTTTTTTATTTTGTCTTTAGAACTACCTTTACAGTGAACTCTGCTAAGCTGGACATCATCAGGACCAGCTATTGCTGGCCACCTGAGAGAGGTGTCCACCTTATATTAAGAGTTTAGTTATGGACAAACGAGTGAAATTTGGCCAGAATCAGCCAATAATTTTGATGTTCATCTTGGAGAGGTGTCTGCCTTATAGAGAATTTAGTTTCGGACAAACAAGTGAAATTCGAACAGAACCAGCCAATAACATTGATGTCCATCTTAGAGAAGATAAGTATCCACCTTACAGGGATGTCTACTTAAAGAGATGTCCACCTTATAGAGGTGTTCATCTTGGAAAGGTGTCTGCCTTACGGGGTGTTCGTCTTGGAGATGTGTCCTCCTCCATCTTAGAGATGGACATTCTTAGATCATTGGGCGGTAACATTAAGCCGTTGGCCTTGTCCCCTACATTTGTCAGTTGTCCTTCCTGCAGGGGACGTTAAAGATCCCATAGCACTCTTCACAATGTTGAATATTGTAAACTGCATTTGGCAGTCTGGCAAAGTCTCCTGAACAGTGTTGTAAAGTGCATTTGAGTATAATTTTATACACATAGAAAGTGCACTATATAAATTTCTGTTATTATTGTTATTATTGTTATTATTATTATTATTATTTCTCATGCGCGAAGAGGCATGAGTTAAAATTTGCCCTCCGTTTTTCTTCGTGTCACGAATTTGCATGCAAATTTATGTATGCATATTTTAAATTGTGCACTTCCGGTTAAAAGCATTGCCATTTGCACTTCCTGTTTAGTGACTTCCAGCTACTTTCACTTCCGGTAAAACAGCGTTACTGAAGTGTCACGACAGCATCTCCTACAACCCTACTTACATTACTAATGTTCACGTTAGGTATACACCTAATTCAATAAAGGTTGCTTTGGCAGTTGGTCATTGGTAATTGGCATTTGGCATATGGAACACAATGCAATGTTCCGCTTGAGTGACCGCCAAACAATAGCTTCCCAATGCCCAATTACCAATGACCAAAGCAACCTTTATTGAATTAGGTATATATAAGACAAAGACAAATCACTGGCATCATTGTGGTACAGTCTTCATTTGCAAAACATTCAATAGTAAACAACGTGGTTTGCAGGAACGATGACTGAATGAAGGGAGTAACTCTTCAACATATCAGACATCTTCTTATCATGTTTAAAAAATATCGTAAAACTTTCTTACGCATGCAGACGAATATCTTGTCGTTATTATTATTATTATTATTATTATTATTATTATTATTATTATTCCATAACAAATTGATTCAGCAATATTGCTGGAAATGACACTGGCCCTGGTCAAGTGGCAACAAGCCACCTTAGATCCCAAGGACTCTTCGGAGGATTCTTGCAGTCCCTAACAAAACCATCTTTTGGATAGTTACTTATCTTGTCTGCACACCAATCTGTTCCAGGTTGCCTCCCAATTTTCTGGGGATGGTTCCCAATACTCCAATAACAACTGGGACTACTTTCACCGACTTCAGTTTCCATAAGGTCTTAATCTCAATCGCCAAGTCACGGTACTTTTTAATCTTTTCATCTTCCTTGGTTTCCACCCTACTGTCCCCAGGGCATGCAACATCAATAATTATTAATAATTATAATAATAATAATAATAATAATAACAATAATAATAATAATTATTATTATTATTATTATTGGGGTATCCACCTTAGAAAAGGTGTTTACATGTACCTTACAGGGATGTCTGCCTTACAAGAATGTTTATCTTGGAGAGATGTCCACCTTACAGGGGTATCCACCTTACAGGGGTGTCCATCTTAGAGAGGTGTTTACCTTACGGGGCCATCCTTCTTAGTGAGGTGTCAGCCTCACAATGATGTCCATCTTGGAGAGATGAAAGTGTTTACTGTAACAATAATATTATTTACAAACCTGAAGATTGGTGAGTTGCTCTCCACAGTTATCTTAAACTGCCCATCCTCTCTGATATCTTTCTTCATCACACTTCCTCCAAACTCTTTGTTCAGCATCTTTAGATTGAGACAAAAGAAAAACTTTACAGAACTACTTCATTCAATATTTCTCAAGGACATGACAAAAAGTCTGATGAAAAAATAAAAGATCCATGGATGCCACAATTTGTGTGAAATTTAATTCCAATGAGATAAGTTAAAAAACAAAAAGAAAAATTTCATATCTTCAAGATGCATTGTTTGCTTAACACTGATTAGAAAGATTTCGCACTAATGCCTACAGCCCTCATATGGGTATTTTGTAAATAGTTCTGAAACGAATGCGTGCGTGGAGCAGAACAGGTCATAAGATAACACTGTGCTTAAGATTTAAAGGAAGAGCCAGAGAAGTTTAGATAGGACCTCCCTAGATACTTGTGTCTTTTGGGCACTTTTCATTTCACCTTGTAGTAGAATTAAGGTTAAATGATATATAATTACATTGGACTTGTAATGCAACAGGAATACATGTAGATTTTGTAACATACATGTAAGTTCAAAGTTAAATAACTACCTAAGACTGAATGTGACTGCATGCTTAATAAAAGAAACATGTAATAATATTGTGCAATCACTACGAAATTCAGGCCTATTACAACAATGCGATCTTGTAATTTCACTGTACATGTGATTGCTGGAAAAATACTGTTTTGTAAGGATAATTTAGATCAAAGTAGGTTAAGAAATAAGTTAATTCTTGCTAGTTTTGTTGTTCTGTTAAGATTGTTTAAGGTGGCTCCATATAGTTATTGGCAAGTCTTCCAGATAAAATATAAATGATTTCATTGCCGTCTTTCAAGAGTTTTGTGCCGTGATACTATGCATAATATACACATACACGTAGCTTAGGCTTTCTCCGGCCTTTAACGAGAAATCTAATTTGGCAGTCTTGTCTTGTTACAATGGCAACCACTGAATGAGTTGTTGGGCTTGTTGTTCAAGGCTTTTCTCCTTTTTTACACAGTAAATATTCACAGTATTTGGTGAAACAGAATAAGTAAGTCTCATCTAACAAAGCCATAAAAAAATCGGTATATAATTTTTGGCAATTTACTCACTTTTCGTTTGTTATGTTCATTGGGTTTGTGTATGTACAAAAATTGTTGTCTTTTCTTTGTGATCACGAACCAAGGAAATCCTACAAATTTGCCAATTTTTATAAAAATTTACCGCATGGAACGAGTGCAATAAACATTTAAGCAACCATAAAAACCTCTATATTTTCGTGCCATCATCACAATAAACAAGTGCACATTCATACCACTTTCAAGCCTATGCCTCGCGTGACAAAAACTATATGGAGCCACCTTAAGGTAGTCTGTATCGAGAATTATGTATTTAATCTTATCAATAACAAAATTCTCGATTGTGATTGGTCATCCACGCGCCTATTTCTCACGTAATTGGCGCTTGGTCATGTAGGTGTCCAATTACAGGTATCCAATTACAACTTTTGTAATTGGATAGCTGTAATTGGACACCTACGTTGCGCGCGCGTCAATCAGTTACACTTGAATGGGTTCTTTTTTGCTGTTTTCCTTCTACATTCAAACTGATAGAAAATATCCTAGACGTTTTTAGTACAAAAGAGTCGACATAGACTTTTTAATCTCGAATTTGGTTATTGATGCGATTAATTAGTAATTGAACTTCGTGTCGTACAATTCAGGGGTAATCGTGCTTGTAATTTCAAATCGTCCTCGCGCTACGTGCTCGGCCGATTTTAAATTACTCGCCCGATTACTCCCTGAATTGTACTCCACTCAGTCCAATTACTATTACTAATACAATGTAGAAACAATGTACGCAAAAATAAATCATTTGAAATTAGAAAGATAAAGTCCTCAGAGATTGATACCAGCGAAGTGCAGTTGTGAGAATTTCATGGCACATACATGTAGAAAATTTAAATGCTTATTTCATAAAATGAATAGAAAATTTTCTTTCCATGTTTTCATGTCATGATAACACTTGTTTTTCTTAAATAATATTATTCATAATTTTTTGTCTATACCTGCATTCCATAACATATTCCTAAGACTGGAATTCCAATGGTAAAAATAGCTGGATCATATTTAGGTGCATCTTCAGCATAAACACTATTGGGTCCTCCAGATATAATTATAGCTCTGCCATGACACAAAAAACAAAACTACTGTACTTTCAAGACAAGAATAACATCATGTTTTCATGTTACATTATAATCACAGCCATGAAACATGAATGTATGTGTAGAGGAGAAGGGGGGAGGGGAGGGGGGTTGCAGGGGGTGGTGGTAGGTAGAAGGAATTTGGGAGAAAAGAAGTGGGAACTTGAAGAGAGGGCGCAAGAACCAAGGGGAAGAAAATAGAATTGTGAGATGGCAGGATGTTTGAGAAAATAGAAAGAAAATGCAATTTTGCACACTGGCTTATTGACTCACTTATAAGGAGGGGTTTGGAGTAAAAAAGAAGGGAAATTGGTTTACAATGAAAAAAATACATGTATTTTTCTTTGCTAAACAAGGAGCCCTTAATTATCTCTCCCCTGATTCATTGCTGTTGACACCTTACTCTTACCTAAAACCTTTCTCTCTTATAGTATATATAGACGTATCCAGAGGCAGTATTTCTGTTTCCACACAAAGTTCTCGCACTCTACGATCTATAACCTACATGTAAAGGTAGAGCATAAAAAATAAGGTCTTAATATTTGATCATCACCAACTGTAGCCTCCCATATTTCCTACAGCTACACGTAGGCTAGACCAACTGAACCTAACCAATCAATAATACAATAAATTGTATATATTATAGTTCATAAAGTAGTGAATGGTTGCACAGCGGAGACGCCGGAACCAGCGGCTCCTGATAAAAATACATGTCTATGGGGGACGTTGAAGCATAAATCAGATCAGAGCCTAACTGGTACATGTAATATTATTTCAAAAAGACAGACAGACACCTCTATTTAAAAATAAAATTCTATGTTCTCCCCAGGTAGTCCCTTCAGAGGGTTAAAAAACTCCACTGCTATCAATGGGAGCCCAAAAAATACTGACAAATCCCTATCCAGCAAATTATATTACTTGGGAACCATTTTATCACCTGGAAAGAAACTTATCCACAGGATAGTTTTCCCACTCTTTTAAAACCCAGGACCAGGTCATCAGACTGAAGATGTACAAACTACAGGGTACACACAACAGATGTCACACACAAGAAAAATAACAAGCTTTCACTGGCAAGGTAGACCTTGTCATACATTATTTTTAATGATGACAGAAAAGTGAAAGATTTTCACCTCGCACACCGGCAAAAATAACCTCTGCTTGCAGGATGCAAATTTTTAAGTCTTTATAAAACACTAATTAACAAAATATAAATAAAATGAACATAAACTATTTTAGTACTAGCTGGTGAAATGATGTATCCCATTGCAATTTTTTTTCTTCCTTTGTTGTTATGAGATGCCCAATGAAGATCTGGCTAGATTCCAGTAGATCACTTCCTGGTCATTTTTCTGCCCTGATTCCACAAAATTTCGCTACAAAATTGGCGTCAGGCTATGAAATCGATGATTTAATATATTGTTATAGCATGTGACCTTGATAAAACATAACCAGTTTGAAACCATGGTCACATTTGCCAGGGCGCAAGAATTTTCATGTGTGCACATCGAACAAAAACCGATCGGTTGATCTGATGATCATGAAAATCGACATCTTTGATTCAAAACGATCCGGCTAATTTTTTAAAAGCCAAACTCGTTAACTCGTGTTCATTGCACATGTGACCTATTTGTCGATCAAATTTATCTGAAAAGCAAACGATTATGTATTGAAGCCTCTTACACGTCGCTTCTCTTTCCCGATTTTGTAAAAAAATGTTCTTCGCGATCAACCGTATCTTGAAATGAAAAGCATTTAAAAAAGTACCTGAAATCGACACGAGTTCACTAGCATCAACAACACCAGCATTCCAAGCTTATTGACCGAGTTCTAGGCAAAACAACACCAATCTTACCTTTCCATATTGCGCTCCGGCATCTAGAATAGCCACTTTCTCTTGGCCCGGCAGTGGTTCCGACATTGCGCTATCGTTTTGCACTACGTGACCGTTGATACACGAACCCATTCCAGCAACTTTGCTGAGGTTCGCCGCCATTTTCCACTTCCCGCGGTTTGCGCCAATTTGAAAGAGATACGTCTGCGCATACACTTGGGTCAGCGGCGTGGTTTCGGAATTTCCGAGGTATTTCCGAGTTCACTTCCAGTTTTCCGGTTATCCTCGGAAATGCAATATGGCGTTCTTGAGTGCCTTGAGCGATGTTGGTAGACGTTTAAGTCATTTGTGGCAGTTAGCTGTTGATTGCGCGGAAAAAAATCCAGCATTGGCAAAATTCTACTTGAGTGAAATTAATTCAACACCTGAAGACGATTCTTCTGAGGCATTTGCATTGAAATATTGCCAACATTGTTTTGCCCTATTCACAGCTGAAAATTGTTCTGTTCGAGTGCTGCCAAAACGCAAAAAGAACAAGAAACAAAAACATAAAAAGAACAACACGGAGGAAAAGAAAGATAACAACAAGAAACAAGGCGAAGTACCGAAGCTTCCTCGAAGGTTAAACCATGTAACTGTACTTTGTAAAACTTGTGGTAAACATTCCTTCTGCACAGGCCAACCAAGATCAAGAGCAAAGCCTGTGTCAAAGACACGTGACCCCACCAGTGGAACGTCCAATCAATCAAATAGTAACTTGACAGTGTTTTCTACACCACAAAGCAGAAACATGGACCAAGGCTCAACTCCTAATATATCAACATCAGGCAAAAAAAGGAAAAGAAGACACAATTCTAAGCTAAAGGGTATTTTATTAGCAGACGAGCAACAGAACTCAAAATCAAAAGTGGCAAGTCCTCGTCTACAGGATTTCTTATCGAGTTTATAGCTGATAAAACCTTAATGTTTCCGTTGCTACTGATACATAGATTTATCATGCAACTTTAGTATCTGCCGAGAATTGTGGTTAAAATTTGTACAAGACAAATTAAAATGTCTCTCAAACTTGAGACATGATGTCTTGAGATAGCAAGCTGGCAAATAGTTTTGTTCTCTGAGCAAGTCATTTGTCAGTCCTGGGACAATATTGCCCCATCAAGAATTCAGTCTGGTTGGACTATTTTGTTCACACGGTTTATCTTTACTGAAAAGTGCCTGGTCTTCAAAGCTAACATGTTCTTTTTAGAGAAGATTTTGTCTGAATTTAAAATGCCAAATTTACTGGACATTTGTCCGATGACAGGCAGTTATTTGAGGCCTTGCATCGGATATTATATCTGGGTTATTTTGATGTACTGGACCCTGTAGCATAAAGCTTTGCTTGTGTCCCCTTTCAGTCCATCTGGTCTGTCATAAGTAGCTGGCTCCTGGGTATTATGACCAGCTTACTGCAGTGAACAACAACCATGGGAGGCCATCTTGAATTTGTGACCACCTATTTTCCTTGTGTAGCTCATAACCTCAAAGCTTTGTAAAAAAACAGCCCTGGTCCATTGATTCTTCAATATAATTTATAATAAAACTATTACACACAATCTCAATCAGATAAATTCTGGACTATGAGCACATTTATTTTATTTTATAATTTACCAACAAAACATTGCCTTTAAACAGGTTATTATTTTAAAGGTTTACCAGCAACTACAGTTTAGTAGGATATGAACATACAACCTCCATTTTCAGTCCATAAGAGCAACCTCTCCTAATAACCATAATTAGTATATACTGAAACAGTGAATAGCATTGTTGGCGCACTCTGATTAGCTACTGAAAGTCAGAATAGCAAGTGCTATTCACCTCCCAGCAATTTGCGCGCAAAAATTGTAATCGTTGACAGGAATAAATGAGTTAAAAAGCATCATTTTCGTTATATTATCTCACTGTTCCAGTATATACTTAAACAACTATTCACCTCAGTGTAGGTGGGTAGTGGTGGATATTTACCTCGCCGCTTCACGGCTCGGTAAATATCCACCACTACCCACCTCCACTTCGGTGGATATTTGTTAATTATTATACTTTTAATGCCAGAAGGTTATTTGTTTTTAATGCACGCTATTAATTTTTAGAATCTTCCAAGCTGCTGAACAAATTTCAATTTTGTAAATGCTACCTGCTAACTGAATTTGCTCAAAACTAACATACTATCAGCATCCATGGCAGTCAAATGTCTGTACATGCATCAAACTAAAGCTATATGTGAAACTGGTTTTCCAATTGTTTAGATGCATTCAAACAGTAAACAAATGTGGCAAACTTTGTGTCAAAAAAGCTTGAAACATTTTTAGTAAATCGTAAAATGATTGAGTAAACTCACAGACTCAGAAAAAAGTTATAAGCTTTAAGCTGTCAAAGCAAAAACCTTGTCTTCAACAAACTTTTCTTATTTTTACATATTTGTTGTAAGTTCTAAAATTTTTATTGTGACACCGGGTTGACCGCGGTTAACTATCAGACTGGTATCATGTGATGCATTTTGACTAGTGTGGAGGTTTCATTGGGGTTTTAGGCAGAAGAGCAAAACAATCAGCACAGCCTCTTCAATTTACCTGGTGCCCACCCTTAATTATTATCTATTATTCTATAATACAATGATATACTCAATCCCATTTAGAATCATGACATTGGTGCAGAACTAAGAACTAAGCCAGCAAGGGTTTTACACCCGCAAAGGGCCTGCACTCATAAGACTGTTAAAGATCAAGTCCAGACACAGGTTTCAGGGCCTTCATATCAAATGACATAAATTAGAAGTCTGATTCGTGACTTACAAAGACTAGACTGTCTTTTGCACCACTTAAATAAGGTGTTAATTGGATCCGAACACATTAAAAAAGCAGCATGGATTGCATGTTTTTGCCGCCTGTAAATGATCGATTCCATGTCAATTGCTATTATCAGGTTGGTCCATACATCTGTTTTTTTCGTTCTGGTACCATTTTTGTGCCAACAATGGTACCCAAAGGGAAGGCGCGAAGAAAAGCGAGCAACTATTCGCGCTTTCCCCACTATCTGAACGCCTGGAACAGGCTATAAAAGGAACAAAACCTCAGTTGCTATGAACATAGCACTTACTTCCGGTCCCGGGGATGACCTAGAGACCGGAAATACGAGTTATAAATTCGGTATATTGCGATATACGGTGGCCGAGAGTGGCGAGCAAAAGTGAAAAGTCAAAATCGAAAGTCGATTTAGCAAATGTTAAAGTAGAATGTCAAAAATCGAAGGCGATTTACCAATGTGAAAAGTGAAGTCCAATTTACAGTGTTTAAAAACGTACGTTTTTTTTCGTACTTTTCTCTTTCTAGAATGATTAGCGACATATATGAGATAGGTGAAGTGTTAGCGAGTCTCATTATGTTCTAGCAACGGCACACTAGCCCAAAAAAGCTGTCCGTGTCTGCTTTCTAGTTTTGAGCGCTGATCATGTCGGGTCTGACCGTAGTGCCATTTCGAGAGAATGCCTTTTCACATTGTTTGATCGGTCCTTGCAGTGTTCTGTTGCTTATCACTGTTTGTATTTGATCCAATGTGTCGCAATAGATCGTTCACGGTATTTGCAGTTTAGTTGACGTATACTTTTCACGTACGAATATACCAGTTCAAGTCTCACTCCTCATTTTTTACTTTGACCACCCCCCTCCCCCCTTCCCCAACGTTTCTTTTTTTGCAACTTGGTAACCTCAGCTGAATTAATTGGCGGTGTGCCCTTTCTCAAAGGCGTACAAGCTGTGAAATATTTAGCACGGCGTGAGAGAGTTGTTTTTGGGGAGAGCATGCCGAATAGAGTACGATGGTCACCACGATGGACGACTCTTTCGTAGGAAATAGCAAGGGTTGACAAGCCGCACAATTTCTACCAGTCCGAAACATTGGGGGGGAGGGGGGGAGGGGGGGGAGGGGGGGAGGGGGGGGGGGGGGGGAGGGGGGAGGGGGGAGGGGGGGGAGGGAGAGGGGGTCAAAATAGAAAGTGTGGAGTAATGTAATGTAAAACTTTATTTATACACGGTAAAATACCAGTATTTACAAGAAAGATAACTCTAAGAATTACCTTACTTGTATTAAAATTCGCGCAGTACTAGCAATGTACAATATAGCGTGAGTTCAAATACCGGCAAGAACCAAAAAAAAATATTGTATGGTAGGAAATAGCAAGGTCAGCAAGGGTGACAGGCCGCACAATCTCTACCGGTGTGAAACATATGAGAACCTTTTATATTTTTGCTCTAATTATATCCTTTAAAAATGGAAAAGCTTTATATAGAGCGTATGCACATGACGTCACGGCGGCCATATTGGTGTACCAAAACAATAGAACGGCGGCCATGTTGGTGTACCAAAACAATCCTGTGGGATTTGAACGCTTTTCTTATGTTAACACTTTCTTTTGTTCCAATAAATTTGCATAGCTGCTTGCCACGTGAGTGCATACGCTCTATATAATTAAAAGATAAACTGGTTAGAGCAAAAATATAAAAGGTTCTCATATGTTTCACACCGGTAGAGATTGTGCGGCCTGTCACCCTTGCTATTTCCTACCATACAATATATTTTTTTGGTTCTTGCTGGTATTTGAACTCACGCGTTATTGTACATTACATAATTCTGAAGTCATTTCTTGAGGCCGCCTTATCGATTTTCGATTACGTAAGTTTTGACAAGTATTGAAATAATTGTTGATAAATAAGGTATACTCATTATAAATACTGTTTCAGTTATAAACGAACACGGAAAATTACTTGCGCGAATTGAAAGCTGCGCGAATTGAAAGCTGCGCGAATAAATCCCAACAAGGTGCGCGAATATAAAACTGAGCGAAAATGAGTCCGACACGAATTTTAATACAAGTAAGGTAATATTTGTTACACTGTTTTACATATTTGCCGTGTGGGAGTCCGAGTGCATGAGAACTCTGAAAGTGAGAAGTAAAAAGTGCGTTTTTAAAAACTGTAAATAATAATTGGACTTCACTTTCCACTTCGCTAAATCGACTTTCGATTTTGACTTTTTAACATTCTGCTTTAACATATTCAACTTTACTTTGCCTCTTCACTTTTTCATTTTCACTTTTGCTAGCCGTAAGCACGAGGCGAGTGAGATCTGGACACGAGATAGGGGGATGCCCCCCTCCCCGTATGTATGCCCCCCCCCCCCCGCCCTGCCCCCCATCTTTCTCCCTCCACTGGGATCCAGTCTCTGAAATGTAAGGTTATGGCCGGACCACACCACGCATCAAACAGCCGATTCGCCAACCTCGTTCCCAGGGTCTCTCTTCTTCCCGTCCCCTGGAGCGGGGCGGGAAGAAGAGAGACCCTGGGAACGAGGTTGCCGATTCGCGCATAATTAACCGCATATAAGCGAGTCTAATTAACATCAAATTACCGCATGCAAGCGGTTAAAGTAGGCCCTATTTACCTACTGAGAAATAACGAAAATAGAGCTGATCTGAAACTGGCTTTTGTCTTTTACTTGAACATTTTACATAAAGTAAAACTACTTTTTTGGAGTAAAAGAAAGAAAAACATCAGAAGGGTGTATGCCTCGAACCCGAATCGTTTGCTTCATAACTAATATCCACAACACCAACAACACCAACGAGGGCTAGCTGACAGGAACTGTAATTTTTAACATATTTATGGAGTTACCCATAACCATATATGAAAGCTAACCGTTTTCAAATCAGTGCTTATTAGCCCTAAACACTGCAGATCAGTGCTAAACTGGAGCTCTTTTCTCTCAGTTCTGGGGTTCTGTTCTCGTGTACGTCAGTAATATAAAGAATATTTCTCAGTAGGTAAATAGGGCCTACTTTAACCGCTTGCATGCGGTAATTTGATGTTAATTAGACCCGCTTATATGCGGTTAATTATACGCGAATCGGGTGCAGCCATCAAAAATCTATCGTCCGCTAATGCGTTTTCGTTTGGAAACGTATCAGTTCCATTATGCCTCTACCTATAACTAGTAATAATAATATTACTATTACGGTGTAACCAATTAACAACATCAAAAACAAAATCTTTTAGGCGACCAGCTCCAATTATGTATTGTGCGTCCACACTAAAACGTTTTTGTGACCGAAACTGACGCCGTCTTAGTGTGGAAGATAGAGTAAAACGATGTTTTCAAACGAAAATGCACTAGTATGAACAGGGCCTATTGCCGTAAAATTTGAAATCTGAGAGAAATTATTTTATAAATTGTATTATATATTTGGGAATTGAAACCGGGCTCAGAAAACACAAACATTGCTCATGTAAAGGTAACGCTGTAAACGGTGCTAAACACTAAATTAAAGATGAAAAGAAACCAACAATCAATTATAGAACAAACACTGAAAAAAAAAATTACTTGCTAACAAGTTCTGAATAACAAGTGGCTTGAGCCTATTACCAATGGGCTCCTGCAAGTGGCAGATCGAGGGAAGGGGTCCGACGGACCGAAAAGTTTATTTCAGTCTCTTACCTTTTCACCCCCACCCCCCTCGCCCCTCCTCCTACCCCCCCCCCCCCCCCCCCCCACCCACCCGTACTGTAGTCCAGATCTGCCATTGTGAACTAACTGAAATTTAAGAAAAGGCTAAGTACAAAAAAAAGTAAACGTAACACAGGCACAACTTTTAGGAAAAACTCTTTATTCTTTACAGTCAGCTGAAATAGAGTCCGAGATAGAGTTCCAAGCCGTGGCAGCGAAATACGAGATGGATTTAAACTCGAAGTGAAGCGAATTCGAGAAAGGTCCAAAATAAGAGGGTCGTGAAGGGGGGGTCCCAATCCCATTTCCCAGCAAATCCCAGCTCAAATCCCACAATCCCAGCCTGTGTTGCTCAAATTGGAATCCCATTCCCATTTTTCTATTGTTTTTGTTTCATGAATCCCATTCCCAGTGCACAAAATCCCATTTCCCAGCCTCTAAAAAAGGCAAATCCCAGCTCCCATTTTACCCCTTCACGACCCTCAAATAAGTTAGTCCAGTTTGTTGCTGTCTGTGATGCCAGACAAATGAACAGCAAATCCCTAATCAACAAAAGTCTTAATGACAACCCTTTCATTATATAAATCCCCAATATGTTTCTTGAAATTCTTTTTCTTCTCTTTCGTCTGTTACAGCTGTTGTAAACAAATCATCTGTTAGGTAAGACAGCAAATTCTCCCTCATGTCTTGAAGCTTTGAAAGGACTATAAAAAGATCCGCATCGTCATAGTGGCGGAACATGTTATTCTCTGGAATAAAAAAGTTGGGCAAGTTTTTGTCCTGTACACATGAAATCAGTTCACTAAGAAGTTTTTCTAACAAAGTGCCTCGACTCAACGATTCTCTTTTGCTATGAGGCAAGGACTCTAACACACGAAAAAGGACAGTTTTTAAGTGATAAGACGCGATAACCTTTGGTTCTTGGAAGTACTTTCGTCTCAGTGCTTTAACCACCATTAAACACTGCTTCTCCCATGGTTTTATAGCAGAACTGAGAAGTAACTCAGCAGAACTAAAGCTGAAGCGCCACTCTAACAGCTTGTTTGTGGTAAATGGGTGTGGCTTAGCCATTACATAACATGGTAGAGTTGAGATTTTCTCTACCAGCCCTTGGTCAGGCCAATACCTTTTTCGTTGGAGCCACGCATCTTTGACGTCCACAGGAACATCACATAATATCGCTGGTGCAATATCTATGATTTGATTTTGCCACGAAATGTCACGCTGGCAGCCTTGAATAACCGACAAAGTGTCAAACAATGCTCCTACAGCAGAATCAGGCCAAACCATAGAATCAGGCCAAATCAAACAGTTGATGGGTTCTTTGAAGAATATGGTCATAACTGGGTAAAGGTCAGCTACATCTTTCCTCTTGATGCCAAGCTCGAGACCCCTTGTGCTAGTAAACTTTGTTCCCATCACCATGGAAACTGCATACTCTACTCGTCTCTCAAATACCCGGACAAATTTATGGGCAAGAAACAACTCATCATTGTGTACTCCATAAAACATTGCCAGTGGGTCTCTAATTATTTCCTGTACAACGGGAGTGTCCTCCAACGTGATGCGTGTAGCATCCAACACCTTCAAATTGACATACCCCGGGTTGGGTCCTTCGATTGAAACAAACTGTAATACTTTATCATCCTTTTCACTCGCAATCACATCTGGTAAAATAAGCATAAAATCCATTTCTTGTGAAATGCCACCATCGCTTGGGCACTCTGCTATGTGAGAGCCTTCAAACATGCTCCCCACCGGAAGAATACACCCTCCAAGTTGGTTCAGTATCCTTTTTTCTTTTATTGCTTCGAAAACTAACTTGTGTTGGGCCATGTTTAGCAGGAGAAAATTGTCATACTTGAACAGAGCTCTTTCCAGCTGGAGACGTTGTTGTGAGGTCCTCTGAATTGTGAAAGACCTGAATGTCAAATATAAATATTTCAATGTAATATAGTAGAATAATTTTCATTGTCATCCTGCACCTCTATGGCACACGCGAGGGTACTAAGACATGGGGCGAAAATAATTTCCGCGCATGCGAAGAAGTGCAGCATGCGGAGGTTTCCGTCGCTGAGGGGAGGAGGGAGGGGCAAAAAAGGACACCTCTGAAGAGACCTCTCGGGGCATGAACGCAAAATGAGCGAAATACCCAAAGGCATTACAACGGTCTCAGGAGGGGGAAATGTGCTAATTTATGTAGCGCGTGAGGCCATTACGGCGCAAACATAGCAATGAAAATAGCAAGTGTATTAAGGGATATTATTATTAATAATCAGAGATGCAATGTTCAGCATGTTACAAGATGGGATAAAGAAAGAGCAAGGAAAAACACTAAGGGAGTCAAACTATTGAATACTAGATTGTTTTTGGTATGGTATGTAAAAGAAGCTAGTTTAACCTTAGTAGCTGGCAGTGGTATAGGATACAATTTTAAGGACGTGTGTGCAAGGGGCATGTATGAAAGGTACAGGGCTCCCTTTCAGGCATGCGCATCCTCAATATTGCACCCTATTCTAATTTTCAGCTCTAGCCGGTTGTAGTTGCACAGTTGTCTTGTTACTTGATTCCTTTTTGAGAGAATTCCCATCAGGGAACTAGCTGGTTTAACTTACATATATAATATGCATGCTAGGTGTTTTTATTCCTGTTTTATTGTTCTTTAGTATTTTGTAGCTTTTTATGTTTTTAAATTATTATTCAGTGCAGGCCCCACTGAAAAGCACCTTGGTGATGTGGGTTCCCTGGTTAAACATTGTTATTATTTTTATTATCTTTTCTGTCACAGAAGATTTTTAGATTAGATTTATTATTATTATTATTGTTATTATTAGCAGACGTAAGCTAGTATCCCAACCTGTGATTGCATTCAAGGTGTAGGCAGAAAAATACAGCACATACATTACACTAAACCACAAAAAAGGAAATTAAAAATTGTTCCCCTAACACAAACATTTCCCATGTTCTAAGGAAGGACAGAAGGTGGCCTTTGCAAAGCAGGCCCTCCTTTTTAAGAACATCCCCTGGCTCCATCACAGAAATTAAGCTTTTGTGTAGCCTTAGATATTTTTAATTTAATAGATGTCTAAATTTCACAGTATAATTCTAATAAAATTTATAAAGAAAATATGTTCAAGTGACCAGGTGGGAACATTTTTGCTTGAATTTATTAGGCCTTTAAGCTTACCTTTCATTAAATTTTTTGTCTATTTCTACTCCCATGGTCTCAAGAACAGAGAATGTATTGCTCAATGAAACTTTTTAAATGTCTGAGAGACAATCACCTTATGTGTGCACAGTAGGTAGAACATTTCATCAAACAATGCACAGGACTTTATTGACAAAATCTTCATTTAGTGTTTCTAAACACTTGACTGGAAAAAGCTCAGAGAGAATATAATCAAGCAAGTTTCTCCTCACTCTCCTCAAATTATAAAGGGTGTTATTGATTTCAAATGAATCAAAACTCTCCAGTAGATTAACACCAGGAATGAAAAAGTGAGGTAAATTGTTCTCATCCATGAAACCAATAAGATTGTCCAGCAGTTTCACAAGTAATTCGCCTCTCCCCAAACCTTGCCTCGCGGGTAAAGGGGTGGATTGTAAATGCCAGAAGAGGACTGTTTTAATGACAAATGATGTCACGATTTGAGAGTCAGGTAAATACTTTTCCTTTAGAGCTTTTAGAATCACCATGCATTGTCTCTCCTTTGGCCCTGTTTCTGAGAATAACAAGAACTCTGCTGTACCAAAGGTCATCTGAAATTCTATAACTTCCTTGTTCATCAGTTGACCCTGATGTGAATTCTCCCACAAAGGAATTAAGTAACAAGATGACTGTGCAACTTCCTGTACAATGGTCTCACTGGGCCAGAATCTTTCTCTTTCAAACCACATGACTTTAGCATCTTCAGGCCATTCACATTGAAAAGCCAGATGCACATGGAAAATTCTTGTTGGCCAGAATTGCGAGCTCCAGTTTGTAAGGTTCACCCACAGCATTTGAGCATTTGTCATTGAATCCCCTGACCATGTATCTGGATCTAGAGGCAACATATCTAAGCGTTCGTTGATAAGCTTAAAAAATGACACATTCAGTGATGCCTGAAGGCCTACACAATGTTCTGTACTGTTCCTTGTCACCATTTCCATACCACCTGGTTTTTGCACAAGAACCTTGCCAAGGGAATTCTTGATTTTTTCCTCCATAGCTTCCATAAAACTTTTCTTTAAATAGCAACCATCTTCATGTTTCTTTAGAAAGCAACTGCTTACATTTGATGCAGTGTTCTCAATAGCAATGTACTCTGACAATAGGATTGATGGGGCTGTAACTTGAAGGAGCACCCGATGAGGCCTTCCACTTTGTGGCAAATACTGCACAGCACTATCTGTAGACTCTGCAGCCATGGGTGTTGGCAGACAAATTAGGAAATCAAATTCAACTGCACTTTCTTCTTCTGTACTTAGATGCTTTGGAAGGAAACATCCCTCAAATGCACTTCCAACCATCACACATGGCCATTCTGTACCTTGGGCAAAACTCTTGGCAGCACTTAAAATAGTTTGATGTTGGCAGAGGATGTGGATCAAGAAGTCATCATACTGTCTTAATGCTGACTCAAGAGGCAAAGTGGGTGTCTCCAAGAAGCTCTTACAAGTCCAGATTATTCCATGAGCCATCCTGGATTACACAGGATGATAACAACAATATTTTATTTCAATTGTCATTTATGTGAAGTTCCGTATTTATTTGCTTTTGTTCCTTGTTACAAGTGATACCTTACTGTGCCTGCCTGACTTTCCTTTAGACTATGCACCCAACTGAAACTCCGACAGTCTATTACAACAAGAAACTACATTTTTTCACTCTACATTTATGGTATTATTTACTTTGTTTTCAAGGATCCAAGATAATGGGAGTTCAGCAAAAGCAAAATCAACCCTCTGGCACCTGGCTCCACAGAAAATACTCCCAGCTCCAGGACCCCTCCCTCCCCTTTATCCCTGGGTATAGTCCCACATTTGGAGCAGACGGCAGGGACAGAGGGGTCTCATAGCCTCGTAGATAGATGTCCTTTAGGCTGCTCATGCAGTCTTTCCATCCCTTTTGACAAAAAAGGGGGTTTACTGCAACCCCAAAGAACACCTGTATATGAAGATTTAGAGGGGGGCCAAGGGGGCTGCGACCCTCAATAGGGATTTTTAATTTTTTTAGAAGTTATGGAGTTAGATTGTGCTCTTGCCGCAATTGCCCTCTGTCCCCCTCCTTCTGAATTTTCTGGAATAGCCCCAGACTGTAGAAGGCTAATCAAGTCACAAACACCATTCCCTTGTATTACTGCCCACACCATTCTTTGCAAGTTTCCACCTCTTTTGTTCCAGCTTCCTTTACACCCCCCTTACCTAGAGAAATCTAAGGTGCATTTCAGCATACCATGAAGGTTTATACAAAGACCTTCAGAATGGATCTTTGACACTTAAAGAAATACCTGACAAGGTGTATTTTCAGTGAGATGTTCACGTGAAATGCACCCTGGCTCTGATCATTCCATTGGCAAAAAAAAATTAACAGCATTGGCCCTTGCCAGGTATTTGTTTTCTGACGATATGGGGGATATGAGACAATTGTGATTAGTGATAGAGCAGTTTTCAATTGAGTGTTGTGAAACCAAAACCAAAATAATCACTTGCTGACCAATCACAACGGATGACACTCCAATGAACCAATCAGAACTTGAAGCAAATACATGCAGCCACAATTAGTTTTGGCAAAGTGTAGCAAAGCAAAGTCAAAGAAATTGTGCAATTACTTTCAACAATCAATTGAAAACTGCTTGGGTTGTGCTATACATTTACATTTAAAGGGGCGGATCCAGGAATTTCTGAAAGGCGGGTCTGGGTGCATTTCCCCGGAAAAATTTTTCCGATTTTACCCTCTAAAACGCCGTTTTTGGCATTCCTGAGAGTCAAAAAGCATAATTTGTTAAGTCAAAAACTTGACAATCAGTCAATTGGTAGAAGTGAAACAACTACGTATAAAACAATTTTATTCTAATTATTTTTATGAACCACATGGGAGACACAGGTCTGATGGGGGGGGGGGGGAGGTCCGGAAACCCCTGACCCTCCCCCTGGATCCGCCACTGATTTACCAAAAATTCATAAGTGTTTCATCACGTTTTACATGCATGTAGGATTCAGAGACAAACAAAATAGCCTGAGGGGAAGGTTTCACGCTCCATCAACACTTGCATTTATGACAGTAGGCTTGAAATATTGAAGCCTCTGCCCAATTACCAGCTACATACATCGTACGTATACTCACCAGTAAACAAAGCCAGCTAGCAAGGAAGCAAAAACAAGTGTTGAAACTATCAGCGCTAGCATTATTAAAACCACTTGTTTCTTCACGTTTGTAAAACTGGTTTGATCAGTCAGAAGGCCAGCTCTCTAATGCTATGTGTACCAGATTAGGAATTCTTTAAATACAAAGTCTTTCTTCAGTCTGGAAAAGGATCGATCGACCAAAACTGAAAGGAAAATGGTCGAGTTTAGTTAAAAAGACTGGGGCCAAGTCAAACTTAGTCTCCCCTGGACTTACATCGCCATCTTGCTTCACACTTGTGCTGTAATCTTCTCCTCACAAAATATGGCTTCCAGGAAGTTTGCACGGATCGTTGTTGGTCTAGCAGCAGGGACATTGCTTACTATAAAGGCATTTCCACACATTTATCCAAATGAGTACGTAAAAAGGCTGATGGAACTCAAGGTAAATTCGACAGAAATGGAGGTCCCGACGCGTTGTAAAGAACAACTGGCAAGAATTGCTCCAAAGCTTGGTATTGACCGGCATGAAAACATCACCTTTTTCGTCTCCAAGTCTTTATTTCCCATGTCTGCTGGAACGACATGGCTCCCCAATGGTGCTGTTATTGGAGTGCCTTTGTCTTTCTTTTTCAAACAAGAACAAGATATTGCAAGGTTTAAACAGATCACCAACATCAATGTTGGACAGGGACCTTTATATTTAGAGGGCAAGATTGGCAGCAAATTGAAAGATACGCTGCTCATGTCGGACGATAATGTAGCATTCCTCATAGGTCATGAATTGAGTCATATAAAGAACGTGGATTTAGCTCCACAGATCTTATTAGCGCCTTCATGGCTGTATGTGACATTTGAAATTGGAAACTCTACCCGGAGACTTGTGCCCAGAGCGCCAATCATTGTAGATGGTATACTGAAAGTCACCGTGTGTTTGCTGAGTTATCTTTGTTACTGGAGAACACAGCGTTATCTCAATCATTATCAAGAATTCAAAGCAGATGAGATGTGTGCCAGAAGTGACCTGAATTTGGCAATAGGTGGTGCAGATTGGATGTTGAAAACAATGAGATTTAATTCTTTCATGAGATTATTACATGAAAGAGGGACAACCAGGCCACAGTCTTCAAAGAAGAAGACTTCTGAAGGCTACACTCACCCGAAGTTATTAGACCGATTAAGGAAGATGGAAGTAATTGTGGATCAAATGATGAAAGGTGCATAATATTATCTTTCAAAAAACATTAATTAAGTGACATCTTTATTCAGCAGGTTTCATATTGCTGTCTCCTACACTGGACGAAAAGTTGGCTTTGATCACCTTTGATCTCCATCAAAGGTATAACAAAGTTGCACGACACAGGCATCAGGTGCGAGTCAAAAGTACTACACATTGGATGCAAGTCAAAGGCGAATCAAAGATACCTTTGTACAAGTCAAAGCAATATTTGACAGCACTAGTACTTTACCTTTGATAAGCCTCAAAAGTGTGCTTCGTTTGATTTACATCAATGACGGCCTTTGCCACCTTTGACATATGTTAAAGGTGTGTGCTAAAAGTGATTTTTCGTGCAGTGCTACTATCACAGAATTTTGAAAGTAATATTTTATGGCCTGCATTACTTTCAGAATTAGCAGTGCCAATGGGTTGCAACTTTAGGGTAGCAGCTACATGCACACATGTCAGCTAATTACTTATTTACTCCTCTTAAAGTCATGCAACATAATTTGCACATAACACCACTACCAGAGAATGCCAAGGACTTCTTTCTCTGGATAGCTGATGGACTTTATTCCAAGTCCAAACAATCACTCTCATTTCCTTTTCAGCAGATCTATGCCTCAACTGATCTTCTTTGGTCTTCTTAGATTTCTTTTAACCTCTTTGGTCCAATGGATTGCTGTCTTTGGATGACTGCATTTGTTGGCATTCTCACAACTTGCCATATCCAATGCCTCTTCCTATGTATTATTTCTGTCAAAACAGGTTCAATGTAGCCTGCCTCCCTCCTCCCCTAAACACCAAACCCAAGCCCGAGCCAGAGAGCTTGCTCACAGGCTTGTTTCAATGAAGTTTTCAGGTGTAAGAACTTGCAATTTTTCAAGCATTCCTGAGAAGGTTCTTATATATCTGGTTTTTACTGAGAAATTAGTGTGATAAGGTTCTTAAATGAGTTTTTATTTCTTTTCTCAAGGGTTAAAATAGTGGTAATGCATGATTATATCCTTATTCAAATTTTAGGCTTGACAGGTTCTTATATATTGGGGACTTCTAAACCACATGTTCTTATATGTTGGCTTTTACTTTATTGTGTTTGTGCCTAATGATACCATTTTTTACTTTTTTCTATCTCCCTTATTTAGAAAATGGTGAACAGGTACAAGTAAACTGAGTGGTGACATGGAGATATTTCATGACCAAAATCTTCAAACATTGAAATCCTATTTAACAAGCCTTTGTTGGGATGACCTACATGAAGCTACATGTAAAATAAAGTTTGTGGGAAAAAAAAAGATATTGACTGTCATTGGTAGTTTACTGATCTCCTTGGGCCTGGAGCATAAAACAGCAAATTTTATAAATTTGTTTTTAGCTGCATTTTGCCCAATTGCCGGCGTACTCATCAGTAGCCATTTTAAGGGGTAACTGGTACCTGCAGGTGCATCTTTGCAGCCTCACCACTTGGGCATGAGACCCCACTAGAGTTCACTTGCTGGCTTGATGATCCCACATAACCAGTGGTTATAAGGGCTGGGC